>CM077182.1:22720617-22850617 GCA_039654105.1 Coreius guichenoti | reverse complement strand
CTGTCCCAGTGTGAAGCTTTTTTGTCTTCTGATTCTTTTATTTTTATTGATCTTTTTCACACACTTTTAAAACAACTAGTGTCGAACTATAACTACTTAAAATTTAGATTTATACATTTAGCAGACACTTTTATCCAAAGCTATTTTCAATGAAAAATAAAACGATTCAGTGATCGTTTAAGGCTGGTTTTGCAGAGCTCAGGCTTTTCAAGGTCTTTAAGGTACATAACTATATAGTATGTTCAGGATGTTATATGCATTTTTTGCAGTTTATACTATGCACATTCATATAAAACATATTTCATTGTCCATTGTGAATTTATCGAATCCAGTATACATTTTGAAAGGGAATATAGGAATGTGTTTCTTTTTTCCCCTCAGGCTACTCTGCTGTATAGGCTGCTGGGTAGTAAATCTGTGTCTTCAGTTGATCAATTTGCACCTCTGCTCACAGTCATTCCTATGGTCTGCATCCCAATCTTCCTGTTCATCTCTTTAAGAAGGGTAAGAGAAACCCATCAATCAATCCAACCCATCCGTTCATCATCCAGTCGTGCATTCATTAATCCTTCCTTGTATCTCAGTCAATTCCATCTGTCGCAGCATCTGTTCTCCATTCTTAAGTACTGATATTGACTATTTACAACACATTCTTACTACTAATTTGTCACATACTGTATGGGTGCTTGGTCAGGACCCCTTGGCGTCACTTTTTAACACATTAGCGCCAGTTTCCGAAATGCAGGATACTCCATTGCTTTCAGTGAGAAACCTTTGTTGACACATATGACATATATTCAATTTAAACATCCACAATAATTTTATTTGCATTGCACTATTTAGACTTTTTTGAGCATTTAACCCAACCCCTACCCCTAAACCTAACCATTTGTATATTAAATAATATAAAACACAGGATATAACAGGCAGATACAACTACAGTCACAATTTATTCAAAAAGTTCAAATATTCCAAGTGTTTCGAGGCCAAACAATTGGTTTGTGTGAGGAACAGACCCAAAAGCGATCACAGTGTCCATCCGCAGTAAAGCTCAGATCCTGTGCACACATTCAAAAACTGCCACCAGAAGAAGCGTTATGTCAGCTTTGATTGCGTTATACGATTGGCTCTCGTGTGTCTCGTGACCGATTGTGTCTGGGTGTATCTTTTGAATTAGATATAACTGCATGTGTTCTCAGAGCGGGATCATGATCAAGTTCTACTCTATTATTCACATGAAGATATCTCCTGAAGACTTGGAATGCAACACAAGTTGTTTGTACTACTTTTATACTTTTTTGGTCAGTTTTTATAATAAATGGGCAATTTTTTGCATGTTACATGTTTTATATTGGTGATAATTGGGTAGGTTTATGTTAGGGGTGGGGTAAGATGCTCCAAAATATCTATGAAAGTATAAATATTTATACAATCATGTATTTATAGACAAAAAGATCCAAGGCACTTCTTCAAAAAAGTTAAAAATCCTTTATTCAAACCATGGCTCCTTGGAAATACAAGTTTGAAACCCAACTTGTCAAGACTCAAACGCCTTCTGGGATTACTACAAAGGTCCTTCCAGCAAGCAGCACTCCAAGATGTTTTCCTTGATTTATACAATCATTTCTACTTTTACAAATGCATGCAAAAAATTAAATGCGTCTTGATCTGACACATAAGGCAAAGTACACTATGATAAAAAGTGACACCAAGGGGTCCTGACCAAGCGTCCAAATGTGATGAGTTGGGAGTGAGAATGTGTTGTTCTACCATGTTGTTTTACCATTTAAAGGGATAGTTCACCCCAAAATGAAAATTATTATTATTTACTCACCATCAAGCCATCCTAGGTGTATATGACTTTCTTCTTTCAGCCAAACACAATCAGAGTTATATTAAAAAAAATATCCTGGCTCTTCCAAGCATTATAATGGGAGTGAATGGTATCTTGGATTTTGAAGCCCAAAAAGTGCATCCATCCACCATAAAAGTAATCCATACGGCTCCAGGGGGTTAATAAAGGCCTTCTGAAGCGAAGCGATGCGTTTTTGTACGAAAAATATCCATATTTATAACTTTAATATGGATATTTTTCTTACGAAAACGCATCGCTTTGCTTCATATAAGTAATTTGAAAGTATGGAGAACAAATAGATTACATAATTCACAACGCTTCATGGGAATGGGCGGTCACTGCAAAATTGTGGTAACACATGGTAACAGAAACTTGATTGGTGGATCTTTCTTCAGGATTGTGGGTATTGTAGTCCTTCACTGTGAATTGAATGAACATGATTTTACAAAAATGCACTAAAAAAATCACATTGACTTATGGCTTTTATAGAAGCATATATTATCACATAATAACCTTGGTATTTTTTTTTTTTAAGATTTACAGTGTACTTAATTGTTAAAAATCATTTTCTGTATTGAGCAAATGAATGGGATTTTTTTTTTTTTTTTACTTCTGGAACCCTACTGATGTGATCTATAACAACCCATAACTTCGAACACACATTTAATGTAATTTAAGGAACTGTATGTAAAAATCTCATTTCCATCTCCTCAGGGTCGTGACATCATCACCCCCTCTAGTGACCTGAAGCAGCTCCGACCAAACAGTCCACGCCTCACACTGTTTAATCATGTAATCATTAAAGCACAGAGATCTCAACACATTCAGGAAGATGGAGCAGAGCAAGCTAACACAGAACACAGCAGTGGAGTTTGAGAAAGCAGAATGATGATTTTATCTACAGATAGGACTTTATATACTATAAAAAGCCATAGCATATTAGTCATATTAAATAATATTTTTGACTTTAATAAAATTAGTTAATTTTAATATAAACTATTAATTAGATTACCTGACTTTTTTTTTTATTGCAGTGTATTAGATTGTTCATATGAAATAAATATCACTCAGGATGTCAAACGATCAAAATTAGGTTCTGCTGGAAATCTGACTGTGTTAATATGCATAATTAAGGGTATTTAGTTTTTTTCAATGATGTTCTCAGGTGAACTATTTTCATGAGTTTAATTTGAGGGTTACTGCAGCCGAGGCAATTTAAAACCATTAAATATATGTTTTAAAAAAAAAATAATAATAAAAAAAAACGCATGTTCAAAAATAATGTTCAGCCTCAGTATTCAAGAATTGGAGTGATGTAAAATAAAGTGCTAAAAAAAACTGTGCCAAAAATAAATATTTCCATTAGTATACTAAGTTTGTGGTTTGACTATTGAAGCAAAATGACAATATTTCAAGCTTTAAAATGACCATTTTGTGCAGTACAAAACTTTGTAGTTATTAGCAACTTTATATATGAAATTTCAAATAACAATTGCATGTTCATAGATCTCAGAATTCATTGTAGTCTAAATATGTTAATTTGACTTGTTTACATTTGTTTACATTGTTATCTTGTTATTTTTGTATATGCATTCTTTTCATTTGTCAAAAAAAGAAGTCTCTGTCATTATATTGGTGACTGAAGCATCTAAAACTTTTCTATCCCATTTCTATAAGGAATATAATATTTGACATATTTGAAATATTTCCTGTAATTAAAATTTATTTCATCCTGTCACATTGAAACATCCTATTTTGTTCCATTTTTTTTTAAACTACAACTAGACAAATAATTTGTTTAATTTAGGACTTTTTCCCATCTATTCTTTGTTGCTACTATATGATATAAGTGGACACCCACTCCAAAAACTCTAACTAACTTTTCTGATAAGAACAGTTTTAAATACAGGTGCACAATCAAGATATTGCTTGAATATTTGTTTATCATAATTCCTGTTCTAGGAGTTCAATCTCTCTTTTTCTTCCAGCTAGTCATTAGCTTTTCTTATCGGAGTCTCTCATCCATGTAATCTGAAGGGACATTCAATTAACAGATAATGTCATGTGATGGCTTAAGGGTTTATCACTGCCTGTCATAGCACAGGGGAGGGGCTTAATGGAGGAGTTTACTCTGGGGAACCAATAGGGAGTGGCTCTCAAAGGGAGGAGTGTCTAGGATGGTTCGATTTCTGGACATTGCGAGAAGTTCTTTTAAGGTTAATTATTAGCCCTACATTTTGACACTATTTTGTTATTCTGGACTAGGAATCCCAACATTTATTGGTGGTCCAAAAACAATCAAAATTAAATTCACTTGCATGAATAATTGATTTTTAGAACTCATTGAATCCAATGAATTTGCAGTAGATTAACTGGTCAACATAATTGGTTAATGGAATGCTGTTAACCTCATGAATCACTTGGAAAAATGATCATGTTGAAGCAAATAAGCAATTTGATTATACTTTGATACTGAACAGCATCCAAAACCATCATAACTTAACAAAAGAACAAACAAACAAAGCATTTAGTCACTTGTTTCACAAAATAATTTCATTTAAATATATCAAACCATGTTGGATCTGTATACAAAAACCAGACCCACTTTATATTAGGTGGCCTTAACTACTATGTACTAACATTTAAATTAATCATTTGATACAATGCACTTGTGTACATACATGTTTTTACATTTGTGGCAAGCAGCGAGGCCGAGGGACCGTTAGAACGGGGCGAGAGGAGCGGAGGAGCGACGACAGTGAAGGACGAGAGAGGACCAGGCCTGGACTTTATGTTTTGTTAATGGTTTATTATGTGTGTGCGCGGCAGTCGTCCGTGAGGAAGCTGCCGTTTTTATGTTCAGTTTGTGTTTGTTTTGGATTAAAGTGTTAAACGTTCGCCAGTTCCCGCCTCCTTCTTCCCATAACAAAGAACATTGTTACATTGGTGCCGAAACCCGGGAGGAAGGAGGGACATAATGTCGGAGAGCGCTCGCTGCTGAGTGATCGCGGTGCTGAGGAGGTCGGGCAGCGCGGAAGAGTGAAGACCGCGAGTGGCTGCCCAAGGCGGTGGTGCTGGAGCGATGGAAGACCCGGTGAGACACGAGACCAGTGCGGCGTGCCCCGTTCTCACGGTCCCTCGGCCTCGCTGCTTGCCACAACATTGTACTTACATTTTAAAAACTACCTGCATGTAATCACATCTGTAATTAATTTCTGTAGTTACATTTATAATTACACTGTTGACACTTCCCTTACACCTAACCCTACCCTTAAACTTACCCATACCACCACACCTGTCCCTAACTTTACCCGTATCCCACCTCAATATCAGCAAGTGTTTTGCAATACCATATGAACACAATAAGTACATTGTACATACATAAAAAAATAAGTACATATTAGTTACCACCTAATATAAAGTGGGACCCAAATATCCAATGTTCCACTAAATTTGACACCAAGTCTTAATTTTGAACATCAGTTGTTTCTTCATTTAAAACCCAACAAACCTTTTTTTGTAAATGAATCACTTAAAAAAGTGTGCTTGAGCTATCATTCTTTAAAATTAATTATGGTTGAACTTTATTTTACAGTATTTGCACTTAGGGTTTACCTACACTGTACTTACAGAAGAAAGTATTGAGTAATATAAGGTAGTTAGTATAACTACTGTAGTTGATATAACTTTATATAACAATGTTAATATAACTACTTGGACTTAATATGGGTTAAGATTTATAAGATTTATTGGTTACAGTTTATTTTAAGGTGTCCATGTTCCAGTGTAATTATGCATTTAAGTACTAAATAATAATAATAATAATCTATATGTACTTAGGGTTAGGGTTAGGATTGGGGTTTGATTTAAGCCTATAGTTGCATGTAATTATGCACAATTTATAGTTATTACTACAGTAACTAGTTGTAATATGTGTAACAAAGACACTAAAATAAAGTGTTATAGTTTTATTTTTAAGGTAACGATCAGATTTAGTACCTACTTATTAAGTACATAGACTAGTGTATACATGTAGGACTGTGAAGTAAAGTGCAACCAAAATGGCACTTTGTTTGTTATTTTGTCATAACATTATAGTGTAACACATGTTGAAATAGTTTTTGAGGCAATTATTTTAGTATACTGTGATGTCATAATGCTTGCAATTTTATTACTGTATATACACACAATTTAAATGTACACAGTATTTAAATGTAAAATTTTCCCATTATGAAGATCTATTACAATTTTTAAGTATGGGAATTATAGAGTGTTTTACTGTAGCAGTTTTACAGTCTTTTACAATAAAAATTATGATTTTTTTTACAGTGTACACAATAAAGACACCTACTGTAATATACAGTGGGAACGATAAGACTATAAAGTGCACTGATCTTTCTGGATCTTTGTCCGAATCCTCTGTAATCTCTGGGTATTGTACGCCTAATGCAATTTTTATGACCTAAATCTGCAGTGAACAATTCGTTTTGTTTAAACTATGCTTAGGGGCATCATTCTCTTTCCATACAGCATACAATTTCTACAAGAGACCTGATCTCAAAGTGCAGCATGAAATTGGAATTCCACTCAGTGAGGCTCTTAGTAGAAACAGTTTGCTGAAGGTGCAAAATTGCTGCAAGGTCTGTGGCAAATCACACAACACTGTCATCTGAGCATCTCTCATTCCCTCCTTCTTGTCTCTCAAATACACACGCTCTCTGTCTCTCCGCAGGTTCTGTGATGTAGATTTATGTCCCCTGTCACAGTATTAAAAGATGAAATTCCTCAATGTTACCCTGCTATCTGTGCTTGCCAGGGACCATGCAGCTCAATAACCTCTGCACTGATTTAACGCATATGCAGGCGTGACTTGCATTGCCACACATGCACAATGAGAAGCTGTACACAACCTCTAACACTGCAAAAAATCATATTCCTAATGAGTATTTTTTGTCTAATTATGCAGTTAAAATGTTTAAAAATCCTTAAAACGAGATGAATATATTAGACAAGCAACACAGATACATTGGAAAAACATTCCTCTACTGTAGGTATGTACCTATATACAATTCACTGCAGTTTCCAGCTGAAATGAACACTAGTGCCAGTAAAACACCAACAACTTTTTTTTTAAACAAATTATGATTACAGGAGCCGATTGTTGATTAATAGACATATTTTCTCAAATTTCCTTGTGCAATACTATATATATATATATATATATATATATTTTTTTTTTTTTTTAAATTTATATTATATATACACACGAACAGGAAAATACTAGAATAAGCATTTAATATAGATCTCTGGAGATAACTCAGGAATGCAGGAGACACATACCACATCAACATAAACGCGAACAACACCAAACCAAGAACTGTGAGAGTAAAGCCTGGGACACACTATACGATTTTCACCTCTTAACCGATTTTAAAACTGTGGGAGACCACAGACATAATGACAGTTTCAACCGATTTTTAGCATTATAATCCTCTGAACGCACACACTAGATGATTCAGCTGGATCAAACATGTTTGATATTTGCGATTTGGGATCGTGGGGGCTCTGACGCTTTTGGGAGCAGTAAAATAATCGTAATGACACCACACAATTGAGGATTTTTTTGACAAAAAGTCATTTGCGACAAGCCTCAAATCGGGCCATGCCCCCCATATAGCAAATCGGGCTCAAAATCGGGCTTAAAATCTTCAAGTGTGTCGCCAGCCTAACTCTTAAATACACAAGGGAGGCTAATTAACAGAAAGTGAAACAGGTGCGTAATCTAATCAGTAACCAAAGGAACTAAGACGGGTAAGCAGACAGAGAAAACCAAAACTAAAACACAAACAAACTGACCATAAACCTGACAGTTAAGACCTCAAAACACTTTTACCATAGTGCATGATTTGTAAACTAATACATTATTATGTCTGCATCACATAACCAGCTCCATATGTATGGCTTTTCTGAGGGAGTAAATTTGCTTGATAGCCCACCTGGTACAGCATTGCACTTGCAGTGTGGAGTGCCTGCAATTCCTGTGAAACGCAAGTCACAAAAAGAGCTCAAAGACTTGTAGAAGCAAGCTGAGGGCAGGGTTTAATGTAGGTTGTACGTAAATTTCAAATGCGATCATTTCTGAACTGCCATGATACGTACAATAACATTGCCATGATACGTTCATCTACAGATCAGATAAACCTTAATGCACTTTTAGTGCCTGGGCATTTCACTTTGAAGGTTTTGTGCAACCTACAAGAAGAAACTTCATTTTCCAATTATCATTCTGCAGAAATGGCGCAACATGCACATTCTTCTCCATTTTCCAGATAATGCATCTTTAATAAAGCATGGATTTTTTTTCACTTGCTTTAAGTATAAACATCAAGTGCTGCTACTTAATATAAAATACAGTGTGTTTTCTGAGAACAAGTGTAAATGTCTTGTTCCATTTTATTTGTCTAGTAAATTAATCTTGTTTTAAAGATGTTTAGAAGTTTTTACAACAAACTCCAAAAATAAAAATGTTTTTCTGCAGAAAAAAAAAATATTGTATGGACAATGTTAATGTATGGACAAGTATATACAGTACATGATGTCATGGCTCTATGGACTCTTATTTTGATATTCTGCTTTTTTTCCTTGAGTTCCTGTTTCATCCGCTCTGTTTAAGGGGCTGGGGAGGGGTGGGCTGGAGTGGGGTGGGTATAGATATTAATAAAAAAACGATTTTTGCTAAATGGAAATATGACAAATGGTGGTAAAAAGTCCACACATTGCATTTAAATGAACACGCATTTTGATTGGTAACGACAGTCAGACGTAACACGACACTGTCATTATTTTTACGCCAGCTAGAAGGCGCATGACTTTAAAACGTAAATAAAGGTCGTAATAAGGTGCTTGAAAAACGACCTATAGAGTCGGTTTTTTTTGGAGGACAGTTTGTGTTTATCTGTGTACTTTTCAAAACTTTAAGACCAAATAAGTACCTGAGCCAAGAGGTCAAGCTGTGATGTTTAGATCCTCTATTGGACAGAAGTCTTTCTGTCCCACAAATCAGAGTTTAGAGTTCAGCGTTCACTCTCATGGAAGTGAACAGAACACAATGGCTGCGTCTGAAATCGCGTACTATGTAAGTAGGTACTACATTTGAATTTGAACTTACTTCACGACCGTTAAAAAAGTACACTCTATATAGTATGAATGTGTGTAGTATGACTGTAATCTGGACGTACTACATCCGCCATGTTGTCATTATCACATGACCTACCAGCGTCATTTGCGTCCCTTCACCTCCATTCATAAATCCTCTCCTGTGGCCTCATAAGATAGTAAAGTATCCATCGTATGCACACTTCAGAATCCTGGTAGGTCATCCGGGTACTTTTCGCCTACTGTTTTTCTAATACTAGTAGAGAAGTATTCGATTTTGGACGCAGCGAAAGACTTTAATGTGTGAATGCACTTTAAATGTCACAATTGTAACAAATAAAGAAGCAAATAAAACGTTCACAGTGGCTATTCATGCATTACAAGATGTGAACAAGCAAACTGAATGGGTAGTGGATGATGTTTGGTAGTATATTAACAAAGTTTCCTCCTATGTAAAGCAGTGTGTGAACTTTGTAATCGCGTTTTGTTGTCACCATGAGCCGTGCAGGTTCATTGTTGGGTGTAATTAGCCTCTATTGATTTGAGGGCAGCATACAACAAAGTGATGAAAACCAACTCTGACAACTCCAATTCTGTGCCTGTCGCTTAACGATTGCAGGCAATGACAAACCTAATGTGAGTAACCTCAGATTTGCTGTTGACATTGTGGCTGCATTTGGATATAAGCCTTTTCATTCCCAAGAAAAGTGACGAAGAGTGCGAATTAACATTGTACGTCATCCCAATATCTATTGCCACTCACATTTGTTTTGTTAAGTTGTCTACTGGCAATGGAATTTCCTAAGTCATATTTCTCTTGGCATCCAGCCTTGACAGAGATACAGAAACTACTAAAATATGCCCTTGAAGTAACAGTGTCTTGGCTAGCTCTATGATATATGAATATTCAATTACAAATACATTGATGTGACACTCTTGATAGCTTTTCCCTGTCCTCACACAATGCATCATGCTCCCACTTTTTAAGCCAACCAGAAGAGTCTCTTTAACCTTGAAAGATTTTATGTTCATATGTAGTCAGTTTGACAAAAAATTGTAGTGATTGGAAAGAGACATTGAAGTTCAGTCATTGCTTGGCGTATATTACAGAATTCAAACTAATACACATATAATGCAATAATGGGCTAATAGGAAAAAAAAAAAAATTGAAATCCCACACCAAAAGATTTCAGATTGACTTGCAGTTCTTTTACAGTTCAAAACACACATTATCTTCTCATTTTAATGGTTAATTTAATGAAAAGCACTTGGCCTTTAATAAATCGTCTGAATGAGCCGTTTTTACTGTCATGACCTAAACAAATCGAACATATTTTTACACATTCCAAACCCATATGCCATTTGGCCAGAGAATGATTGTAGAGGGTTGTTCACACAACATAGACACAAGTGAAGTGGATGGGGTTCATAGCAGTGTTCTTGGTAATTTTCCCAAATATTACTCATAGGAGAGGTGCTTTTGTGAAGCTAACTTCTTTTATGAGAGCTGTCCAATTCTGTTAGCAGGACACATGAAATTCCGAGGTTACTCACTCAGCATTTGATTGAGACTGGAACGAGGTTGCTTTGGCAGTGGATTACTCATACTTCCTAACCTTGACCCCATCTGCCACTGGTCAGCGGACGGACAGTCCTGTGGCTCTTTTTTCCTGCATAATAAATTACTTGTGCTTCAGAGCACACAGATGAAACGCAGCATAACATGACACCGTTTGGAGGTAAATGCCTGATGTTTGGGAATGCAATTGTGTGAGAGTTCTGGGAGGTAATTATACCAAATCATTGATGACAAACTTTGGTTCAGGCATTTCAGAATGATTAAAACAACATTTGAGATGGTGTGCAATGAGATTGGTCTGCTGCTAGTCCAGTTATGCCGTTCCAGCAATATTAACTTTGTCGTTGTACAAGTAGGATGACTGGTCGTTGTAGTATTTGTCCCGCTTCTCCTCCTCTGTGATTGGACTATTACCCAAAGTTGAACAGTTAAAATAAAAAATAAAAAATAAAAGACAGGGCAAATCAACTTGTGAAATATTATTATGGTACATAGTGCATCAAAATGCAGACATCAGTTTGCCTAAATTCGAACACAGAACGTTCAAATGTTTTACGCACCATTTACACATGGTAGGGAGCAGGTGTAAATTTCTTTCATACCAAAAAACATTTTGAAAATACGAACATTTTCGTGAAAATTTAGACCATTCAGACCAGCTTTACGAACGATTTACACAAAAATTCGTTCTGCTCGTGTTTCATGAATGAGGCTCACAAAATTGTGTAATTCTCTTATACAAAACACACTAATAAAAAATAAATATTCCCAAAGCATAAAGCTATTGCCCCCAATGTTCCCACTGAGAGTTGTTGTAAGGTTTTGACATGATATTTTCTTAGCAATTCTTGTTTTATCAGACAACAGAATCCTCCAACTCCAACTGGGATGTAGGATGTTTTTTCTTTCCACCCAGCCAGATTTATGAGGTGTGCATACTGTTGTTAACTCACATATTGTAATATTTAATATCTTGGCAGAAATAGAACAGTAAATCAGTTGCTACAGTATATAGGGTATTATGACCTCTGGAAATGGACCAGAAATGGACTGAGAGTTCTGGACAGTTTCCCCAGATTTTAAATGAGTAAGACTATTGCTCAACAAAACTCTAACTCTAGATTTAAACTTTGGCGGTAACTCATCTCACCCTCTTTGTGTCTGTGGAATTTTTTTTTTTTCATCACTGCATGACCTCACTGATGCTCTTGTTTCTGAATGGGATCAAATCCCTGCAGCCATGTTCCACCATATACTGTAGTGGAAAGTCTTCACAGAAGAGTAGAAGCTGTTGTGGCAGTAAAGGGAGGACAAACTTTTTATTAATGTCCATGATTTTATAATTAAATATGCAACAAGCAAATAAGAGTGTGATGTTTGAGTATCCGCATACTCTTGGCCGTGATCTTTGTCATTCCTGCATGGAGGTACATTGTTATTTTCTTCAGAAGATGCTCTAAATCAGGGGTGTCCAACCTGGCTCCCAGAGAGTCACCTTCCTGCAGAGTTTAGCTCTTAAATAAATACACCTGAAAAGCAAATTAACCTCTCTGAATTACTTTGCAATCTTTCGGCATTACTGAAATCTTCCAGGCAGATGTTTTGGAGCACATTTGGGCTACACTCTGCTGCAAGGTGGTCCTTCAGGAGCAGGATTGGGCACCCCTTCCTCTAAACCAAAATCAAAAGGAAAAATGCCACAATTATGACCTGGTATTCTCTCCATGTTGGAAATCAGTAGCACGCAATTAATTTGTGTTTTTTAGGACTATTATCTGTAGGACTTACAGTGACTTTCAGGACGCTTACATAGTACAGTCCTGCAAATCCATTATTTTAAACAGGGATTGTGTGTCACAAGGATGTAGAGGAAAACTCGGGGTTTGTCAAAGTGCCACTCATCGTCATGCGACCAGGAGCAAAGCACTCTGACGTGGGCATCTGTTGATCAATGAAAATTTCAGACATAATGGTGCCAGTTGTCCTTTTGAAAATCCAATTTCTCCTTGATTTCAAACTGACCTGGCACTTCCCACACCCTCTAAATGCATTGTACATATTCCCTAAAATGCTCCTTTCTCTACAGTGTAAGTGCCCTATAGAAGAGACTAATTGGGACAGATGTGTTGCTACAGCAAACTATACTTTCACACCTTACTCAAACACTCATCATATTTTCAAATAAAAGTGTTCATTTTCAATTACTATTTGAAAATGTGAGATTTAGTAGATGTAGATGCAGCTTATTACTCAATGTATTGTTATGTATTTACTATGTTATTACTAAAACAGTACATAACTTGTCATTTCACATTATTGTCTTCATTAATATTTTATCCAACATCTTTAAGCAAACGTATCCTCATCTAATAAGTTTTTATGGCCAGTTAAACTGTTGCATTACATTATTGGCCTATCAAGCATTTATTGATTTTCAAATCTATTTTATTCACCTCAATATCTTTTACAAGCCAATTATAAATGTGTCAGTCATAAATTGGGGCCTCAACTGATAAAGTCATGCCTTTGAGGTCATTTTTGGGAGACATCATGCTGTCTGTATTTTAGGCACTATGCCTGCTTCATTTTCAAATCCTTACAAGCTCTTTCAATGTTAGAACGGAGCACTTTTCTAAGGGGATATCCCATGGCAACCAAACTGGCACAAGAGTCGTTGCACACAAAAGCACACACTGACACAACTAATACACACACACAAAATACTGGAACACGGCAATTGACTCTTATTTGGTAGCCTCTGGCTCTCAGTGTGGTAAAGCGATAATCCTATCAAACGACAGGTCGAAGTTTATTATCTGCAGCTCAATACCAGCCACAGGAACACCAGGGCATAGAAGGCCCCTCCAAATACATAGAGAGAGAGAGAGAGAGAGAGAGAGGGGGAGAGAGGGAAACTTTTTGCCCTAGCTGGGACATTTGGTCAGTTTCTTTTGGTTCTGTTGTGAATGAAGGCACTGGGTAGTTGGCATAGTCCAACAGTTAAAATCTGTTAAGTCACTTGTGGATACTTTTGAGTTCACCTCTAGCTGGTGGCATCTTGACTCACCTGACTGCAGAATAACGACATCTCAGAGGTATAGTTTTTTCTTTCTCTTATAATGTGGTAAAAATTTAATGAGCTGGGAACTATACTGTCTATTAATGCAAACCTTGTGCAATAAGGCTGTATTCAATTTCCTCTGAAGCTTGTAGCCATTTAAAAGCCGTTAAAGGATGCAGAGGAAATGTTGGAGATAGTTCAAATACTCTGTGACCCTAAAGCAAACTTGACTCACATTGAATTGCTTATTGTGAATTACCATGATTTAATGATACTGTTTCCAGATGTATAATGACTGTTCTTTAAACAAAAACAATAAGGCAACTGAGGGTGGTTTTATTATGCATTGGCATGCAGGTTGGAGACTTTCAAGGCAGTTAATCACAAATAAAGTTGATGAATTCAACACATCAGTAGGACATGGATAAGAATTAGTGTCTCCATTAAGTCAATCTGATAAGCAGCACGTCTGTCAGGAAAGTTAATGATTCTCTTGAACTGCCCTTTGTCTGTAGAAAGAAGGTGGTTTAATTGGCTTTAAAGTGAAATTACAAGGTTGAGTAGAAGAAGGGTATTTTATACAGATGCTATGTAGGCAAAACTCAAAAAAAAACAAAAAAAAAAAAACAAAAAACATGCATTTTTTAATTCTGTATCTTACTGTGTATTGATCACAATGCATAAGTTGCCAGTATATGAAATTGTAAATATTAACCTAATACACATAATACACCACTATGTCATCCTTGTACAAAACTATGAGCCTTTATTTTATTGTGTACATGAGAACATTTTACTACACTATAAAAAATTGTGAATGTACAGTATATTTGCGGATAATATTTCCCATACTTTTACAATAATAATTTTTGACAGCTGTCATCAACACTACAATTATATGATCAATAAGTTATTTTTACATATGTTTTTACATTGCTTCAACTCATCTAAATAAGTTAAGCAATTTTCAACTTTTTTATACGTTAAACAAGATTTAACTCATTTTATTAGGCCAGTTTCATGTAATTTAAGTTGAAATGACTTAAACATCCAAGTTGATTGTACTTAATAATTTAAGGCAGCAAGTCTTTTGATTGATGTAGCACCAATTGTGCTGTGGACTCTACATTGCAATTTTCTCATATATTTACACATTATGATAACATAACTATTTTATAACCCCATTTGTTTATAAAACATTATACTATTTCGGTACTATAATGTACTACAACTTTACTACGTGCAGTTCTGATCAATGGTTTACTGCAGAAAAAAAGATCTAGCCTGCATTGATTTCACAGTAAAATTCTAAATGCAGTATTTACTGCAAGCTATCACTGTTAAATATTTTAAAATCTTGGCTTTTTTACAGTGTAACATAATTTTTCCCAGAAATCCCATTTGTGTTGTGTTTGAACAAGCAAACATTCAGAGTCAGTAGCCCTGCACTCAACAACTCGATAATACAATACTGGACTGAGGTGGATTATTATCTGACTGTGGTGTGACGGTGTTCCTGTGATGGGGAAGACTGGCCAGAGCACGGTGGACCTCAACTCACCCTCAGACGTGAAGCAGGCGGTCCCGTTTGAGGACCTTCTTCACAACAGTGTTCCCGTAGAAGAGGAGAAGGAGAATAAAGTACCAGATAGAGGAACGTGGAAAGGAAAATTCGACTTTCTGCTGTCCTGTGTTGGATATGCCATTGGGCTGGGAAATGTGTGGAGGTTCCCATATCTTTGCGGAAAGAATGGTGGAGGTAAGAGAAGACTGACAAAGTTATTACCGTTAGGCTACTGAGAAGATATGCCTGGTTGGATCAATACGCTTTCCACGTTTTTGCCGTGGAGTATATACTCCTGGCAACATTCCTGTCAATCAATCAAATTTTAGGAGTAGGTTCAAGGTTGAGATTGGGGTTTGAACGACATTCTTGTCAATCAATCATTTGCCTATGATTTTAAGTGTAGTTAATGGTTAGTTTAGGTGTGGGATAGAAATAGAACTAAGTTTGAAAAGAATATTGTGCCAGGACCAAGAAAGGTTGTTCGAGAAACATGTCCTACTTGGTAAATAAAAGCTCAAAACACTGATACCATGACCCAGAAGCTAGATGGGTATGTGTAATTTACATTGTAGAATATCCACCCAGTTTGAAAAGACAAGCGGTGTGTTTCCCAAAAGCATACCAACTATGGTCGCAAGTTCCATGTGTTTCACGAAATCATAGTTCCAACAAACATTCGCAAACAGCATGGCAAATTGGTTATAAACATAGTTTCTTGTTTGTATGACATGGACATTCTCTTGAGCAAAGTAAGCAAGCTAACATGCAGTACAACCAGGGCTTGACATTAACACCCCCCAACCAGCCAAATGCGGGCGAATTTCAGCAGTGGCGTGTAACACAGTCACTCCTACTAGCCACTTTGGCGGGTTGAATTTTATAGGCCTATATAATATATACATTTTTTAATTGTAGTCTTATAAAAAGGCATCTGAAATAAACTAAGTGCAATGTAGTGTTGTCAAAAATATAGATTTTTCGATACATATCGAAACTGAAATATCTGAAAAGCTTCCAATACTCATTTTCCGCAGAATAGATACACAATACCAGCAGCACTTTCTCGCTCTCTCATCTCTCCGACAGCGAGTTGACACACAAACCCGCCTCCCTTCACTCATATTGTTGTTACAGGGCTTGGATTTTGGCTTGGGATTGCGTGTATTGCGTATAATTTTACTCATTCTCGCAGATTTTGTGCTCACACCCAAAGTGCGCGCACATAAAACCGCCTCTCAGATTGAGTTCTTTTTTGCTGCTTATTGTACTTAAACAGTCAAACACACACAAACTAATGTCAAAATGCCGGTCTTGGCGAGTATTCACATAAACACTGTCATGTTTTAAGTGAATGTAAACAGTTGAGAAAGAAAACGCATGTGTAACAGTATAATGGATCCGTGCGTCAGGTCTTAAAGTGACAGCAGAATTATGAGATAATATTAAAAATGTCTATATGGCAGTTTTTCCCCATGGTGTCGATGTCAAAATTGTGGCCGGTGAAAATGCTGAGTGGCTTGTAACTTTTGGAAAACCACTAGTCACAGTGACTGGTGAGCAAAAAAGTCAGAAAAGTCAAAAAATGTCAAGCCTTGAGTACAACTATATCTTTCATTCTGTATATATAAACTTTTTATTATACGCCTTTTATTTGTCAAATGAAAGTAGTGTTTTTGAAGAGTGCACATTCGCTTTTGTACAAAAATGTGTTAAATTCTGTAGTATGAATATTCCTCAGATGCCATGCTCATTATTTACAGCAATAATCTGTCATAAACTTGATTTCAAACAGATAAATTAGCAGAAGTTATTACATCACCGTCTGCGTGACAATGTCATTAATGCCAGTTCTATGTTGTTGAACCAATGAGGTTTGAACAATGGATGTGTGACAAAGTCGCTAATGGTTTTGGGAAACTGCATGACAGGCTAGTTAATTTCTCCATGCATCATATGATAGTTAAACTGTGTTATTTGGTTGTAATGGGAAATGCATCCCTGCAGGAATGATCACTAGCATATGTTACATTTATGGTGCTGGTCCCTACCATGGGATGTTGGTGTGCCTTGGTTCTTACCAGATTTCTTAACTAGCTTGACCAGCAAGTCAACCAGCTTTAACATCCTGAACATTCTAGGACATAAATAAAAGAAATAATTTCACAAGTTTCTAATACATTTCAAAATAAATTTCAGCTATCCAAAAGATGATTGACTGAATGGCACACAGAATTGTGCTCCAGAATTGTTTCTTAGCGAGGACTCATTTGATGTGATTAAGAGTTCTGCACCATTAGGATTCTAGGCGCTATGTTTTTAAAGGGAAAATATAGATCAATGCAAAATGAATGTTTAATGGCAAACATGTTGAAGATTAGCAGACAGACTGTCGATTCATTAAGTGATACTCTGTTTCCTCCCAAAAGCAGTTTATTCAGCGTACTGAAACCTCTCCTTCATCCACTTCCATTAAAAAAATGGCCTCTTGTTTCCACCCCAGTGTACTACAGCGTTGTGCTTTGCTAACCTTGGAGGCTCTCCTTAAAGTGGCTCTGATGAGACTGTTCACATGTCTAATGTGAGCAATCTCAAAATTCAATTGAAAAGATGGCGGGAGACCATATCTAAGTTTGCTTAGATCTTAATGCAGACGTTTTACACAGAAGTCAAGTCTGAAAATCAAAAAAAAACTTTATAAGTGAATGTTGTATTACTTTGTCTTTAGGAGCTTTCCTCATCCCATACTTCACTACTCTGGTGTTTGCTGGCATCCCGCTGTTTCTGCTAGAGACGTCATTAGGACAGTACACATCAGTAGGGGGGCTGGGAGTATGGAAATTAATACCCATGATGAAAGGTGAGAAATATTTACATACACTCTAGCTATTTGGGGAGTTCTTATCAGGGCTTTTCACACTTGAAATACTTAACCCTAGAAATCCCTGGGTAAACTGAATCCTGGGTTATCTTGCTTCACGTTTCACACTGGGGTTTAACAATTAATCCTGGTTATTCATAAAATGACGTTTCACACTGTACATTCCTAAACCCTGGGTTAACATTCTTATTTGCATATTTGCGGTGTCAGTGTCATTGACTGGATAAGCGCAGCACGTAACCTGTTTATATGAAATCTCTAGCATTGCGCATCCTCGTATTGCTGACTGTACTATCGAGTTTATACTGAATGGATACTTCGGACTATAAAGATAAGAATGACACGGTCTCTTTTTCACTCAAATTGTCATGGTTTCTGTCAGCATTTGACATTTTTCCTCTCAAATGCTGTATTTTTTTTTTTTAAAAATCACAAAAAAATGGTCACTGACTGTCAGCTATGGCTGCCAAACAAAAACCATAAAATTAAAGTAAAATATCCTAATTTAAATAAAGTGCATAAAATTTTAACATACATTTTCCTTAAATGTTGTACAGAAAAACATTGTTATTTTAAAGGTATTTCCTGAATTATTACGATCAAATACCTTCACTGTAAAAAAATCTTCAAAAAAATGCTCAAATGACTGTCAACAGTGCTGCCAGACAAATACCCTAATTTAAATAAAGTACAAAAAACTTTTACAGAAAAACACTCTTATTTTACAAACACATTCACTGTAAAATGCAAATCTCTTGCAGTTAACCAGAAATATCACACATGCATGACTTTATGTAACTTTCTATCACTGCATCAGCAACTACACAGTTATTGCCTTTAAATAAAGCAACACGCAGCATAATACCAATGTTTACTGGCTCATCCTGGAATGAAGCACAGGCTCTACTCTTCAGCACAATGGTGACCCACAAAACAGACGATACAGAAACCATTTAAATCCCAACAGAACATTAAACACTAACAGATCTCTCAAGACCTCACCATCTTCACTTATTATAGCCTTTATTTCTTTCATACTAAAGCTCTTATTGAGAACTAACAGAGGTTTAGATGTTAATGTTTTATTGAAAATAATAAAGTTTGATGTCACCATTATGGTGATCACTTGACCCTTCACTTCATATGTTAGATTTTCTCTACAACAATGTAGATAATGTTGTAAAGCAGTGAAATCAGAAGATGTTAGTTATTTTTTAAATGACTACATAATCATAGTAACCCGGCCTAATTACATCTAAAGTCACTAATCAATGTTTTGTCATAAATGCATTGAGATTTGTGAAACTACAGTATGAAGGGAAAAAAAGTTTTGCCGCAATCATTTATCGTGTGAAATTTTAAAACTGTGTAGTGCATAAAAGATTTTAAACTACTGCTTTATTTGGACACACACAGACATCAACAATCAACATATGAATCTCAGCAATGGTGACAAACAAAAAGTTTCATGCTGCATTGCATGCTGGGTATCACCATTGTACAAAAATCCCAGCATGCACCACAGTATGAATAATTATTGTCACCACTGTTGAGGATTGTATGATAAGTATTGATGTCTAAGTGTGTATCATCAGAGGTAATAATTGTTCATTTTCAGTATTGACAATTGTTTAATAGAAAATGTGTTTTTTTTTTTTTTTTTAGCTTTGTTATTCCTGAACCTCAGTCAATAAACCAAGTATATATATTTGAGTGAGAATTCATTATTAGTAAAGATCATTTGATAATGTTTATTTAAAACACTTAAAAGCAGAAAATGCTGATTGCATTTTCAATGCAGAAAATGCTGATTGCATTTTCAAACTTTTACTTCTGCAATGCTCAAGTGTTTATTATGAAACACTATTGAAATTGCTTAAAATAAACTTGCTTTAGAAGGATAAAAGGGTCACAAACCCAACTAAAGCAAATCAGTTCTCAACTATAAATTCTGTAGACGTCTGACAGAAATAAAGTCAATCTGGTTAGTAATAAGTGAAGCTGTAATGCTGTTTGTGGAGTTGTTTAATCATCCTCTGCTGAGATATTCAGAGATTTAATGTCTTATTATATCTTAATTTGATTTCATCTAAGGCTGTGGCTGAAAATCAGTTGTAGTTCTTAAGCTACAGCATATGACATCAAAATACCGCAAGAGCGATTAGAGAGCAAACGACTCCTTATGCTTTTGAAGCAAAGTTGAGAACCCCTGTACTAAAGTCACAAAAAAAACTTTATTAATTTTTACCATTGTTGAGAATCATGTTAATGTTAAAAAGTCAAGGGTCAAGAGTCCAACTAAAGCACACACTGATCACCATAATGGTGACTTTTTTTTTTTTCTTCAATATATCAACATCTAAACCTCTACTAATTCTCAACAAGAAAATGTATATGAAAGAAACTCAGACTGGATTGTAATAAGTGAAGATGCTGAGATCTTGAGAGATATGTTAGTGTTTAATGTTCTGTTTCTGCCAGTTTGAATTAATTCAGGAAATACCTGTAAAATAACAGTGTTTTTCTGTAAACATTTAAGGAAAATTTCTGTTAAAGTTTTTTGCACTTTATTTAAATTAGGATATTTTACTTTAATTTTAGAGTATTTGTTTGGCAGCCACTGCTGCCAGTCATTTGACCTTTTTTTTTTACAATTATTTTTACAGTAAAGGTATTTGATCGTAATAATTCAGAAAATACCTGTAAAATAACACTGTTTTTCGGTTTATTTAAATTAGGGTATTTTACTTTAATTTTAGGGTTTTTGTTTGGCAGCCGCTGCTACCAGTCATTTGACTGTTTTTTTTAAGATGTCTTTTACAGTGAAGGTACTTGATCATAATAATTCAGGAAATACCTGTAAAATAACAGTGTTTCCCTTTCAGTCAGTCACGTTCGACTTACGTCGGAACTGACAGACGAATTGGGGATCGTTTTCAGAGACCAATCTACTTCGAGTGTTTTAAAATGAGCCAATGAACATTGGCATGCAGTTCACGCATTCCACGCTCCTCCCCAGGGCGGGTATAAATAAGGAAGTGGAAGCACCGCATCTTTGCTTTCTGCTTCAGAGCCGAACAATTGCTGTGGTTTCCAGTGTTGTTTCCTACGAAGAGTGTTACTACGAGTCTGCCTTTGGAGTTGACGTCTCTGGATCTGGTGCGGGTGATATAGCACGGTCAGCGGTGGTCACGTCATGTTTGACGAACAAACAACTGTTTTCACAGCTCAAAACTGGGCGTCTTCAATGAGATTGAGTGCTCACAGCAGGCTTGCACTTTCGAATTGCTGTGAGCCGCGGCCATTCCCCTGTGTGCTTCAGCACTGTCAGAGCATTTCCTTTAAAAGAGCTTACATGGTTTGACCCTGCGTCTTTTTCAAGATGTCATTCAAACCGTGTTTCTGGATGCGGTTGTTTCCTGTCCTCATTTGACGGCCACGATCTCTCTCACATATAAACATGTGAGATTGCGTTTGTGGGTGATCCATGTTCTCTCAGGAGAACATGATCACGTCAGCTCGCTGTTCGTCTGATGTTAACGTAGAAACGCATTTTCGAATGCATCCGTCCCCAAGATTGGTTTGCAGCGATCGACCTGAAGGACAAAAGTCCTCCCAGTCGGGCTGTCCCTGTCGCCTCGCGTCTTCACGAAAGTCGCAGAGGCAGCCATTGTTCCGCTCAGAGAACGCAGCATTCGCATCATCAACTATCTCGACGACTGGCTCATACTGGCTCACTCACGGGATCAGTTGTGCGAACACAGGGACCTGGTGCTCAGTCACCTCAGCCTGCTGGGACTTCGGGTCAACCGAGAGAAGAGCAAACTCTGCCCCACACAGAGGATCTCTTATCTCGGTATGGAGTGGATTCGGTCAACCAGACTGCGCGCCTCACAAAGGAGTGAGTCCAGTCAGTGTTGAACTGCTTGAATACGTTCAATGGCAGGACGGCGGTCCCACTGAAGCTATTTCAGAGGCTCCTGGGGCATATGGCATCTGCAGCCATGGTAACGCCACTCGGATTGCTTCATATGAGACCGCTTCAGCACTGGCTTCACGGCCGAGTCCCAAGATGGCCGTGGCAGAGCGGCAAGTACCGGGTCCCAGTTACCCCCAAACCTTCAGCCTGTGGTCGGACCCTTCGTTTCTACGGGCAGGAGTTCCCCTAGAACAAGTGTCCAGGCATGCTGTGGTCTTCACGGATGCCTCATCCACCGGCTGGGGGCCACGTACAACGGGCATGCAGTTTCGGGTCTGTGGACAGGGCCTCAACTGCATTGGCACATCAACTGCCTAGAGTTGATAGCAGTACGTCTTGCGCTGGGCCGCTTAAAAAAGCCGCTACATGGCAAGCACGTACTGATCCATACGGACAGCACTGCGACTGTTGCGTACATCAACCGACAAGGTGGTCTACACTCCTGGCGCATGTTGCAACTCGCCCAGCCCTAGATTTGCTCTGTCCCATCCGAGCTTTGCGGGGTTATGTGGACAGAACACAAAGCTTCAGGACCTCAGAGCAGCTCTTCGTCTGTTACGGAGGCCAGCAGAAGGGAAAGGTTGTCTCCAAGCAGAGGTTAGCCCACTGGATAGTGGATGCTATTGTCTTGGCGTACCAATCCCAAGACGTGCCTTGCCCGTTCGGGTTGCGAGCACACTCAAATAGAAGTGTAGCTTCCTCCTGTAGAGCTGCAGGCTGGGCGACACCTAACACGTTCGCTAGATTCTATAGCCTCCGTGTAGAGCGGGTATCTTCCCGTATACTCGCCCCCAGTGGCCAGTAGCGCGAAGGACCCGTTCTAGTGTCGGCTTGCAACGGCACTCCTGCCCACTGGGCCGGATACGTGCGTTTATTGTCTCCAGTTGTGTTCCCCAGAAATGGCTAACCCTGTCAAGCTCCTCCGTTACCCCCGGCAGTCAGACGTTGCGGCCATCTGACGCCAGGCCTACACCCGTATGCATGTGGAATGTGTGTGTAGGCTGGGTATCCATATGTAGCGGTCCCTACGGCGACCCCATATGTGTATTCCTCCACGGTACGAGCTACCCTACTCGGCTAGCCCCGTGTCTTTCCCTCGACAGAGCTCGCTCTGTCGTCTCTGATGGTGTTCTTTCCCCCCCAGAACTAGGTTGGAACCACCCCAGCGACTGCCATATGTTGTACTACCCTGCTTGGTTAGTCCATATGTGTAACTGCCACCTCTCCTTCCTTAGAAGGACATGGTTCCACAGCGTTCCTTCTCCCGAGACAGGCACGCTTTCCCAACGTTATTCAATAGTCACACTGAGTGGGTCTTGCAGAACAGCAGTGACTGACCTTCTCTGCTTAGAGCCCTGACTTGCCGCTGCAACAGAGGGGGGCGGTCCAGGGAGCTCGAGCAGAGCGCTGGAAGGGCCAGCATCCGTGGCGTGTTGGTAGGATCCCCAATTCGACGGTCAGTTCCAACGTATGCCGAACGTGACCGACTGAAAGGGAACGTCTCGGTTACGTATGTAACCGTCGTTCCCTGAAGGAGGGAACGGAGACGTATGTCCCGTCACCACGGGTGCTGTAACTCCGCTGAACGGCCGAGTCACTAGTTCAGCTCCTTAGCGGTAAAGCAAAGATGCGGTGCTTCCACTTCCTTATTTATACCCGCCCTGCGGGGAGGAGCATGGAATGAGTGAACTGCATGCCAATGTTCATTGGCTCGTTTTAAAACACTCGAAGTATCGAGTAGATTGGTCTCTGAAAACGATCCCCAATTCATCAGTCAGTTCCGAAGTATGTCTCCGTTCCCTCCTTCAGGGAACGAGGGTTACATACGTAACCGAGACATTTTCTGTTTATTTTAATTAGGACATTTTACTTTAATTTTACAGGGTTTTTTGGCTGCCAGTCATTCGACCATTTTATCATTTAACTGTTTTGTTACTGTTTAATTACAGATTAATATTGTAATTTTACATAAATTGTATGTAAATTAAGAAAACAGAAAAATACTGTATAAAAAATACAGTATTTTTCTGTATAAAAAATATGAATTACTGTAATTTGCCATTAATGTCATAATACTTAAAATAACAGCTTAAAATAACAATATCTGTTCATTTACAGATATTGTTTGTAATTTTACAGAGTTTTGAGTACAATTTAAAAGAAAAGAAAATGACGGAAAAAAAGCACAGTTATTTTCCGTAAAAAAAATAGGATTTTTTTTTTACAGTGTGTTTATATACAATTGTGCAGTGTTTCCGTGACTGTACAAAGCACGCAAATATGTATGCGGTTGGTTGTCTATTGCTAAACGTCTAGCTTTGACATTCTAACACCGCATTGTTTCACACTGTACACGTTTGACACCACAACCTATTATGAACTTTTTCAAAGTCTTGATTTTGTTTTTTGGGTCTACTAGAATAGTCTTTCATGCTTGAATACTCAAAAAAACATTTTTTTATGTAGCACCTCTCTTCCCTGTAACACTCTGTATAGTTCTGATTGATCGAATGGACCAGTGTGTTGTGATTGGTCAACTGTTTCAAGCGTGTTTCAGAAATTTCAGTCTCTGAATAGTTTTAGCATGTCAATGGATATGACAATGTTAATGTATTTGGTATTGGTGGACTAGATCTGATGAGCTGCTGCTGCAGAGAAAGTAAGAATAGAGCCAATGATAAACAGACAAGCTGCTGTGCTCATTTAAGATATGCTGCTGCAACATGAATAGGCATACATAAATCCTGAAGCAAATCTAGGCAGGTGGAGCTGGGGGAGGTAGAGGGTTCACAGAGGAACTCTGATAGCGCACTGCAGGACCAGCTTACAGCAAACACTGAACCAGACTATTTAAATGTTGAAAAAGCAAGCTCATTGGCTGCAGAATCTGCAAAGACCAATCAGCTTTTGCCGTGTTGTAAATAATGTGATTGCTAGCAGATTGCATAGAACCTATCTGCCTGTGCCATCTAGAGTTTCATGACTAAACTAGATATTTATGTATTAGAAGAAACCCTAAGCCTAAAATTCAATTTGCCATTTTTAAATAAATAAAAACACAATGTTGGCAATTCTAGGAACGCAAGAACTTGTGGGCTTTCTGAAGGTTTGATTCTCTGAAGTCTCCATTCAATGCACTTCGATATCAAAAACACATCTGGGTACTTTCACGCATTCTTTGTACTTGCGTTCTTCAGTGTTAGAATTGAACATCAGTGGTACGAGAACACAAAGACTCAAGATCGCATAAGAACGCATACTGAGAAACAGCCACTGGCTAAGTTCTGAATAGCATACTAATCTTACTATTTCTGCAAACAGAAGGGATATTTAATTTAAAGATAGTGGCTGCTATTGTATATATTTTTTTATTTTTTTATTTATTTTTTTGTTATTTGTGCTTTATCACCTGAGGTTTCAAGCTGCTCTTGTTTCAGGTGTGGGTCTGGCTGCTGTGGTTCTGTCCTTCTGGCTCAACATCTATTACATCATCATCATTGCCTGGGCTCTCTACTACCTCTTCAACTCTTTCAAAGCAGTGAGTGTCTATCAAAAAGCACAAATACACCAATGTGCATTCTTCTCTCTCTCTCTCTCTCTCTCTCTCTCTCTCTCTCTCTCTCTCTCTCTCTCTCTCTCTCTCTCTCTCTCTCTCTCTCTCTCTCTCTCTCTCTCTCTCTCTCTCTCTCTCTCTCTCTCTCTCTCTCTCTCTCCTTGAAAATCCATTCAAAATGCTCCAACATGTTCAGTCCCCAGTTCATACACTGTATAGGAACCCCTCATTAGAACAAAAAAGTACACATTTAGAATCCTGTTCTATTTATTTGAAGTATAAAATAATGGAGGAAAAAAGTAATTATATAAAGTCAAATTATATTATGAATATGCGCCATGCTCAGTATTGTGTGTTGTTTACAGAATGACTGACTGACTGTATTTTGTATTGTCCTACAATAACTCAGCCTTAAAAATGGCTAAGAATGTGGGTTTTGTTTGTTTTATGATATCCTTTGATCTCTAAATAATAATTTGATCACTTAATGAAATAATGTTAAGCTATCACAATGATTTCTTCATTGCATTCATTGGTCAAATAGGTTTTGTGGTGTTAATTTTCACCATCCGTGTCTTTATCTGCACCAGTGAATTCAGCTGCTCTTGTCTTGAATTTTCACAGAATTTCTCAAAGTCTTCTCAGAATTGTTCCTTCTTTCAAGTTCTCTCTTCCTCCCTTTTCTCTGTATCTCTCTCCGCCTCCTTGACCCCCTTAAGCTTTTTGTGGCTCTCTTTTCTCCTGAGAGTGTTTTAAAGGCTCCACAGAAATAATAACTGCCTCTGTTTTGTGGAAATCGAAGTGCAGTTTCTGCCATGGGAATAAGAGCTTGTCTCTATAGCAGTGCAGAGGGAATTGGAAACAAAACAGCCCTTTGTTTTATGAATGCATTGTGCTGTGCTTTTTATTTTCCATTTATTGCTTTTTATATATATACAGCTCTGGAAAAAATTAAGAGACCACTTAACATTGAGAAATCAATGTTAAGTGGTCTCTTAATTTTTTTCCAGAGCTGTATATATACTTGAATAAAATATAATTTTTTTTTTTTACATTTTGTCTGGTAGACTGAAATAGGGTGGGAAAAAATCCTGTAGGCTTACATTGGAGGAGGGACCGTAACCACTCAGAACATTAGAATCCATCTAGCAACAACCAAGAACACCTAAACAACCAAAATGGAATATGGCGATAATAAACTAGAGCAACAGCGTAGCAACGCCCTTGTAACCACCTTAAACCCTAGAAAAGAAGAACACTTACTTAGCATACTTTTCAAAAGATTATCTTATTATGCAAATAATATAGGCTACTTTAAAAGAATATACTTAAGTGCAAACTCAATGTAATATTTTCAGACACTTATTTGCATGTTAATTGCAACTAAATGGAAATGTATTATCATTTTGCATTGAATACAATTAACTGAACCAAAAAGTAGGACTTAAGTACATTTTTATATGTAATTTCATAATTATGTCTGTTGTCTTTGAAATACGGTTAAAGTATGATGTCAAATGTCCTGACAAACATTTATGGTAAACCTTTAGTTTGACATTATTACAAAGTTCACATTTAAAAAATGTACATAAATATGTTAAGAAACATACTGGCATGAATGTGTACTCTTAAAGCCGAAAGTACACTTAGTTGACGCACAGCCTTGCAAAATATACTTTTGACTCGTACACATACACAGGCGTTCAGCGCATGCGCAGTATCTCTCGCCACAAGTTACAACCCATGTAAATACTGCAAAAAAAAATTGAAATGCGCATATGCAACCCATAGGAAAGAAAAATCCAAAGTGAGATCTCTTTAACATCTCAAATGTTTCTCCTAGAGAAAAATGAGGTTAGTTTAAGATCAAATGGAGACTTTTGCTTGAGTCTCCTGTTTCTCACACTTGTCTCCTGAGACAAAAACTCTAACACTCTCACAATGGTCTCCTTTAAAATTTTAGAAGAGATCTCAACAACATCACACACTGTGCTCAGATTTTTCTCCTTAGCTAGAGAGACTGGATTGCTCATATTTGTCTCCTCTAAAGATTCAGAAGAGATCTCAACAACAACACACACTGTGCTCAGACTTTTCTCCTAAACTAAAGACTCCAATGGTCTCACACTTGTCTTCTCTGAAGTTTCATAAGAGATCTCAACAGCATCACACACTGTGCTCAGACTTTTCTCTTCAGCTAGAGTCTCTGGAACTCTCACTTTTGTCTCCTCTAAAGTTTCATAACAGATCTCAATAACATCACACATTGTGCTCAGATTTTTTTCCTTAGCTAAAGACTCTGGTGCTCTCACATTTGTCAAACAAATGATGTGCCCTATGCACATAAACTGTACAGCTTTCTTATTGTATCAACAATTAAGAGTAACGTTAACTTTATTTCTGCATATTTTCAATCTTAATATAGGCTTAAACCCTGAAATTATGGACTATTTGTTTGTTTGTTTCTTAGTGGTGCACACTTTGTAAAGTTAAGTTAAGAGGAGACAAATGTGAGAGCTTCAGAGTCTTTAGCTAAGGATAAAAGTCTGAGCAAAGTATGCAATGTTACTGAGGTCTCTTCTAAAACTTTAGAGGAGACAAGTGTTAGACCATCGGAGTCTTTAACTAAGGAGAAAAATCTGAGCACAGTGTGCGATGTTACTGAGGTCTCTTCTAAACTTTAGAGGAGATAAATGTGAGAGGTTCAGAGTCTTTAGTTTAAGGAGAAAAGTCTGAGCACAGTGTGTGATGTTGTTAAGATCTCTTCTAAACTTTAGAGTAGACAAATGTGAGAGCTCCAGTGTTTCTAGCTGAGGAGAAAAGTCTGAGCACAGTGTGTGATGTTATTGAGATCTCTTATGAAACTTCAGAGAAGACAAGTGTGAGAGCTCCAGTGTTTCTAGCTGAGGAGAAAGGTCTGAGCACAGTGTGTGATGTTATTGAGATCTCTTATGAAACTTCAGAGAAGACAAGTGTGAGAGCTCCAGTGTTTCTAGCTGAGGAGAAAAGTCTGAGCACAGTGTGTGATGTTGTTGAGATCTCTTCTAAAACTTTAAAGGAGACAAATGTGAGAATGTTAGAGTTTTTGTCTCGGGAGACAAGTGTGAGAAACAGGAGACTCAAGAAAAGTCTCCATTTGATGTTAATGTAACCTCATTTATGCCTCGCAGAAACATTTGAATTGTTAAAGGTTTTTTATCTTCCCTCTGGGTAGCTTCTATGTCATTCAGCCACACCATTTCAATCAAGCACAATACATGCATTGTTTTGTTGCACAATGAACAAAACAATCATAACCTATGTTTACATGCATGCAAAATGGGTTGTACAAGACAAACTTTGCAATGTTAAACGAAGAACAAAAAGGTTATGCAGCAACCATGAAGCACTGGTACACTATAATATTAAATTTGTTATAAAGAAAGAATTTATCTAGACTAAACATTGTACACTTGTCTAATCCCTTGTTTGGAATAAGCACTGCATATTCAATGCATAATGCTTTCAGTAGTTCAAAGTTTCAGTATTCACAATATTAGTAAAAATGTAAAATGTAACATGTTTCTCCTAAAATAAAATTTAAGACATCTGGGGTTGGTTGCAAAAACTCTTAGACTAGTCTTAAAAGTTAGTCATGAATTATTTTTCCCCCTAAACCTGGTAATAACTTATTTAAGTCAGTTACATAAAAAGGTAGATCTGTTTAATTTAATTGGGAAAAGTAAGACTGATTACCCTTTGGTTAACTACTACTTAGTCAAAGTAGTTCTTAAGTTACAGTTCTTAAGTTCTTAAGTTATGCAACTATGCTAAGTTTATGCAACTGGCACCAGAAGGCAAAGCTGATACCTAAATGAGACCTATAAGAGATCAGCCCTTAGTGTCCTGAGCTCAGGGAAAGCTCTGTCAGAGCCATAGCCTTGTGGATAGCACATCAACATTGAGGCACAGCAGCACCTCAGACAGCACGAGTCTGAGTCCCAGCTAAAGGTACTTTCCTGCTCCTGTTCCCTTCTCGCCTCTCCCATTGTTTCTGGTCTCTCATCCTATGGCCCTGTCCATTAAAGGTGAAAAACCCAAATGTCATAAAAAAAGAAAACAAAACCCTTTGAAAGAGATTACAGCAAGACAATAAAGAGATCTCCTATGTTTCTCATTTTGGACTCCTTTCTCTCAGATATTTCTCATGTCTACTTTTATTTCTCCTAAGGAATTTGAAGAGAAACATCTGAGACACTGTTGATTCTACAATGAGAGATAAATGAGAATCACAACTAAGTCTCATGAGCTTTGAAAGAGCAACCTCTGAGCAATAAAATATTCCTATAATGGAGTCTTGAAAGAGATGGCAGCAAGATGATAAAGAGATGTTCTATGTTTCCTCCACCACATTCTCAGTTTTAACTCCTTTTCTCTCAAATATTTCTCATATCTCAGTTGCGTCTACTCTTATTTCTCCTAAGGAATTTTAGGAGAAACATCTGAAACTCTGTTGATACTGAAATGAGAGATATATGAGAATCACAACTAAGTCTCATGAGCTTAGGAAAAGCAACCACTGAGCAATACATTTTTCCTATGGGAACCTGTGCGTACAAAGTACAAAAATCCGGCAGTGTGCGTTCAGTACTGCTCTTCGCACTGTACGCTGACCCTTTCGTACGCATAAAAAGTGAGGTATACTTTGGCCTTAAGTGTACGCTTAAGTGGTCTTTTATTTCATTAATATTATATTATCTGATAACACTTCATTTTACAATGTCCTTGTTACACGTTACACATAGTTACTATAGTAATTACTATAAATTGTGCATAATTACATGCAACTAACCCTAAACCACACCTTAATCTTAACCCTAACCCTATAGTAAGTACATGTAGTTAATTTTTATTACTCAGTACTTAAATATATAATTACACTGTAACATGGGCACCTTAAAATAAAGGGTTACACTTTGTTTTAATGCGTCTTTGTTACACTGTAATTATACATTTAAGTACTGAGTAATAATAATTAACTATGTGTACTTAATATAGGGTTAGGGTTAGGATTGGGGTTTGGTTTAGGGTTATAGTAGTTAATACTATAGTAACTACATGTACCATATGTAACAATGACACTGTAAAATAAAGTGTTACCAAATTAAGTGTAACTAAATTATTATTTTAATTATTGAAGTACACTACAAGTACATATTTAATACAACTGTCACATTACGGTGTGGCTTTATAACATGCACGGCACAGGTAATTCAAGGGAACAATCTTTGATAACTCAGAAGAACATACAGGAGAAAAAACAAAACTACTACACTTAAAGACCGAATAATGAACTGAAAGAACTGAGGGCCTAAATACACAGGAAGAGTAATCAACGTAAAACAGAACAGGTGCAGGAAATAATTAACAACCAGGGAAACTGACAATAACTGGGAACTCAGGCAAAACCCAGGAACATAACAGAATATACATGTTACAACAATGAAGCAAACTTACCTTCCACAAGGGTATTTCAAATCTTCACCCATTTTAATACTCTCTCTCTCTCTTTAGGAGTTACCATGGCAAACTTGTGATAATCCTTGGAACACTGATCGCTGCTTTTCCAACTACAGTTTGATGGACACCACCAACCTGACCAGTGCCGTCACTGAGTTCTGGGAGTGAGTCAAAACAATAGTGATATTAACACTTTGGTAAAAAAGTTTAATGAAGTTGTATTTGTAAGTTAACTCTTTCCCGCCATTGATGGAAATTTCTGGCTTCCCATGTTTTCATTGTTATACGCTAGGTGGCGATATGATATCTTCTGAAAGAGTACTGAATCTCTGGATGAAAACAGAGACAAAAAAAGAAGCAGAAACAAACAATATTATATGTAAGCAGATGCATACACTGCCGATTTTGCAGGTTTGCCCACTTACAAAGCATGTAGAGGTCTGTAATTTTTATCATAGGTACACTTCAACTGTGAGTGACGGAATCTAAAAAATCCAGAAAATCACATTGTATGATTTTTAAGTAATTAATTTGCATTTTATTGCATGACATAAGTATTTGATCACCTACCAACCAATTAAGAATGTCTCTCACAGTTGAAGAGTACCTATGATAAAAATTACAGACCTCTACATGCTTTGTAAGTAGGAAAACCTGCAAAATCGGCAGTGTATCAAATACTTGTTCTCCCCACTGTATGTAAAATAATGCAATCATCAACATTAAACAGCATATAAATCAAAACTAATGCTAATGTTACAGAATGAAATGTTGACCCAGGACGAGGTCTAGGACTGTGAAGCTTTGGGGGTGTTGATGGACTTGATCTACTCATTCTATGTTTTGATTATCATTCTGAATCTGATCTGGATGTAGTCTATGACAAAAATGTGATTTCCTCAGCTTTTCGCTCAAAATGTATGAAAATGCTCAATTTTTGCTCAAAATGCAATGAAACTTTTGTGAAAATGATCAAAAATGATGGCGGTGGCTAGCAACTTTTTTCAAAAACGCTGGTGGGGAAAGAGTTAAAATCATGTTGCACTGATCAAATAGTTCTTTTCCTGTCTGAGCTGTGCTTAGTGGTTCGCACATGTGCTTGGGTGTGTGTGGAGAGTTCGTATCTGACTTTTTCTGATTTCATCGAGAATAATTTCCTTGTTTTGTTATCATGTACTTGACCTAAACCTGTATGACTTTCATCTGTGGAACACAATAATTGGAATACTGTTCAAACTCCTCTTTTCTACATTATGAATAAGTCTTGACGTCCTCCACTGCACTCATAATCTCATGTTCAGTCTTGTAATGAGATGAAGTTTGGAATCATTGACATCAAACCCTGACGTGTATGTTTGAATGTGTGCATTTCTTTCTTTCCTGTTCAAAACCTTGACCAAAAAAAATCATAATCATGTTTAATGACAGTCTAACTAACAGATATTTGTTTACTCTATAGGAAAAACATGCATCAGTTAACAAATGGTTTGGAGGAACCAGGGGAATTGCGCTGGCCGTTGGTTGGAACGTTGGCGTTGTCTTGGATTCTTGTCTATTTCTCAATCTGGAAAGGCGTGGAGTGGACAGGGAAGGTGTGATATTCTTTCTATTCCCCATACAACAACCCAGAATACTGTATTTCCTCCCTCTTACCAATCCTCACCCACTTTGTGCATACTTACCTTCTCTTTCATCACATTTATTTTTGGTCTTGCTTTTGGTTTCGTCCTGTTCTTCCATTTCAGGGAAATCCCATTGGAAAGCTTAATTGATCAGAAGTTATCTGAGCACAGTTTTGAAATCTTTTCAGCACTTTTTTTTTTTTTCTCAGGAAAAAGAAGGAAACTCATTACTTTCTAGATACTTCTAGATGTCTTTATTTTGCATATTATACATTCTTGTTGCAAGTCCATTTTGTAACATAAGTGTTGCAGAAATTGCACACTTTAAGCACTATGATGAGTAGCCGACGGACATGTCTTGACATTAAATTGTAAGCAATTTTAATTATTATTATTTATTTATTTTTCCTAGAGAGAAGGGGAAATTGCTCTCTTTATCTGCCCTTTCTCTGAGGATAATTGAATTTTAATGTGATCTCTGCTCTGGGGAAGAAGAAATACATTTTCCGGCAGTCTATAACCTTGATGGACATCACTAATTAAGGACAATCATTATCCTACACAGCAAAAACGTGTTCCTACCAATCATCAAACAGAAGCCAGCGAAAGCATTACACTAACAAGTTAATAATGTTGTCCTCTACACCTAATTTAAAATGATTCATTTTATATAACTCTCTCTCTCTTCATTTATCTCTCGTCCTCCTTAGGTGGTGTATTTCTCAGCCACATATCCCTACTTCATGCTCTTTATTCTGTTTTTCCGTGGAGTCACTCTCCCTGGGGCGATGGATGGCGTTCGCTTTTATATCACCCCAGACTTCAACAAGCTTTTAAAATCAGAGGTAAAATCCTGAAATTTATTTTATATTTTGAATGTTTGATATATTAAATTATGTATTCTTGAATTTGAGAACTTAAAACTTATGTACATCATTTTAGAACATTCATGTTTCAAAGTGCTGGGAAATAACTGACTTCATAGGACCACGTTCATATTCATGGGAATTCACATTTTTCCATCAATGATAGACACTAAATTGTACAATATTGACATTAAGGTAATCTAAAACATAAACCCCTTTGCATTTTTACATCCTTGTGGAAAAGACTTTTGAGTACTATGATAAAAGTAATTATGGAAATTATATGAAAGAAAAGAGTAGTATGTATAAAATTATATAGTATATTTAAAAGTATATTACCTAATTGTGCACTGAATGTAATGTTAATTATATGTTAATTGCAATTAAATGAAAATATATTCTAGTTTACATTGATATTAAATGCAATTAGCTGAACTTTAGAGTGTTTTTTTTGACCCAATTAAGTACATTTTTACATGTAATTTCATAATTAAGTCTTTGAAATATAGTTAAATATAGTGTTCTGCCGAATGTACTGACAAGCATTTATGGTAAACTAAAATATACAGTAATGTCATTACTATTGAACTTGTATGTTATGTATTTAAATATTTTTGTAGTTACTTTGGAATGATAAAGTTGAAATTTGGTACATTTAAAATATATTAACTTTAAATGTAATATTGATTAACACACTGTACTTTACATGTGCTTTAGTATGTTCATCAACATCAAAATAAATGAACTTTTTTTAAAGCACAACACAAGATTGTTAAAATACAATGATTTAAAATGTGATAAGCATCTTAACTTTATAACAAAAGTGAACTTTTAAAATTTGTACTTCATTGTGCAAAGAAACAGAAGCTATGAAACTGTGCCCTCTTTAGACTTAAATTGTGTGATAGAATGAATATTACTAGACTATTAGATAGACTATTAAAGCCTGCACCTCATAATCAGATGACATGGATCTAGTGTTTGAAAATGAGTTTGTTTTGACTATCAATAGTATGTACACCTTATTATTTTTCATTTATTGTAACCACTGTTTCAATTATACAGTGTGGGTGTTATGAAGGTAATCAGCCTTTTTGTATTTCTAGTTTAATTCAATGATGTTTTAAATTTTATAACACATAATTACTGTTAATATTTCAAAGATATTTGAGATAGATTTGAAGCTTTAGGATAAACTTTTTTTTTTTTGAGTGAGCAAAACCAAAATGTTTTAACTGACCATCCACTAAGCCCTTCTTAAAAATATTTCTGATACTTTAACTGTTGGTGTCCGTAAATTTTACAGACAAGCTTTTTTCTGTCCATGGAGGATGCAGTTTTAGAGAACATTTATTGAAAGCTTTAGTATTTTACAGAAATTATTCAAAAATATGGCATCCTCAATTATTCCTGTTCTCTCTTACCTTGTAACTTGTCAAGCTACACTTTAAAAGTTGCTTAAGTAGTTTACAATCTGCTGGTTTGCTAAATCATTAGAAAAGGCATGTTACTAACAAAAATGGTAATATGCAAAGGCAGTTCTGATACTATCAATATTTCTCATTTTGCATTTTCTTCTCAGGTGTGGTTAGATGCTGCCACTCAGATCTTCTTCTCTTATGGTCTGGGTTTAGGTTCTCTCATTGCTCTGGGCAGTTACAACCCCTACAACAATAATGTCTACAAGTAAGAACTACTAGTCTCTGTCCAAATGTGCAGAAATTATGTACATATGGTGTGTAATGCAATCTGATTTTTATGAAATTCTATTCAGTTTATACTGTACCATTGTTTCACTTTTGATTCAGTTGACCTGATTCTTGTTCCATCTATAGAGATTCTATCATTGTGTGCTGTATAAACTCCTGCACCAGTATGTTTGCGGGGATCGTCATATTTTCCATTGTGGGCTTTATGTCGCACATCACAAAGAGACCCATTGAAGAACTGGCTGCTTCAGGTCATTATGTCTTTTATACATTTACAAATTCTATTATTGCAGACCCTTGTGAAAAACAAATACACTTTAGCATACTTTTAAAAAGAGTAGTTATTACGGAAAAAATATTTAAATTACAGTGAAACTTTAAAAGAATACACTTAAATGGGAATTGAATGTAATTTTTTTCAGGTAAATTTATAATCAATGCAATTAGCTAAACTTTACAGTGATTTTCTTTTTACATATATACAGTATATGTAATTTCCAAATTCCAAATTCTATTGTATTTGAAATAGGATGACAAACATTTATGGTAAACTAAAATATACTTGTCATTTCTATCATGTTTAAATATATTTGGAATTACACATTTGTAATGATGAATTTGTGAGTTGAAGTTTAGTTCATTTAAAATACACTATATTGCCAAAAGTATTGGGACACCCCTCCAAATCATTGAATTCAGGTGTCCCAATCATTTCCATGGCCAAAGGTGTATAAAATCAAGCCCCTAGGCATGCAGACTGCTTCTACAAACATTTGTGAAAGAATGGGTCGCTCTCAGTAGCTCAGTGAATTCAAGAGTGGTACCGTGATAGGTTGCCACCTGTGCAATAAGTCCATTTGTGAAATTTCCTCACTACTAAATATTCCACGGTCAACTGTTAGTGGTATTATAACAAAGTGGAAGCAATTGGGAACAACAGCAACTCAGCCAAGAAGTGGTAGGCCACGTAAAATCACAAATGCACTTCTTGAAGAATGGTCAAAAATTCTAGTCATTCATTAGTTGCCATGCTTCCTGATTAGTGCATCACCTGTTCCCTGTTCGGTTAATCGTTATCCTCTGTGTATTAAAGCCTTCAGTCTTTCTCAGTTCATGTTCTTGTGTTAACGTTCATGAATTGTGTTGTATTGCCTGAGTTCTCTTCATGTTTATTAAAAGAGGTATATTTCATTCTGCGTCACACATCTTCCTTTGGATCTATGGGCAAATTCCAATCAGAAGTAAGGATCCCTATGCCCTACTCACTCCGAAGGGCAGAATATGACCATAAATGATTAAATTGCTTCCTTGAAGTGACCATTGCATGTTCCCTTCGCTAATGGACTTGTGGAAGGGCCCTTCGTGAAGGGATTCAGTTGTTCACTTTCGTTTGGAACGCGCCTACAAATGGCTTCCCCTTCTTGAAGTGCCCTTCAAGGGTCCAAAAACGCAGTTTGGAATTCGCCCTATACATAAGTTACGCCTGACAGAACACAAGACACAAGACCCCGCCCACACTCCCACCGCTGAGGTACATACGCAGAGCTAGGTTACTGAGGAATTGGTATATTATGGACTGGATGAGGAAGTGCATGCTACACTACAGTAACGGCTGGTCTCATCCAACTCGTCTCAGTCATCACTGAATAATCCCAGTTCCAAATTGTCTAAATTGTCGCTGGGTAAGCCCAGCACCAAGTCTACTTTGTCGTGGATGGTCTGGCACAGCCTCCCTCTCCATCCTCCACTGCCAAAGCCATCCAGTTCATCAGCCTCATCTCCGCTGTCTCCCTTCAGCCCCTTGGCTCCTCTAGTGGGCCCACTCTGCTGCACGGATCCACCTGGTGCTTCCCAGCCATCAGCTCCGCCAAGTGCACATACAATTATTTTTCTTTTTTTCAACATCAGGTCCTGGTTTGGCATTTCTGGCCTATCCGCAAGCAGTCACACAGCTTCCCATGTCTTCACTCTGGTCTATTCTATTCTTCTCAATGCTCATGATGCTGGGATTGGACAGTCAGGTACTACACACACAATATATAGATTAATCTATTTGATGAAACCATAATAATTTCTTATTTGTAGTAGTTGACATTAGCCGCAAACACTGGTCGCTAGAGCTTAAGGTGTACTGAACCCACAATACTCCTCTAATGGTGTTATATTTAGCAGCAACACACCATTATTCTTCCATAGATTTCAGAGTTTAATGATTTCTTAATCATTAAAACTTAACAATTTATAAATTATTTATGTGGTGTTACTTTAGTTTTGTTGTGTTAGGTGTGTGAAAGTTATGCCACAGAAGATCAGAAGACAATTCAGCACATAAAAATTAGCCTCTTCACATAGCCATTTTAGCTACATTGTTAGAGAACATATAGAAACATAAAATATAGCAGCAATTTTTTTCATGTTTACTTTCTATTAATAATAAGTAACTCCATGTACTGCATACTGTAACACCATAGGCATTGACTCTTTAAAACTTAAAATAAATTTAAACAGTTTTATCATATAAATTACTTGCTTGAAAATAATAATGAATAAATAATAATTATTTAGTTTTTTTTTTTTTTTAGATTTTAATTTATTTAGAGTTAATTTGGCCAAAATGTTGAAACTTATTCATTTACTTACTTAAAAAATGTAAACATTTAAAGTTACCCCAAAAGCTTTTCTGCAGAAATTCAGTCTATAAGGTATAAATGTTTTCTAAAGTGGCTAACTACTAAAACATGCTAATAATTTAATATATTATGTATATGGAACGTGTGAAGTGGAATTGCTCAAACATGGTTTCCAATACTGTTTATAAAATTGTCTTATAATCAACTGTCAAACATCATAAAGCATTGTTTCAGTGCATGGCTTGAGTGTAATAATGTGTACATGCACACTTGTCTTTGACAGTTTTGTACAGTGGAAGGCTTCATAACCGCTCTAATGGATGAATATCCTACAGTCCTGAGGAAGAGAAAGAAACTCTTCATCCTCATTGTCTGCATTATATCCTTTATCATCGGCTTCTCCAACATCACCCAGGTAAAGATGAATGCGTGAAAACGTCTCTGTTTTATTACTGTTTTATAACTGACTGTTCTTTTCAGCGTCAGACAGCATGTTATGATCTTATAGTAATGTGTGTGTTCTTTTTTAGGGCGGCTTATACGTGTTCAAATTGTTTGACTACTACTCGGCCAGTGGAATGTGTCTTCTGTTCTTGGTCTTCTTTGAGACAATCTCCATTTCTTGGTTTTACGGTACATCTCCAAATATAAAAATTTTTAGACGAAGACGTTTTTAGTTTGACAAATATATATATGATGTGAATGTGATGGAAAGTTTCTTAAAAATGATCAGTTCAAGCTAACGTCCGTGCAATTATGATAAAGGAATATTCTGGGTTAAATACAGATTAGGCTCAAGGTTACCGTTTGGTGAATTTTCACGGGCACTTAAGTTGCGATTGGGAATTTCACGTGAGGGCGAAAGATTTCCTCATGTAGATTTTGCAATGGGTTCAAGTTGGTCATGCAGATTTGTTGGTCATGCACGTTGACCACCAGAAAGCTGCTTGATTTTGAAAATGTCTTCTGTGTGAGCAGTGCTTCATACATCATTGCACTATTGACAAAAGACAATGGACCTTTTTTGTTTGCAAAATTTCACCAAAATTCTGCTAATTTTACCACACCTTCAGTTTGGAATAAAAAGGTATGAGAAGTCTGAGGAGATACAGTATGTGTAGAATAATTGTTAAAATTTTATGTATGAAGTTATATCTTTTGATGTATTGATTTCCATTGCAAGTGCATTATTGTAAATACTGTTTAAATTTATAAACTTAAGATACAAGCCAAAATTACTTGACAATCCTTGACAGTACCTGAGAACAGGAGGGAGCCATATATGAAAGTTAATAGGCTAGGTTCCTGTACCCTTATATGCATGTATATATACTGTATATATATATATATAGCATATATATGCATCTCTTCTCTCTCTTTAGGCGCAGAGAAATTTTATAAAAATATTGAAGAAATGATTGGTTATCGGCCTTGTGGCTTTTGGAAACAATGCTGGATTTACTTTACTCCAATAATTTGTTTGGTAAGTACTTCACTTGCAACTTGCAATATCTCTGATATGTTTTCTAGACAGGGTTTAAAGACAGGGTTGCAATTGAAAGATGCAACTATGGGTGTGTTCACACTTGTAGTTTGGTTCTCTTGGCTCTTTTGGTCTGGACCAACAAAACGAAATAATACATTTAGTCCTGGTTCGCTTAGTGTCATTTTTAACACTGAACCTAAAGATACAAAAAAAGGCTTTTATGACGTATATTTTGCGACAGAACTTGCCAAACATCCAAAAACAATGCTGTGTGCTGGGCTAAATGTGCTTGCTGTATGTGCGTACATATGATGGTATATGGTGGAGCTGACAACTTGTGAAGAGCTTATAAAATATGTAAAGGAGTCAAAACAGCGTCAGGATTCCCTTCGTCACACACACAAACAAAGTTCTGCTGCGAGGAGACGCGGTTTTAATGCCTGTACCGAACTGTGATGGGCAACATTGTGACAATGACGACAAAAAACAGTTATGCTTGAGCATTCGGTCCTTTAGGGTCACATCTTGTGACATGCCCTGTTTTTGGTTCGTGTACATGTCTTTGGTCCTTGTTGCGTTCATATTTCAGTCAAACCGTACCAGAGTTTGTTTGGAAGTGGACCGAGACCCATCTTTGTTTGGTGCGCACCAGGGTTCGGATGGAAGCATTCACACTTATTCAAATGAACCGCACTAACAGAGCAATCGCACCAGAGTTTGTTTTAATCTAACCCAAGATTACAAGTGTGAACACACCCTATGATTTAAATCACTTTTATCCTTTCATTCAACTGTATGATGAATGAAGTAATTGGTTATCCCGTTAAACACTAATTTCCTTAATGAACTGAGGATTGATTTGACTTCTGTGTTTCCTGATTGTAGGGTGTTTTCACATTCAGTGCCATAGAAATGACTCCTCTGACATTAGGGAAGTATGTGTTCCCGGCCTGGGGTCAGGGCATCGGCTGGCTAATGTCCCTTTCCTCCATGATTCTTATACCCGGATATGTCATCTATATGTTCTTCACTACCAAAGGCAGCATTCGACAGGCAAGACCTCTGATGGATTTAGTGCACTCTCAGATAAAAATGTGTAAAACATTTTACCTTTTTGGGGTACACTGGGGCAGTACCCATAAAGGGACATCTTTGTACCTTATTTAGCCATAAAAGTTCATTGTAGTGCCTTTTATTACTACTTGAGGTACTAAATCACCTTTTAGAGGTTGATAAGATACAAAGTTATCCTTTTAAGGGTACTGCCCCAGTGACAAACTGCTGTACCCCTAAAGGTTTTTTTTTTTAAAACAATTTTTTCTGACAGTTTGTTTCTGGTCTAACAATTTTCACATTTTGTCCCAATGCCCTTCTTTGCCAACAGCTTTCATGTACTTTTTTCCCTATAACCTTCCTTCCCAACTTCCTTCTGAATTCAAAACATTCTTCCTTTCGATCTTACAAACTTCCTTCTCTCCAAACAAGCAAACAACTTCAGAACTTCCAAATGTACTTTCTTTCTTATAAACTCCCTTCCCTACTTCCTTCAAAGCAACAGCAAACCTCTGAATAATTAAAAAATGCATCCTTCCTTCTAAACTTCTTCCTTCTGTTCTTACTTTCTTCAGAATAAACTTACAGTCAAACAGTTGAAAGTCCTTTCCTTTCAAACTTGTAGTTCCTGGCTTCTTTCCTTCTGAACCTACAAACAAACTTCCAAACTTCCTAAAATACTCCCAAATGAACTTCTTTTCAACTAAACTTATTTCCTGTCTTCTTTCCTTCTTCCTCCTCAACAAACTTGCAAATAAAACTTACTTCACTCTGAATTTTTTTCGAACTTACATACTTCCTTCCTTCAGAATTCCAAATGTACTTCCTAAGTTTCCATTCCTCCTACAATTTCTCTATTTTTTTTTTAAGTACAATAATTGTCATTGGTTATTGTTTTTCCCTCTCAGCGCTGGCACAAGATGACCAAACCCAAAGAGCTTACAATCTCGGACGCCAATGATCTCACACAACAATCCTCACAGACAGGAAGTATGGATGAAGCTTCAGTCTGACATCATTTCCTCTTTCCTGTACAATGGCCATTAAACCTATGGCAAAATAACTATTCCTCCATTCCATTCTTTTTATTTCTGTTGGAGAATCTACAACAGAATGAAGCGGACTACGCACATGTTCATAATTTTTTCTTCCATTTCTTTCTCTACATCCCTCTCTGATGTTGCATCATGTAATATGAAGGGGCTGCAGTCTGTCTTCAGTGGAGAAAGCAATTTAAGTGACTATCAGTATAAAGCTAGAAATAATCCAGGCAGTTGGCCATTTGAAGGCCTATGTAACCGTTACATTCCTGTGTTATATACAATTTCTTACAGTATTTACCTCAAGTTGGAGAATGAATGCATGTGTTTAGTGCTCTGTTTGTCTCGGTTTCAGCATATATGGTAATATTATAGTGGTTCATTTTGAAGGCCATGTATGATTATTCTTGTCACAATGTATTGAACTAAATTAACTGCAAGAAATCCATTTGTATTTTTGAAAGAACTGGAATGACAGAATGAAATTGATAGGTAGTTGACACATAACACATGTACACTAACTTTTTTTTTGATCAACATTAAGGTTTAAAGTTCAAATTTATATGAATGTATAAGGGAGAGTGTATGTCTTAGGTCCCTCGCTGTCCACCATTTATTTTTCACCATTTTTAATAACCCTTTGCCTTTACAAGCTCATTTTATATGGCCTTGCAGTATGCCAAATTTTGCAGTACAACTAGTCCCTCAATTAATATGAGGTGATGAAGGCGGCATGCATAATAATTAGAAAATAATTAGCAAACTTCTGTATAAAACAGACTGAAAATCAATTACTTGACGGCTAATTAATTAGCTTGAAAAACTTAAAGAGTTAGTTCACCCAAAAATGAAAATTAGCGCATGATTTACTCATCCTCAAGTCATCCTAGGTGTATATGACATTCTTCTTTCAGACGAATAAAATCGGAGTTATATTAAAAAATGTCCTGGCTCTTCCAAGCTTTATAATGGCAGTAAAAGGCTGATTCGTTTTTGAAGTCCATAAAAGTGCATCTATTCATCAAGTAACTGCTCCACACGGAGGGGGGTTAATAAAGGCCTTCTGAAGCGAAGTGGCGCGTTTGTGTAAGAAAAATATCCATAATTAAAACTTTATAGACTAAAATAATTAACTTCTGGCAGAAAGCCGTATGCAAGTCGACTTATGCAAAAGAGTAACCCCTGACGCGTTGTATAGGAGCATCGCAAGCTTTGATGCCTCTCGCGGATAGGGCTAGGCAACAAACTCAAGCCCCTCTTCTCTTATATCGAAATCTTCCAAAATTCTCTTTCCCTTTCAGTCACTACACGTTACGTCAGTGACTGACGGAATGGGGGTTTCGCTTAGAAGCCTATCACCTTCGAGTTCTACAAAATGAGCCAATGGCAAAACAACCCCTTCTACAGCCCCTACTTCATTGTACCCAAGAAGAGCGGTGGGTTACGACCAATCCTGGACCTGCGCGTCTTGAACCGAACCCTTCACAGGCTTCCATTCAAGATGTTGACAGCCAAACACATTTTCGAATGCGTTCGTCCGTCGGATTGGTTTGCAGCGATCGACCTGAAGGACGCGTACTTTCATGTCTCCATTCTTCCTCGACACAGACTGTTTCTACGGTTTGCTTTCGAGGGGCAGGCATACCAGTACACGGTACTTCCATTCGGGTTAGCCCTGCCTCCTCGCGTCTTCACGAAGGTCGTCGAGGCAGCCCTTGTGCCACTCAGGCAACACGGGGTTCGCATCCTGAACTATCTCGACGACTGGCTGATACTAGCTCACTCTCGAGAGCAGGTTTGCGAACACAGGGACCTGGTGCTCCAGCACCTCGTCCGTCTGGGCCTTCGGGTCAACTGGGAAAAGAGCAAACTCTCCCCAGTGCAGAGGATCTCTTTTCTCGGTATGGAAATCGACTCGGTTGCCATGGACGTGCAGCTTACGAGCGAACGCATGCAGTCACTGCTGACTTGCCTGAGTCAATTCGAGGACAAGAGTGCAGTTCCACTGAAGTTATTTCAGAGGCTGCTGGGGCATATGGCATCCGCAGCGGTGGTCACGCTGCTCGGACTGCTTCATATGAGACCGCTTCAGCACTGGCTATGCGATCGAGTCCCGAGATGGGCATGGCAATAGGGCACACTCCGGGTGCCAGTCACTCGGGCCTGCCGTCAGACCTTCAGCCCGTGGTCGAACCTCTCTTTTCTATGGGCCGGAGTGCCCTTAGACCGTGTTTCCAGGCATGTTGTTGTGTCAACAGATGCCTCCGCCACGGGCTGGTGTGCCATGTGCAATGGGCATGCTGCCGCGGGCTCCTGGACAGGACCCCAGTGCCAATGGCATGTCAATTGCCTCGAGTTGCTGGGCGTACGTCTAGCTCTGCACTGTTTTCAGATGTTGCTGGAGGGCAAGCATGTACTGGTCCGTTCAGACAACACGGCGACAGTAGCGTACATCAACCATCAGGGTGGTCTGCGCTCCCGCCATATGTCGCAACTCCCAGTGAGCCTCAGGGAGGACGAGGAGCAGGTCCTTTTGGTTGCGCAGCATTGGCCCAGCCGGACTTGGTTCTCCGAATTCGTGCTCCTCTCGACAGCCCCTCCCTGGCCAATCCCTCTGAGGAAGAACCTCCTTTCTCAGAGACGGGGCACCCTCTGGCACCCGTGTCCCGACCTGTGGAACCTACATGTGTGGGTTCTGGACGGGACACGGAAGGTTTGAGTACCCTACCACCTCAGGTGGTGGCTACCATCACTTCAGCTAGAGCCTTGTCCACGAGACACGCCTATGCTCTGAAATGGAACCTCTTCATCACCTGGTTTTCTTCTCGCCGAGAAGATCCCAGAAAATGCCCGATTGGGTCTGTGCTCTCCTTCCTCCAAGAAGGGTTGGAACGAAGGCTGTCTCCTTCCACCCTGAAGGTTTACGTGGCTGCGATCTCGGCGTACCACGACCTTGTGGATTTTAAAATGGTAGGATAGCATGACCTGGTCATCAGGTTCCTTAGAGGAGCGAGGAGGTTAAATCCACCTCGCCCTCTACAGATGCCCTCTTGGGATCTCGCAGTGGTTTTATCTGCCCTGCAGAGAGCTCCCTTTGAGCCACTGCAGTCAGTTGAGCATAAATACCTCTCTATGAAGGCGGCGCTCTTGATTGCTTTGGCTTCCATCAAGAGGGTAGGGGACCTGCCGGTATTTTCGGTTGACGAAGCATGCCTGGAATTCGGGCTGGCTAACTCTCACGTGATCCTGAGACCCCGGCCTGGATATGTGCCCAAGGTTCCCACCACTCCTTTCAGAGATCAGGTGGTGAACCTGCAAGCACTGCCCATGAAGGAGGCAGACCCAGCCTTGCCACTGCTCTGTCCAGTACATTCTCTCCGCACTTACGTAGACAGGACGTGGTGTTTTAGGACCTCACACCAGCTCTTTGTCTGTTATGGAGGGCAGCAGAAGGGGAAGGCTTTCTCCAAACAGAGGTTGTCTCACTGGATAGTGGACGGCATTGTCCTGGCATACCAGGTTTAAGGCCTGCCATGCCCCATAGGGGTGAAGGCACACTCCACCAGGAGTGTGGCTTCCTCTTGGGCTCTAGCGCATGGTGCCTCGCTAACAGACATCTGCAGAGCTGCAGGCTGGGCGACACCTAACACTTTTGCGAGATTCTACAATGTGTCCTCTCGTGTACTCGCTCCCAGTGGCCAGTAATAGGACCGGCTCGTGTCATCGCTTGCTGCGCCATTCCACTCCACGGACTGGATACGTGCGCTATTTTACTCAGGTGAGTTTCTCAGTGAAGCCCTGAGTTCCTCCAGAACCGTTGATGCCGACACCAGAGTGCATGCCCGCTCGGTCAGCCCTCGTGTTAGGCTAGGTGCCTCCATGTGCATGGTTCCCCCTCTGGGCAACCCCCACATGTTTATTTCCATGGTAAGTCTCCTCCGAGCACGTGTATTCCCATGGCAAGTCCACCTTGCCATCCCTGGGGTTGAAACATTCCACCCTGCGGGCTGGATACCTCAGAGTGTTCCATATGCATCCCGTACTCGGGTCATATGTGTATTCTTAAGTCCTCCCTGCGGGCAGGCATTGTGTTGCATATTTCCACGTGGGATATGCTTCCCAGTGTACCTTGGTATTCGGCGTTGAGCCTAGCCCTTTGTTCGTGCTAGCTTCATGGCAGGGAGCTCAGGTCAGCGCAGGACGCTGGAAGACATCCGTTGTGGCGATACAACCATTCACTGCCACTATAAAGCTTGGAAGAGCCAGGACATTTTTTAATATAATTCAGATTTTATTCGTCTGAAAGAAGAATGTCATATACACCTAGGATGACTTGAGGGTGAGTAAATCATGGGCTAATTTTCAGTTTTGGGTGAAATAACCCGCCCGCCTCTTCGAATCCCGTACGAAATGGGTCGAGTAGGACCGTCTATACATGCCAGGCCAGTAGTTGGCGATTTCACTTTGTAAAGAAACACTACACACCTATAGACTGAACACGTAATACGCATGCACATGATGTCACTGTTTTCACAAATTCATGTTTTTGTTGTTTACATGGAGATGATAACGCTATCGTTTTCAAAAACTTGCACTTTGAAACCCGTTTTATAAAAGTTTGCATTTCAGGCCACCAAAACACCTTTGTCATGTAGCCTAAATGAACAAATGAACGGCCAAAAGGCATTAAAATTTTTCAGTTTTTAGTTGAAAATATGTGTTAACACCCCCTCAGTCAACAAAATATGTCTTTTAGTAGAATTTCAGCTGGAAAATTACACTTTAGAAAATTAGACAAAAAATAGGCCTGACGTAGGCCTATTTCCTGCCCTGTTGAAAAAACCAGCAAATGCTGGTTAGGTATGTTTTGAAGCATGGCAGCTGGTTTGAACTTTTAAGCTGGTCCTTAGCTGGTCATAAACTGGTTTAAGCTGGTCAAGTGCTCGAAGGTGATAGGCTTCTAAGCAAAACCCCCATTCCGTCAGACAATGACGTAACGTCTCCGTTCCCTCCTTCAGGGAACGAGGGTTACATACGTAACCAAGCCGTTTTTAGACTTCTAATTCATGACCGGTGTTTTGTTTCACTCTATCCTCTGCGCTTCTGCGTTCATCAATACGCATGCATCAAGGGTCAAGGGTTACTCTTTCGCCGTAAATCGATGCATGCGGCGATCTGCCGGAAGTTAGTTCTTTTAGTCTATAAAGTTTTAAATATGGATATTTTTTTTACACAAACGCGCCACTTCACTTCAGAAGGCCTTTATTAACCCTGTGGAGCCGTGTGGAGCAGTTATTTGATGGATAGATGCACTTTTATGAACTTCAAAAATGATACAACCATTCACTGCCATTATAAAGCTTGGAAGAGCCAGGACATTTTTTAATATAACTCCGATTTTATTCATCTGAAAGAAGAATGTCATATACACCTAGGATGACTTGAGGATGAGTAAATCATGGGCTAATTTTCATTTTTGGGTGAACTAACCTTTAACTCAAAAAAGGTTGTGTAAATTAGAGTTTTGTTTGCAACGTAGTGATTTGTTCATGTAAAAGAGTCATTTTCTCATCAGATTTATTATTAAAACTGCTCTTTCAACAAGGTTTCACATCATAAAATGTCTTTTCTGTGAAACTTGAAGACGTTCTGGGTTTTGCGCATCAGTTGTGGGATGGCAATATTGTTTTAATCAAATGAAAAACTAAAAGTAGGTGTAAACCATTCACTGTTTTCCTTTTGTTACATTAAAGTGAAGTTTACCTTTTACATTATAGCATTCATGTTAAAGTGACTAAGTGATGCTAATGAACGTACTAAATATAACTTTTTTCTGAGCATGCTTGTAAATACATTATAGTATTATTACTATTGTAATTAATTGTATTTATATATAATATGTGTAACATGAACACTGTAATAGACAATATGTTAGAGTAGACAACATATTTAATTTGAAATAATGAAAACAAGGCTATGAGAATCCTATCTGTACAATCCATTTAACTGTCAATCATTTAGGGTACGTTTACACGACAACAATGTACTAAAAACGGAAAAGTTTTTTGTGTACAGGCAACAATGTCAAAACAATCCCTGTTCACACAGATCCACGAAAACAACTAAAAACGCTGTATTATGCACATGTAATGGAAGCAAGCTAGTAAGAGCTGTGCGTGTAAACCTCACTCACCTGGCCTCAAGAGGCGCACTAGCGACTGACACTAGAGACTGCTGGGAGCGGGTCGAGTAGGACCAGTTACATTTGGTGTCATGACCTGGATTGGAGTGAGGTTTAGGGGGGTGAGTGTAACAGAAGCTGTGCATGTAAACCTTACTCACCTGTTCTCAAGGGGCGCACTAGCGACTGACACTAGAGACTGCGGCCCTTAGCGTCCTTGTTAGCGCCCGCCTCCCATGCCGGAGACGCTGGTTCAAATCTGGAAATCTGGAAAGACTGGTAACATTTGGTGCCGTGACCTGGACTGGAGTGAGGTTTAGGTGGGTGAGTGTAACAGAATTAAACTAGTAAGAGCTGTGCATGTAAACCTCACTCCCCTTGCCTCAAGAGGCGCACTAGCGACTGATGCTAAAGACTGCGGTCCTTAGCATCCTTGTTAGCGCACCCACCTCCCATTTGAATCCCACTCGGAGCAGGTCGAGTAGGACCGGTTACATCTGGTGCCGTGACCTGGATTCAAGTGAGGTTTAGGTGGGTGAGTATAACAGAAGCAAGCTAGTAAGAGCTGTGCATGTAAACCTCACTCCCCTTGCCTCAAGAGGTGCACTAGCAACTGATGCTAAAGACTGCGGTCTTTAGAGTCCTTGTTAGCGCACCCGCCCACCTCTTCGAATCCAGCTCGAAATGAGTCGAGTAGGACCGTCTACACATGCCAGGCCAGTAGTTGGCGATGTCACTTTGTAAAGAAACCCTACGCGCCTATAGACTGAACACGTAATACACATGCACATGATGTCACCGTTAAATTCATGTTTTTGTTGTTTACATGGAGATGATAACGCTATCATTTTCAAAAACTTGCACTTTGAAACCCGTTTTCAAAAGTTTGCGTTTCAGGTCACCAAAGCGCCCTTGTCATGTAGCCTAAATGAGCAGCCAAAACGCATTAAAATTTTTCCGTTTTTAGTTGAAAAAGGTGTGTTAACACCCCCTCAGTCAACAAAATATGTCTTTCAGTAGAATTTCAGTTGGAAAATGACACTTTAGAAAATTAGACAAAAAATAGGCCTGACGTAGGCCTATTTCCTGCCCTGTTGAAAAAACCAGCATATGCTGGTTAGGTATGTTTTGAAGCATGACAGCTGGTTTGAACTTTTAAGCTGGTCCTTAGCTGGTCATGAGCTGGTTTAAGCTGGTCAAGTGCTGGTCCTAAACTGGTCCTAAGAAACTAGCTCCAGCTCAGGACCAGCTTATAACCAGCTCATGACCAACTAAGGACCAGCTTAAACCAGCTCAAACCAGCTGCCATGCTTCAAAACATACCTAACCAGCATATATCAGGGTGTTTAAACAGGAATTTTGGGTGGGACATATCGAAGGGCTCATAGCTTTCATAGATATGAACTAAAACGTTGAGTTCATGGAGACTTTAACACTGTACAGCATATTGAATTTGTTCAGTATAGTCTCTTTTTCATTTTACGTCAAACTAAATATGCCATCTGCTCTGATCAAGGTCTATGTGAAGTGTTACCAAAGCTACAAAGAGATCTTTTATTGTGATGATTGTATTTGTTTTTATCCTCACAACATAATTTGTTGATTAGTTTCAAATTCAATAAAGGCAAAAACAGAATGGGAGTTAATGATTTAAAGTCAGTAATTAAACAATAAAGAATGTCTTGAGAGGAACTATGGTCTTACTTTATTTCTCGCATAGTTTGACATACACTAACCATCCAGTAGAGCACAGCAGTAGTATAAAAGCCAAAAGCAATATGCACAGTGATATTTTATTACTGCCTTCCATTTTATCAGCAGTTCTGACAGGAAAAATAGACATTATTAGATAGCTGACCTCTGTTAGTGACCTTTGACCTGTATCGATACAGTTGCAAAAAGGCGGCATCATTTGCTGATACAACAAACCACTCATGCCAGTCTGAAAAGGACAGTAAAGAAGTAACCAGACCACACATGTAGGCCTGGAATAGACAGAAAACATGTTTAATAGAAAGTAAATCTATCATGTAACTCTATCAGTAAAACACACTGTTGTATAATGGGACTGATAACCTTTCAAACACACTTTTAAATAACTTGCTAACACAGAATAACTTGCTGTCAAAATTAGTGCTAATAAACGTTGACGCTATGCTGCCTTCAAGTTCTCCTGGGATGTTTTAATGAGTTGTGAAATCATCAGTACAATATGATGTGCATTCAAGTGATCTTGTTTGGAATAAAATGTACACTTTACTCTATTTTCTTCTTCCTGTCTTCACTTCGAACAAAGACGGTAAGCTTTTTAGCTCTACTGCTACAAAACAAAGGTAAAATGATGCACATTAGTGTATAATTAATGCCTCATCTATGTATTTTTTCTTGTGCTGCCACAAAGAATCACAAGAATACCTTTAAAAAAAACAGCTAAATGAGTAGCATTTTCATCAACAGTATGCCAACTAGTTTAACATACAAGCTAATGATAATTACAACATTATGGTGTCGCTCCTGTGCAGTCCTCTCATAAATACTATCATTCTGATATGACTTGAAGGCTGCATAGCACACCAGTGCAACTTCTGCAGGCCAAACCAAGGTTAGCATTAGCATCATAGCCTTTGGTTATGCGAAGGCTTTAATTCAACACTCATCTGTTCGGTTAGATCACATCTTATTTGCTAGCCAGGGCACATTCGCTCAAGCATAATAAACTCCTCAAAACCAGGGTCATGCACAATTCATCTGGCTCCCTGTTTCCATCACCTCCACGCCAACTCCCTCAGGGGCTAAATGCAAGGCTACGAAAAGAGAAAGACAAAAAGTGAATTCCTGTCACTCAGTATTTCTTAGAAAGGAAATCTAGCACTGATTCTTTTTTGACCATTTTTGAAGCAGGTTGTGCAATACTCCAGTACACTTATTTTCCAGACCAAGCTGCTTTTCAAATTTTTTAACTCTTGAATCTCCATGACAACTGTCTGTTACTTTGAGGCTGAATCTATGAAGTATTCTGTCATTATTTACACACCCTCATGTTGTTCCAAAATTGTATGCTGTTATTTTGTATGCAGGAAATATTTAGAAGAATATTCACACTGCTTATTTCGATACAATAGTGACATCTATGAATCTAACAAAGGCTCATTGGAAAAATATGCTTCTACCTACAATTTAGCAAAACATAACTAGACATAAAATTCACTCCAGTTTCTAGCTGAAATGACTAGGGGCAATAAAACACCAACAGCTTTTATTCCTTTTTCACACTAACTTGGTTGCTCAGCAGGTAAAGAGTTGCAGTTGTGATGCATGAAACACAAGTCATGACACTCAATAAAAGAGCTCAAAGACTTGTAGAAGCAAGATAAAATCGCAACAGATTCTTTCAGGAAATGCATTTTTCATCTAATGTTAGCTTCTGCTAACACTTTCACTAGGTTTAGGGTATGGTTTAATGTAGGTGGTACATTATTTTCAAACACAGTAGAGCATTAACCTTTTATTGCCACTCACTGGACATTTTATTTCCAAACTGCAGAAATACGTGCAACAACCAACGTAATAAAATCTTTTCACATTCATTTACATCAGTTTCAGAGAAAATTTAATGCTCTTTTAGTGCCACCCATTGAACATTTCACTTTCATTGTGCCACGACATGCAAGAACGTAATATCATTTCGCAGAAATGTCACCATACGCATATTCTTCCAATGAGTCTGAGTTGATGAAAGCAGTAATAAAGTCACAATTATTGCAGTTGTGAGATATGAAGCAATAATTCTGTGACAAAGTCACAAATACCTTTTTATTTAATTTCTTTAACTCTGACACAACAACAGGCTTTTGATATGAAGAAGATTAAATAATGACAGAATTTCCATTTTTGGAATGAACTATACCTTAAATGTGTGAGAAACAAAAGGATGCAGCGTTCATTCAGAGGGATAGACAATTCGTTGATGTCCAGGTTGTACAATAAACTCATGTGTTGAGTTTCTCACCAATATATATGAAGCACCCGGTGTTCATCATCACAAATCATCACTGTACATGGAAATAAAGACACAATGAGAAGAGGAAACAAAGATAAGATTGGGAGCTCCAAACAGCAGCAATATAATTATGAAACAAACACCCAATCATATAAGAAAGCAGAGGAAAAAGGACATACAGCTACCTATGACATATCAATGGTGTTACGATTACGAATACTACAGCTTAAAGTCAACATGAAATCAAATTAATACACATTCCTGGCTTTTGTGCCTCTGAAACAACTTTGTTTTTCCCAGGTGACATTGCAAATAGCTATTTAGGCAATGTTTACAGTATTTAACGTCAATTTAATAAAAATGACTGCAATAATAACAAATAATGTCAAATTTGAAGAAGAAGAAAAAAAACTTAAGCCTCCACATTCCTTAACATAAATTTATGTCTGGCTCCATTATGGTAACACCCACTTTTCATGGTCCAATCAAAATTTCCGCTAAATATCATGTATCACTTTACACATCCTTAACACCTCACACAGTGGAAGCAAAATAGGTGCTTAATTCTGTTTCATGTTGACTTTAATGTTTCAATGACAGCTTTTATCAGAAATGGTTGGATTGTGGGAAGTTTACATTTATGAGAGCTAATTCTCTGCTGCTTTATATGCTGATATATGATAGCTACATACAAGCAAAACAAAAATAAACCAATGAACTGTTTTCCATTCAGCTGATAAAATCAGATCAAACCAGACAAACATTTAGGTTAAAGTGTTTTGTGCCAACAATGTGCATCTCGGTTGATGTTTCAAGTGTCACTTGGCTCTCGAAAATCTTCAAACAAGAGTTTTAGGAGTCAAACAGCAGATATAGTTTGATAGTGCTGACGATGTGTCTCTTGGGCGTTTTATGTAGTTTTGAGTATTGATGAAGGAATATCACAATGAAACCATGTTACATTGTCTGAGTCACGTGACAACAGTGATGCAGCATCTTTTCACAGAACTTCAGACAAACATACAACGTGTCCAAAGATGGTTGCTGGGATCAAATAGCCTTTTCACAATGGCCTTATACGTTCCAAGTTGCTACATAAAGTTCAAGTACAAGCATTAAAATATCTCAGTCTCCTTTCAGGTACTCACTGAAATTCCTGAGTGTGAGAACTATAGCCGTTGCAAACAGGGTTCGCTGGCTGTGATGGACTCTTTTTTCTATCATTGAGCCGGGATACGTTGCCACACACTAAAAGCCCTTTCACATGACTCGTGTCAGGGCTTTAACACAGCCCTCTGCACGCTTTGACCTTCACAAAAGGCAATTTTACGAAGTTTCTAGGTAGTAAACAATGAACATAGTGAATGATGGAGTTTTGGTTCCTTGCCACCGTCGCCTCTGCCACTTTGGCTTTTGGCTTGCTCAGTTGGGGACACTAAATATTCAACTATATTACTGATCTGCCCGCATTGACACTGTATGATAATTGAAATGAGCTGGATGACATCACCGTTTTCTCCAGAGCGGCTGTACAGCCGAATCAAATTCTGTTGCATTATTTTCCTGTTTAACACTGTGAAGCTGCATTGAAACAATTGCCATTGTAAAAAGCACTATATAAATAAAGGTGACTTGACTTGACTATGAGACAACGCTTCCTGTCATTGACGGAATTTTCCGGCTTTCCGCATTTTCACTGTTATAAAGTAGGGGGCGCTATTACACATTTTCTGAAAGAGTACTGAATCTCTGAATCAAAACACAGGCGAAAAAGGAACAGAAACAAGCAATTAAAGCATTGCTTATGCACGTTGTAGTCTTTGAAAAAAAACTTCTTTTGTTCTTTTGATTTTCTTTTGTTCAAAATGTTGAACGAACGAATGAAATGTCGACCCAGGACGAGGTCTAGAACTGTGAAGCTTTGGGGGTGTTGATGGTCTCGATCTACTCCATCTCTGTTTTGATCATCGTTCTGAATCCGATCTAAATGTAGTCTTTGATAAAAACGCAATTTTCTCAGCTTTTTGCTCAAAATGTTGCCTTTTTTGTGAAAAAATTATGTTTATAAGAATTTTTATTATAAAAAAAGAACGCATTAAGCTTGAATAAAACTTTTTTTGTTGTTTAAAAACAGAGGCTCTATCCTTTCTTTTAATGTTTTGCATGTTCAGATATTCATACAACAAAATATTTTGGGGCCGTGAAATTGATCAAAATCGAATCAAAAACGATCAAAAACGCTGGCAGGGGAAGAGTTAAACATGAAAAAACACTACACTCCAACACTAATATTTCAGCCTAAAAACCTACATCTTATTCACTAACCAGTTTTAAAAAAAATCACTGTATGAGCTGGTATAGTGATGCGCCATGTGTATTTAAATTAAGTCAATGTACTTATTTTCATCTCTATTTTGTCTATCCAAATAAGGCTTATTATAGAAAATGAGTAATTCACTAAAGGTTTGTGCTATTTGCTTGCAATTGTACATATTTTTAGAGACCATGGCAGCTATAGTTCATCAAATGATGATAAAACAATGGAGAAGAGTGTCATAAATGGCCATTTATAGTTCTTCAGTCCACTGAAGCAATGCTGTACTGTCCTAGTAAAGCATACCAGATTGTGGTAATCCGCTGGGATTGTGACATGACAAAAAATGTGTTTAATATAATATTTTTGGCAATGTTTGTGCCAAGATTTACATATCAGGTGCTAAAACAAGAGCATGCAAATTAATGGTGCTATAGCTGGGTGCAATTCATTAGCGAATTCCTCTTGAATACTGAAGACATGTTTTTGCTATTGTGTCGTACAACTTCTCTAATCTCATCTTGTTTTAATTTTTGCATTGGCACTGCCCACATGACGATAAATCATGCAAATTGTCTGGTAATTGTTGAAATCAAAGTTGAAAGTGTCGACACACTGGGGAACAATGGAGCGAGTCACGTGAAAGAGCCTTAATACGTTCTACATTCTTAATTCACACACATATATCAGTTAAAAGGAGTGACATAAAAGACATTTTCAAAGACGAGTGATAAGGAAGTAAATCACATTTCACAACATCGGCCACATAAGTGGGGGAAGAAACAGTTTGTGGCTAATGGTACCGCTTAAAAGTTTTTTTTTTCTTCTAAATGTTTGTGTACCTGTAGGGAATCTAAATGATCGATATAAGCACAAATGTTTACTCTAGCCCTAAGCGTTCAAGAGTGCAAAAAGTCCACGGTGGAGGGTGTCCTCATTTTGGCACATTTATCATTTTCCAGTCAAAAGCATACACACACTAAATAGACACATCAGTAGGATAATAAAAGCCAAAAGGGTGATTTTACACATAAAACCAGCTCCCACACAAAAGCAAGTGTCAGTGGAATTGAAACGAATGTTGTCGGGTATCACATTTTTTCGTGAAATCATTTTGTCTATAACAAAATGCACCAGAGAAAGTACTCAACTCAAGTACTCAACAATATAATCTCAGAGAGTGTCCAGAAAGACGAAAACCGTTAAGAAATTTGTTAAAACTACATAATGTTTCAAAATACACAGCAATTAAGTAAATTGTATTTTCTTATTGGTTGTTTCACATATCTGCAAAGTCAATAAAGTCTTCATATCTTCATGTCTGTTACCTTAAATATATGTATATAGATAGCTTTTTTCATTATATTTCTTTCATGTATATACATATGTAGATAAATACTGTAAAAGTGTGCCTGCAGTTTTGTCGGTTTGGAGTCTACATTAGGCTACGAGAGCCACTTGGGGTCCTCTGCAGTGCAAGGCGGGGATCTGGGGGTATATACTGGTGAGGGTGGTTATATGGTGGTGGTGGTGGAGGCAATGGAGGTTGTGAGCCATCGTTCCCCCCCTGGTTGCCTCCGCTGTCGGGTGAACGCACTGGTGTGGAGACCACAGACTGGATGAGCTGGTGATGAGTGGGGCTCTGGCTGAGGAACGCCTCCATGCGGCCGTGACCGCCTTTGTCCAAGACGATGACCTTGACGATTTGCTGGCACTGGATGAGCGTGTCGGGTCGTATCTCGGTCAGGGCCACGGGCTGGTAGGAGTGCGAGGGTGTGGGACTGGCGCATTGCAATGGAGGCTGCTGGAAGAGCTCCTTCTGGTGGTTGAGAAGGGCGGCGCTCTCAGGGCTCAGCGGTGCCGCGTTGAGCTGGTACGTCTGAAGCCTGTTGTGAATTGACACCTAGTTTAGAAAACAGTCAGAGATAGCATCATATGTTATAAGACTGTTCTCCTTCTACCGCCATCAGCCCTCCGGTGAACACACATCACAAAAGACATGCGTAAAGTGTTGCGTGGCACAAGGGGTTTGCTCGGTGTCTTGCAACTCGGACAGAGGGTGGGAAGCTGGAATCGGGGAAGCAGATGTGGAGGGTTTTGGGGGCCGTGTGTTTGTGTCACTAAGGTGCGTTGTGGTTATTAAGAGGACACTGAGGGCCCCTGTGTCTCCCTTGGAAACCACTTGAGCATTTTAGGAATAGAGAATGAAGAACGATTCAGGGAAGAAGTAGGACAAAAAAGGGTGGGACAGGTTAAACAATGGGAAAGGTGTAATTGGACAACTACAGACGACACATATCTGAACGCATGCCATCACTATTTCTTACACTTAAGGTTCAGGACTTAAACAAGAGTTTGCCCGAACTTGCAAACAACTCTCTCTCACTCTTTCTAACCATCTCCTGGGCTCTAATAATGACATGTCCCCACATTTGTAGACACGCCTCTGGGATTGATGACTTTGAGGAGTGATGAACATCAAAAAGTGAGTTCATCTAGCTTGGTCTCAGGATATATGCTGGCTCTCGAGGGTTAGCTTGAGGGCTAAAGTGAGGGTATATTCATCTTGAGAATCAATCTTCTTGACTGTTGGAGTTAGGATACGAATTAACTGACGGTGCACCACTTTGTCTGAGAACAGAGAGTGTGGGGGGTTTCAGTTGAGGTAAAAACCGTGTTGGTGAACAGAATATTCTAGAAGATGATTATGTAGGTATTTTAGGTTGGCAGAGGCTATTTACACTAAGTCCGCCCACTGACATCTGGTTGGGCCAGACAAAATTACGGAAGATGCCAGAAAATTAACAACAGTAGCAATAGTGTAGGGGTAAGGCGCAAGTTTTGATACAAATTGACCCGAGTTTGAATCCGCCTTTGCTGAACTCGTTCTACTCCCTTTTCCCATCACATATCAGATCAGAAAGGCATTTATTTTAAATAAAAATGTAGAAAATATTAAAAAAGTGGAAATAAAGTGTCTAACGTGTGTTTAATAATAAAGGGTTATCAGTTAGGGGTAGGTATGGGGGGGCTTTATTGTCCCAATAAGGCGGCATCCATTTAATAATTTTAATAAATATAATAATTTACACTATGTTATTACTGCATACCGTTTAGTGTACACTTATTGCAAAGAAAATACTTTTTTACATAGTGTAAATAGAATCTAGCGCTATTTTCATGTAGGATTGAAAATAATCGAAGATATTTGATATTTGAAATTGAACAAAGAAATTTGCTTTACTGTTTTCAACCCCATCTTTTTTTATCAGAAGGGCCATTTGGAATTCCTAAAGACAAAGAGCTACTGAAGGCCTGTAGGCCAAATGTGTGTCACACCTTTAGTACAGTGGGGGAAGTTTGGTCTGATTGGTCAGTTTGAATGTCTCACATTAGGGTTTTAGTCACATGGTCAAGGAAGAGATAAAAAGAAGATTGTAACTGTTGCTCTGGCTCTTTTATTCTCTGGCTCTCTCTCTTCTTGGGGGCCTTCTCTTTGGCTCTTCTCTTCTTTGCTCTCTTCTTCTCTTTGTCTCTTTCTCTCTCTCTCTCCCTCTCTCTCACTTTCTATCCCTCAGGTAACATTCATGCTGGGTACGATTAATGGTATACGTTTTTATCATCTCATACATCTATTTTGAAACTATTTTAAGTGTAACCATAACCAGATTTTGTCATTAAATCCTTTCTATTACAAATGATGTGCTAACTAGTTTTGATTTGGTATTGACTTTGAAGTGCTACCTATTGCAATACAATATAGTCACACTATAGCAACGCTCTCCCACATATTTTGTTATTGTAACTGCGCTTATTTCCGTCGTTGGTATAAATTGCAGTGGGTGGTAAAGATGAGAAATGTACAGTTTTCTATCATCTTGCTGATAACGTTTCTTTAGTCTTTCAGCAACCCTGCAGCCTGAACCACTGTAGGCAATCCACCCTTACATTCACTTAGTGTAAATTGCATATTGCTAAGAAAATGCTGCTTTTTTCACTTAGTGTAAATATAATCTATTGCTACTTGCACTTAGAATCTATCACTATTTGCACTTAGTGTAAATAGCTGCTGCCTTTTAGTTTAATATGTTAGGGCTGCCAAAGGTCTGCACCAAAACATAAAAAATGTTTGACGACATTTATTATTATTATTATTTGAGTTAAATGAATTTGATTTTTTTTTTCTTCAAATCTGCCTATTACAAATCTGATTTCATGAATGCATGAAGTGCAGAAAATGTGTCATACTGCAAACTGCTGTTAAATTATAAAATATATATGCATTCTGTATATATGTGACTATGCTGAAGCTCAGCAACCATCCAACACACTTCAGCTTCCATTTTTGTTTCTCTTCTCAAATGTTTGTGTCCATCTTAGTACACTTTTCAGGTCCATCTCAGCCTGTCTAGCTATCATGTGTCAATCACTGCCATCCATAACAGATAGAGCATGTTTTATTAAATGTGTTACGGCAGTACTGCCATGCCTAAATTGGCAGGTGGCTCAACTAGTCTATAGTAGTTGGACACCTTGTTTTTCTCTCTTTTTCTCTTCCCCTCTCTCCTCCAGGATATGGCTGGCGTTTCCTCTGACCCCTCTGCTGCCTGCGATGTGTTCTGACAGCCGGTGCCCTTCAGGGGTTTGTGGGGTGCTGACATTTACATGTGGCATGATTAAGGTGAGGGTTTTCAGTGCCAGACATGAAGTCGCTGCCACTCTGATCATGTTCAGGCTAATAGCAGCCCACTAATATGCTACATCTAATGGTAGCAGAAATGGAAACATGACTGCTAAACTGACAGGACTGAAAAAATTTAGAATTATTATTATTATTATTATTTGGTAATTCTAAGAAAAAATTGTATAATGAATTTTCCTAAACAAAGCCTTTAGGATGCTTCGGGTTTGTTTCTGATGAAATTCTGAGACCAGTTATTTATATTTCCTGTTTTTAAAGAGTTATCTTTTTTTCTCTCTTTATATTAACTTTCATTAATAAATCATAAACAAACATTATATAGTGCTTAACAGATCATTAGTTAATATATTCATACAGCTAGAAATAACATTATTATTTAATGTAAATTGAAATGCTTACAAATATCATTAAACTTTCAATTCATATGATCATGCACTTTTTTAAAATCCACAAACGATTTTGACAGATGGCTTACAATGATTTAAATCATTAATATTATATATATATATATATATATATATATATATATTCAAATAGTTGAGATAACATGCTTGTTAATGTTTAAATAAACTTATTAAAGTTTACAAAGTCAATATTACATAATGATTAAAAGAGCGTTATTTAATGTAAATAAAATGCTAACAGAGTTAATCTCATTAAACTCTGGTTCATATATTACCTAATGCACTTTTTTACATTTACAAATGTTGTGAAAAAATAGTTTAATTAGTAATTTTAACACTATTCATGTTGAATTTTGTTGTTTTGATTTGCTTTTTTTTTATTGCACATGCATTGCAAATTAAATCACACAATGTTATTCCTAAAAAGGCCACCGGCCAGTTTGCTCAATTTTATTTACTGGTATACCCAGTGCTTGTTTGCTATTGTGTCCTTGAGTTCCCTCATGTGCACAAAAGATGGTGCTACCTCATGATGCTAATCGCACAACCCTCTAGGTAATGTATTTTATGCAGGGTTTGTCTGCTACAGTGTCTTTAATAACCCTGCAGAGAGTTAAGGATACTACATCAGATTAATGTTAGAGTTAACTGGGGCTTGTTTGTGTGGTTGCCACAGTGGAAATGTTGAACGTCTGCTACCTGGTTAGCATTGAGTGTGAGTGTGAGTAGCAGTGATTAAAAACTGAATCTGTTTACTTAAAGGCCTTGACACACCAAGCCCACGGTCACACAGTTTTTGCGGTGTGTTCCACACCATCGGCACTAGTTCGACCCCGTTGGGTTTTTTTTTGCCGATTGAGCATGTCGGGGAGAGAGAAATCTGATTGGCTGTTCATCTTAGTGAACGAGTGCATGAGTATGAAAGCGAGCAAAGAAGTCAAGACGGCACAGACAGAAGGCTGTTCTAATTTTACGTAATCTTATCGGAGCATCTGAATATTTTCATAATAACATGAGCCGACTTTAATGAAGAAAGTGATCAGCATGATTGATATTAAAATGATAAGCAAGCACTGCTTTGTTTATGGTTTGTATATCTGCAGTCCTAGTTTTGGGTTCCTTTTTTTAATTACGAATATAGGGCCCTATCATACACCCATCGCAATGCGATGCCAGGCGGGACGCAAATGATTTTTTGCTAGTTTCCCCAACGCAGTTATCATTTTCACGTCCAGCGCCACGTTGTTTAAATAGCACATGCACTCGCGCCCATCTGTTGCTATTTTGAGGCAACTGAAAACGACTGCGCCATTGACCAGCAAAAACCTGGTCTAAAGTCAATAGCGCAGTATTTTTTGTGTTATTTAAAGGGCGCGTTAGTAATATGCGCCTATAGGCGGGTGCACAACGCGCGTACTCTGCTTATTACACACACAGAGACGCGCAGCAGCACACAAACATTTTTAAATATTAAAAATAAAAGGGTTACAATGTAAAAGATTATCATTGTGTACATAAAGATAAAAATGCCTATGTCATAATGGATAGTCATTGCACGTATCTGAATTACTTATTTGCAGTAATGACGAATGAAATTGGCTACTTATTTAACCAATCGTGGCAATACACACATGTATTTAAACTGACTCGTCAGGTTGAGGGTGTCTATATTCCGCCATGTAAATAGCGAATCCGCCATGGTGCAAGCGCAACTGGCTTTTAAAGGGAATGGGAGATGAGACTCTGATTGGTTTATTGTACATTATGCCCAAAACACACCCATGACTCATTAAGAGAATAGGGACAACCCTTTACTGTTGAGCCTGGACCATGAACCTGGCACGTCAACCGTTTTTTCGCTGTTAAACTAGCAAAAGTGGATCTGGACACGTCCAAAGTGCACCTGTGCCCTGCACTTCAGACCATGCGCTTAGATTGTTAAAATAGGGCCCATAGACTGTTGATACCTGCTGATGTAGATAGATAATTTCTTACACGCAGGCGCGGAACGCATGTGCTAGTTGACAGTCGCCCTTTAGAAATTTTGGTGTGTTTTTGGCCAAGACGCAGCCAATGAGAGGCGACAACACAGTCAGCTTTCATCGCCTTAATACATGTTAATACACCCTTGTGAAAAAGAAGTGTGCTTAAGTGTACTGAATGTGCACTTGTAGTATAAGAATATTTTTAGAATATTTTATTTTATTTAGGTTCAGTCAATAAGTTTAATAACTTGATATAATGCAGTTTCAAGTTCAAGTTCCAAAACATATTTTTTAACTACTTTAAAACTTAATGTGGTGACTTAAAAACATGCCACTCACAGCACAGCAAGCATATTGTCAGGGTTATGCCATGTTCCCTTTCAAAAGCTACACTCAATGCTGCACTGCTTAGCGCTATTGGGAACGTCTTTATCGTGACCAGCTGTGAATATAGTGTGTAAAAACATCAATGGAATTGACCTAGAGCTTTTATGGCTTCTGTTAGTGACATCATCATAATGCGCCAGCATCAGAGGCTATAAATAGATGAGCCCACAGCTGCATTGTCAGGTCTTTTGTCTTCAGAGGCCATTCTGTGTTGGTGTGCGTCAAAAAATCTCTCTTTCTTTATCTGACTACAGATCTTTGTTAGGAGTTAGATTTCAACTGGCAGTGTGCAGATTTTCTCGTTCTCATCTCTCTCACAAGTGAAAAGAGTTAAATAAAAGAAAACCAAGCAGAAAAATGAGTCAATAACAAAGTAAGCGCTGTGTCTCTCCATGTTCTTTTCCTATGCAGAAATGGATACACACACTTACTGCTTTGTTTGTTTGGGGGAAGAGCAAGCGGCTGCTGCGTTGGAGCAGGGCGAGTGCGAGCGCTCTGAGTCTTGGCTACTTCCAGACCGCACCCATATTACCATCGCGGGGCTCCCGCAGGGATTTGGCTGACGAACAAGAGACGGGTCCGTTCCTTTTGCTTGCTCACTCACCAGATCTATATGTTCCCTCGTGTGATTCCGAAGCGCGCTCCGGTGCTTCTTCGGGTCATGCAGGTGACGATAATGAATCTCTTGGGTCTGCGGACTTCAAGCAGCCAACCTCTGAGCGTTCCTCGCACGACAATAAATCCGTCGAGGAATTAATCAAGGTGGTTACTCGCGCGGTGGCCAGATTACAGCTTGACTGGCCTCGCGAACAAGGGACCCCCAAACGTAGTAAGCTAGAGGATAGATTTCTATCAAAGTCATGGAGAAAACCATATACATTCCGTGCCGTTGTGCCTTCAACGTCGACTTTTTCGACTGTCATGGGTGCGAAGTCGCAGGGGTATGCAGAGATGCCTTAGGCTGAAGAGACGCTCGTGAGCTATCTCTCGCCTGGGTCTGCATCTTCACTTAAAATACCTACCCTCCCTACGAAGCCGTATAGAACAACTTCGGCTATCGTGGGAAAAGCTTATCAAGCTGCAGGACAGGATGCTGCTGCGTTGCACACTATGACAGTGTTACAGGCGTACCAGGCTGACCTCTTGAAGGACATTACGATTGACGGGGATAAAAGATAAAGACCGCGTTTTTCTCATTGATTCCCCGGTTTCTCCCTCTGGCCTGTTTGGCGACTCGGTAAACACAGTAGTCTCTAGGTTCAGAGAAGTTAAAAAGTATGAGGAAGTTTTTGTACAGTTCCTTCCTCGTCGAGAGGGGAGGGGCCATCGGCTGATCCTTCAAGAGAAAGGGAGGTGAAAAAGCAGAGTGTTGCGAGTCGCGCTCCCCCTCGAAAAGATTGGGGGCCGGCTCGTTGCACTCAACAAACTCCCAGGGTGGACCTCGGGACTATTATTAATAAAAAGAAGTCCTTATGGTCTTGCACCCAGTCTGGTGGGGGTAGCCCCCCCGCGGGACGGGGCGCGTCAAACATTTGCTCACCCCTTCCCGCTACCCTCACAAAACCACTCCATCCCCGACGCCTCTGGTGATTCGGGGGGCAGCGGTTTCCAGCGAAATGTTAGATGTTCTGTGTCTAAATCCTGCTATCATCCAGGACATAGAACATCTAACATCCCCTCAACAGGAAGTGTCAAAATTGTTACCACTCTCAGAGAGTCTGGCAGCGTGGAAACTTCTGCCAGGCGTTTCTGCATGGGTGTTAAGCACAGTAAAATTAGGATACAGAATCTAATTTATTTGTCGTCCTCCACATTTCAACGGCGTGGTCTCCACTTCCGTGAAGCCGGAGCTGGCGCACATACTGTCACAAGAGCTACAAACGCTACTCAACAAAGAGGCTATAGAACATGTTCCTCTTCTGGAGAGAGAGTCGGGCTATTACAGCAGATACTTCCTGGTTCCCAAGAAGGGTGGGGGTTGCATCCAATCTTAGATCTTCGAGGCTTAAACCGTACAGTTAAAGCGCTCAAGTTCAAGATTTTAACCGTAACGACGGTCGTGTCACAAATTCAACATCACGATTGGTTCGTCACGATCGATCTGAAGGACGCATGTTTTCACATATAAATATTGCCACAACACAGGAAGTTCCTGAGGTTCGCTTTCGGGGGCGTAGCTTACCAATTTCGGGTTCTTCCATTCGGTCTAGCCTTGTCACTCCGAACGTATACAAAATGCATGGATGCAGCACTGGCTCCATTACGATTCCGGGGCATTCACATTTTGAATTACATAGACGATTGGTTAATACTAGCACAATCGCGAGAGATGGCGCTTCAACACAGAGACATCGTGTTAGCTCATCTAGTTTCTCTAGGGTTGAGACTCAACACCAAGAAAAGTGTTCCTGCCCAGAGAACGACTTATCAGAGGGATTGTTTGGGATTCGGTCACGATGCGGGCACAGCTGTTTCCCGCTCGAACCGAGACCATTCAGCATACCCTGAGCAAAGTCAGGCTAGGCCAAGATCTCACTGTTCGTCAGTACCAAAGAGTGTTAGGTCTCATGGCATCAGCATCCACGGTGATCCCTTTAGGGTTGTTGCACATAAGACCACTGTGGCTCAAAGCCAGAGGATTTTAGGGCCAATCCTCAAAGGCAAATAAAAGTGGCGCACCGCGTGGCTTCGTACACTATGTGGTTCAGACCCCGGTTTCTTGCCTTGGGTCCCACTCTAGGGGCGCCTTGTCTTCGCAGATTGTTAACGACAGATGCCTCCCTGACAGGCTGGGGTGCGGTCTTAAGTGGTCGTCCAGCCCAAGGGGAATGGGAGGGTCATCAGCTTGATGGGCACATCAACTGCCTCAAGTTGATGGCTGTATTTCTAGCCCTGAAATACTTTCTCCCCCAGTTGAGGGGCTGTCATGTCCTAGTGCGGGTGGACAACACAGCGACAGTCTCTTACATAAATCACCAGGGAGGTCTGCGCTCACGCAATCTGAACAGAATAGTTTACTCAGGGCAGTGTACATTCCGGGGCAATTGAATGTGGGAGCGGATTTACTGTCCAGACAGAAATTACAGATGGGGGAATGGAAACTCCACCCAGAAGTAATGAATCTGATCTGGACCAGATTTTACGAAGCAGAAATGGACCTCTTCGCCTCTTTTCAGACAGCACAATGTCCCCTCTACTTCTTTCTGAGTCACCCAGCCCCCCTGGGTCTGGACGCGATGGCACACACATGGCCCAAAATGTGCCTGTATGCATTCCTCCAGTCTCTCTGCTCCCGGGAGTTCTAGCCAGAGTTCGCCAGCAAGGGTCTTGCATCTTACTGATAGCGCCGTGTTGGCCGAACAGAGTATGGTCCTCTGGGATAATGTCTGTCCTCAACGGCTCGCCATGGGCGATTCCGGAGAGGAGGGACCTTCTGTCTCAGGTGGGGGGCACGATATTCCATCCCAGGCCCGACCTGTGGAACCTTCATGTTTGGCCCCTGATGGGTACCAACTGAGGGACACTGGGTTTTCACCTGACGTTATTGAGTCCATTCTAAGTGCTAGGGCTTCCTCCACTAGAAAAAGTTATGCCAGTAAATGGGGTGTCTTTGAAAGATGGTGTACGACATAATGCAGATCCAGTCAATTGTCAGATTGCTTCAGTTCTGGACTTCCTGCAGGAAAAGTTGTCAACAGGGACATGCCCAGCCACTCTTAGGGTTTATGTGGCCGCGCTTTCGGCCTGCCACACCTTGCTTGATGGGGTGCCACTCGGGAGACATCCTCTGCTCGCTCGTTTCATTTGTGCGATTGAGGCCTCCCGTAAGAACCAAGATCCCTTCATGGGACTTAGCTATAATCCTCAAGGGTCTGGTTGAGACCCCCTTTGAACCTCTAGAGTCAGCATCTGAAAAACTTCTGACCCTAAAGATGGTTTTCCCTATGGCTATAACTTCCTTAAAGAGAATCGGGGTCATGCAGGCTCTGTCGATATTGCCATCCTGCTTAGACTTTGCCCCAGGAATGGTGAAAGTGATTTTGCATCCTCATCCTGACTACCTGCCTAAGGTTCCATTCTCGACTGTACATCCTGTCACTCTTGAGACCTTCTGCCCTCCGCCGTTCTCAACACCGGATCAGGTGAAACGTCATAGACTGTGTCCAGTTCGTGCTCTTCAGGCCTACGTCCACTGCACTAGGCAGTGGCATAAGTCAGAGCAACTGTTTGTTTGTTATGGGGGCTGTAACAGAGGTACGGCCGCCACCAAACAGACCATGTCACATTGGGTCAGGGATGCTATTGCTCTCGCCTATGAGGCGCGCGGCCAAGCTTCGCCAACAGGCTTAAGGGCTCACTCCACCAGGGGGGTCGCCTCCTCTACTGCTTTAGCAAGGGGTGCCCCCTTACAACTTGTTTGTGATGCGGCAGGTTGGTCCTCTCCGCACACATTCATAAAGTTTTATAGTTTGGATGGTCATGCCACTCCGGGCTCTCACGTCCTTGAGTCGACATCACAAGCTAATGTCTGAGGCTTTCTTGCGTTCTTGTGAGCACACCTACACAATCGTAAGGGGTCCAGACACCTTCAAGCATGGCGGCGTGGGTATTCTCGTTCCCAATAGCGCTAAGCAGCGCAGCATTGAGTGTAGCTTTTTAAAGGGAACGGTTCGGGTTACTTGACTGTAACCCTGTTCCCTGATAAAGCGGAACGAGATGCTGCGTTGCTTTGCCGTACTGAAGATGTCCCAGGACTGCTCTTCAGACAAAATATCCTGAAGATGCAGCTGTGGGCTCATCTATTTATAGCCTCTGATGCTGCCGCATTATGATGATGTCACTAACAGAGGCTATAAAAGCTCTAGGTCAATTCCATTGACGTGTTTACACACTATATTTACAGCTGGTCACGATAAAGACGTTCCCAATAGCACTAAGCAGTGCAGCAACTTGTTCCACTTTATCAGGGAACAGGGTTACAGTCAAGTAACCCGGACCGTTTTATCTGTTTGAGTTTTATAATGAGTTGGTTTTTGCTCAGTTTTCTTTTGCCTTTGTTCCCTTTTCCCTCTTCTAGTTAGTCTCCTAGGTTACTCACTGTTTGATTATCGTTTGCACCTGATGTTCATTTAGTTGACTTGTTTGCCCATTTAAGACCTGTTTTTTTTTCACTTCATTGTCTGTCCTCGTCAGTACTAAGGGTACGTTTACACGACACTGTTTTCAACTGAAAAGTGAAAACTTTTTATGCGCCGTTCATTTACATGACAACGGCATTTCGGGGGCCTGAAAACGCAAGCTTTTGAAAACGGTTTCAAAGTGAAACGATGCCTTTAGTGTCTCCATGTAATCAACAAAAACGTGAATTTGTGAAAACAGTGACATCATGCGCATGCGTATTACGTGTTTACACATGCGTATTACGTATTTGTGGGGTGTTTCTTGACAAAGTGACATCTCCAACTACTGGCCTAGCATGCATAATACAGCCTTTTTAGTCATTTTTGCAGATCCTTGTGAACTGGGATCGTTTTGACATTGTTGTCGTCTGTTTTCGTTGTCGTGTCATGTAGTTGGTTGTTCTGTTAATGTTCCTGAGATTCTAGAGTGTTTTGTGAAGATTTTAGTTTGTTTCTAATTAAAAGTAGCTGCTGCATCTAATAATTTGTTACATTTATATAGCGCTTTTCTGGGTACTCAAAACGCTTTACATATGGAAGGGGGGAATCTCCTCAACCACCACCAATGTGCAGCATCCACCTGGATGATCCACCAGCTTATTGGTGGAGAGGAGACAGAGTGATGAAGCCAATCAGTATATGAGGATGATTAGGAGGCCATGATGGACAGAGGCCAATGGGCAAATTTGGCCAGGATGCCGGGGTTACACCCCTACTCTTTTTCCGAAGGACATCCTTGGATTTTTAATGACCACAGAGAGTCAGGACCTCGGTTTAATGTCTCATCCGAAGGACGGTGCTTGTTACAGTATAGTGTCCCCATCACTATACTGGGGCGTTAGGACCCACACAGACCACAGGGTGAGCACCCCCTGTTGGCCTCACTAACACCTCTACCAGCAGCTACCTAGTTTTTCCCAGGAGGTCTCCCATTCAGGTACTGACCAGGCTCAACCCTGCTTAGCTTCAGTGGGCAACCAGTCTTGGGTTACAGGGTGATATACAGGGTGATATGGCTGCTGACATATCATATTTAGTGATCTAGATCAGTGTTTCTCAACTTGTGGGTTGCAAGACCGATCTGAGTGGGTCGCGGGGTGTGCAGTCAAAGAAGCATCAACAACAAAAAACGTAATTCTAAATGTTTTTTCTGATGCAAGAATGTTTTTATTTTGAAAGACGTGTGTGAAAGCTGTTGACACTTCTGTCAGAGTGCCTGAGAAAAACACGTTTCAATATCTGCAGTCTGATGAGATGTGGTCAGTGTCATTATTCTATCGTTATTGTCAGACGTTAGTGGAAAGTTGCTCCTTGCTCTTTGATCGATTGCTCCTGTCTGCCTCGCTGCTGGGTGTTTGCATCTGTTAGCTCTGTACAGCTTCGCTTTTGAATCTCTATTGGATATAATTCCTTGTTGTTTATACTGCTAAATATAACTTACTCAAAAACATATATTGTCTACTACTGCCTATCACATTAAATCTGACATTGCTAGCTTTTAATCCAAATCACTATCACAACGCGTTAGCATTTCGCTAGCCTGCCATCCGGGTCTCCTGTTTCTCTCTTGCTCACTTTTTTCGAGTCCATCAAAAAACTGTGGTGAGTTGGATTAGTCAACAGAGTCCATCAAACAACTGTAATGAGTTGGATTAGTCAACAAACACGGTAAGCCATATCATCTTCTCCTGTTATTGTCACTTGCACTTCCTGTTACATGATTAGCATTACCTTCTCTGTTGGCAAAGAGGGCTTCATATATGATAAATGCAGGGAGATAGTCAGGCTGACAGAGAAGATTTCAGAATTAGAGACACGCATCCAGACTTTATCTGAGAGTAGTGAGAATGTAAAAGCTTTAGACACTGATTTGGATGCAACTAGCTTAGTGAACTCTGTACATTGTTCGGTTCCGGCTGTAGAGCCCGTGCAGCAGGGCAACTGGGTGACGGTGAAACGGCATAGTCGCGGATCAAAAAACCACTCTTCCGTTCCGATTAGAACATCAAACAGGTTCTCCCCACTCAGTGACGCACCCACTGAGAATCCTGTTGAATTCTCGGAATTACACGGAACGTGAAAATAGAGACACCAGCCACCATAGTCACATGTTTACCGGGAGCCAGAGCGCCTGACATCAAAGCAAATTTAAAAGTGCTGGCTAACGCTAATCGTAAATTCTCTAAGATTATTATTCACGTCGGCACAAATGATGTTCGACTTCGCCAGTCGGAGATCACCAAAATTAACATTAAAGAGGTGTGTAAACTCGCAAGTACGATGGCAGATGACGTTTTTTGCTCTGGTCCCCTCCCCGTTAAAAGGAGTGATGAGATACTTAACAGACTATCATCACTCAATGGCTGGTTGTCTAAGTGGTGTCCGCAAAATAACATAGGGTTCATAGACAATTGGAAAAGCTTTTGGGGCAGACCTGACCTGTTGAAAAAAGATGGTATTCATCCTTCCTGGGATGGTGCCGCTCTTCTCTCTAGTAATTTGGCACATAGTCTTAGAGCTAAATCTTGACTAACTGGGGCCCAGGTCAGGAAGCAGACGGACTGGCTTACCCGACCGCCTGCTAGCTGTCTCACGTCACAGAAGTCAGATAAATCCCAGCACATAGAGACTCTTTCACCTAGATATTATCACATAGAGTCTGTGTCTGTTCCACGAATTAGTAAATACAAAAAAACATCAAAACCATTCAACGGTAAAAATGTAATTGATGTCCAACAAATAAACAACAGATATAATACAGATGATCAAATGATAACGCTCGGGCTGCTGAATATTCGATCCCTTTCCTCAAAAGCGCTTATTGTTAATGATATGATTACAGATCATAACCTAGATGTGCTGTGTTTGACAGAAACCTGGCTAAAACCTGGCGATTACATTACTTTAAATGAGTCCACCCCCCAAGATTATTGTTATAAACACGAGCCGTGTCTGAAAGGTAAAGGGGGAGGTGTTGCTGTAATTTATAATAATATCTACGGTATTACTCAGAAGTCTAGTTTCAAATATAATTCCTTTGAAGTTTTGGTGCTTTATGTAACGTTATGTAGTGAAATTGATAAATCCCGTTTGACATTTGTGCTGGCTACTGTATACAGGCCACCAGGGCACCATACAGACTTTACCAGAGAATTTGCTGATTTTCTATCAGAGTTAGTACTGGCTGCAGATAAAGTCCTAATTGTTGGTGATTTTAATATCCATGTAGACAATGAAAAAGACGCATTGGGATTGGCATTTAGAGACATTCTAAACTCTATTGGAGTAAGGCAACACGTGTCAGGACCCACTCATCGCCGTAATCATACGTTAGACCTAATACTGTCACATGGAATAAATGTTGATACCATTGAAATTCTGCAGCAGAACGATGACATCTCAGATCATTACCTAGTATCATGTACACTTAATTTAGCAAAGGCTGCAAAGCCGTCTCCTCGCTTCAAATATGGCAGGACTATCACTGCTGCGACTAAAGATTTCTTTGTAAATAATCTTCCTCATCAGTTTCATCTCCTCAGCATCCCAGATAGCCTAGAGGAACTCGATGTTGCAACAGAAACTATTGACTCTCTCTTTTCCAGCACTTTAGACACTTAAAGAAGATTAAAGATTAAAGAAAATAGTCCAACGCCGTGGTACAACGAGCACACCCGGGCCCTTAAAACAGCAGCCAGAAAAATGGAGCGCAGCTGGAAGAAAACAAAACTGGAAGTTTTTCGCATTTCGTGGAAAGAGAGCATGATTGCATACAGAAAGGCCCTAAAAACTGCTAGATCTGCTTATTTCTCGACTCTCTTAGAAGAAAACAAACACAACCCTAGGTATTTATTCGATACAGTGGCTAAATTAACCAAAGATAAAGCTTCACCTTCTGATGTTTGTAAACAGCACAGCAGTAATGACTTTATGAACTTCTTTACTTGTAAGATTGATAATATTAGGAAAAAAATTATAACCATGTAGCCGTATACTACAGTATCACATCAGACAGTGCATTGTAGTGTCATTGAGGAAAAATTACATTCATTCACTGCTATAGGAGAAGAAGAATTGGCTAAACTCGTTAAATCATCAAAATCAACAACATGTATGCTCGACCCCATACCGACTAAACTACTAAAAGAGATGCTTCCAGAGGTCATAGATCCTCTTCTTAATATCATTAATTCATCCTTGACATTAGGATATGTACCGAAAACTTTTAAGTTGGCTATTATTAAACCACTTATTAAAAAACCGCAACTTGATCCTACAAAATTAGTCAATTACAGGCCAATTTCAAATCTACCCTTTCTGTCAAAAATACTAGAAAAGGCAGTGTCCTCACAATTATGCTCCTTTTTAGAAAGAAATGGTATCTGTGAGGATTTCCAGTCAGGATTTAGACCGTATCATAGTACTGAGACTGCTCTCATTAGAGTTACAAATGATTTACTCTTATCATCCGATCGTGGTTGTATCTCTCTGTTAGTGTTACTCGATCTTAGCGCTGCATTCGATACTATCGACCACAACATTCTTTTGAGTAGACTCGAAAATTATGTTGGCATTAGTGGAATTTCATTGGCATGGTTTAAATCATACTTATCTGACCGTTATCAGTTTGTAGCAGTAAATGAAGAGATGTCACACCGAACACAAGTTCAGTATGGAGTACCGCAGGGCTCAGTGCTAGGACCGTTGCTTTTCACCCTGTACATGCTACCACTGGGAGATATTATTAGGAAGTTAGTTAATTTTCATTGTTATGCTGACGATACTCAGCTCTATATTTCTTCACGCCGTGACGAAACTTACCAATTCACAAGATTAACAGAATGCATAGCTGATATAAAAAATTGGATGACTAGTCATTTCCTGCAACTTAATTCAGAAAAAACTGAATTTTTAATCATTGGACAAAAAAACTCCACAAGTAGTAACCTAGAATACTGTCTAACACTCGATGGCTGCTCTGTCATGTCCTCGTCGTCAGTTAGGAACCTGGGTGTGCTCTTTGATACCAATCTCTCATTTGAAAGCCACGTTTCTAGCATCTGTAAAACTGCATTCTACCATCTTAAAAATATATCTAAATTACGGCACATGCTTTCAATGCAAAATGCTGAACAGTTAGTTCATGCATTCATGACCTCAAGGCTAGATTATTGTAATGCTCTACTGGGTGGTTGCCCTGCTCGCTTAATAAATAAACTGCAGCTTGTCCAAAACACAGCAGCTAGAGTTCTTACTAGAACCAGGAAGTATGACCATATTAGCGCGGTTCTGGCAACACTGCATTGGCTCCCTATTAAACATTGTATACATTTTAAAATCTTGCTGATTACTTACAAAGCACTAAATGGTTTAGCTCCCCAGTACTTGAGCGAGCTCTTAACGCATTATACTCCATCACGTCTATTGCGGTCTCAAAATTCTGGCCAGTTGATAATACCTAGAATATCAAAATCAACTGCAGGCGGTCGATCCTTTTCCTATTTAGCACCTAAACTCTGGAACTCTTCCTAGCATTGTTCGGGAAGCAGACACACTCTGTCAGTTTAAATCTAGACTAAAAACACATCTCTTTACTATGGCATACACATAAAACATTTTTAATTTCTATTATTCAAATCAGTTAAATGATTGTTTTAGGCTGCATTAACTAGGTCAGCCGGAACCGGGAACACTTCCAATAACACCTGATGTACTCGTTACATCATAAGAAGAATGGCATCTACGCTAATGTTAGTCTCTCTGTTTATCCCGAGGTTTACTGCAGTCGGCCGGATCCGGGCCGTATCCAGACCAGATGGTGGCCCTTAGCCTGGACATGACGACCATATCCCTGAAGTGTCTGTAGAGACCGTGTCAATTAAACTCCCCCCTGTAAATGCCGCATCGACACGACATCCTCATTAAACCTGTCCCCGGCGTGAACGACTCCAATCTTTCGAATAATCCTATGAATATCTATTGATCTAATATGACTTCTGACCTGTAATGTGCCAGAATCATAATCATACACTATTTGTTCGTCGGCCAGAGGAGAACTGGCACCCCGACTGAGCCTGGTTTCTCCCAAGGTTTTTTTCTCCATTCTGGCCCTGAAGGAGTTTTGGTTCCTTGCCACCGTCGCCTTTGGCTTTTGGCTTGCTCAGTTGGGGACACTTAAATTTCAACTATATTACTGATCTGCCCGCATTGACACTATATGATAATTGAAATGAGCTGGATGACATCACCGTTTTCACCAGAGCCGAATCAAATTCCGTTGCATTATTTTCCTGTTACCACTGTGAAGCTGCTTTGAAACAATTGCCATTGTAAAAAGCACTATATAAATAAAGGTGATTTGATTTTGATTTGATTTACCACATTGATGGAAAGCTTGTGTAACGTCCATTGAAAAACTCTCTTCTATCCATTTTCTCTGGAACAGTTTGGTTCTGCTGAACTATTTTCTTCAAAGCTGTGCCTCTGTTGACAATGCTCTTGAAAGTCTCCTCCACACTGCAGTGTTAATTTAACAGGAGGGGGCAGCAGTGCACAGATGAGTTTTACCTCCAGGGGGCTGCTGTTGACTTTGGGTTTGGCGGCGATAACGTTTAGACTGGCTTGAGGGGAAGTGGAAGGTCGTCTGGTTGAGGACACTGCATTTTCACTCCAGCAGGAACATATGGCTGTTGTAGCTTGTTAATTCCTGTTCACTAACTTAATGTGTTCCATGCGCTGTAAGCTACTGACGTTGTTTGACGGATGCTTCTAGGGGTCTGTAGGGACTTACCTGCGAGAACACTGAGCTCTTACCTCTACTGCATTGTGTCCGCTCTGTGATGTGTTCATTTCTGGTTTGTCTGTAAGAAAAAAATCCAGATCAGACTAAAGATTAAAGAATGGTTGAATAAATACAGTACAATATGATAATTTGTAAAATAATCATATATATAATATATTAACTATATCATGAACTATCTGATATATTCAGATTGTCAAATACATGTATCTCCCAAAATATATGAAAGTAAGTGCCCCGGTGAACTGGCAGAAGAATAGAGTAAACTTTATAGTTACCAACACAATGTGTATCTGATAAAAATAAAACATGTCGTCAAATTATAATTGAAAGGATTATTGTTGCTGATTCCATAGACTTGAAATGTTTTGCTAGTACTTATGTGTATTTAAATGTCTGAAGCCTAAAATATTATGTGGTTGAAAACCCTGAATAGTTGTGATATATGAAAAGCGCTGGGGCGCGTCTATCTCTGGATCAGCACTAACCAAAGCATGAAAGCACGTTTGAATTTAGCAGTTGACCACGTGACACACTGAACGTTTTAAGGGTTAAAATCGATCGTGATTTGGGGGTGGGGGTCAAATTGAAACTGAGGGGGCACAAATCAGATCTGAGGGGGCAAGCCTCGTGGCGCCGGGCCTGTGTCTAGGTAAGCTACAGTGGGGAGAACAAGTATTTGATACACTGCTGGTGTTGGCCAAGATCTTGCGATACATGACCCCATTCATCCTCCCCTCAATATGGTGCAGTCGTCCAGTCCCCTTTGCAGAAAAGCATCCCCAAAGAATTATGTTTCCACCTCCATGCTTCACGGTTGGGATGGTGTTCTTGGGGTTGGACTCATCCTTCTTCTTCCTCCAAACACGGCGAGTGGAGTTTAGACCAAAAAGCTCTATTTTTGTCTCATCAGACCACATGACCTTCTCCCATTCCTCCTCTGGATCATCCAGATGGTCATTGGCAAACTTCAGACGGGCCTGGACATACGCTGGCTTGAGCAGGGGGACCTTGCGTGCGCTGCAGGATTTTAATCCATGACGGCGTAGTGTGTTACTAATGGTTTTCTTTGAGACTGTGGTCCCAGCTCTCTTCAGGTCATTGACCAGGTCCTGCCGTGTAGTTCTGGGCTGATCCCTCACCTTCCTCATGATCGTTGATGCCCCACAGGGTGAGATCTTGCATGGTGCCCCAGACCGAGGGAGATTGACCGTCATCTTGAACTTCTTCCATTTTCTAATAATTGCGCCAACAGTTGTTGCCTTCTCACCAAGTTGCTTGCCTATTGTCCTGTAGCCCATCCCAGCATTGTGCAGGTCTACAATTTTATCCCTGATGTCCTTACACAGCTCTCTGGTCTTGGCCATTGTGGAGAGGTTGGAGTCTGTTTGATTGAGTGTGTGGACAGGTGTCTTTTATACAGGTAACGAGTTCAAACAGGTGCAGTTAATACAGGTAATGAGTGGAGAACAGGAGGGCTTCTTAAAGAAAAACTAACAGGTCTGTGAGAGCTGGAATTCTGGTTGGTAGGTGATCAAATACTTATGTCATGCAATAAAATAGAAATTAATTATTTACAAATCATACAATGTGATTTTCTGGATTTTTGTTTTAGATTCCATCTCTCACAGTTGAAGAGTACCTATGATAAAAATTACAGACCTCTACATGCTTTGTAAGTAGGAAAACCTGCAAAATCGGCAGTGTATCAAATACTTGTTCTCCCCAGTGTAGCATCTAAAGCAATATGCTAACTAATGGAACTTTTTAAGTGGCTAATCTGAAACACTGTACACAGACAGCAACTTTGTACAGCAAATAAATAGTGTGTGCACAAGAAACTAGAGTTTGCCGTCAACAAGTTGCTAGGCTAGTAAGTGCTGTATATAAAACAGTGCACACAAATATTTGGTAAAATATTCCATTTCTGAGCTATTTTTTGTTCATGCTTTTCAGTTTGGAATATTAATTCAACCCTTCATGCATATTTAATGATTTTATCTGCTATCTTATCGCAGTGGTTTTTGGGATAGCTTTATCTGTAGAGAATACATATGATTCTGCTTTAAAATGTCACCAAAATAATCTTAGAAAGCAGCATAATTCTGGTCTCTGTGATGCCTTAAAACACGTAAAATTCTCTATTGTCTGGTACTGAACTTGTTTTTGAGTTTTGATGATATTTTACATTTATAGCACATACTGTGAATCCTGCTAGGTAATACCTGAACAGATGTTGAATGCAAATGGTATGAAATACAGCAGATAAATGTGTGTCTGAGTGTGTTTGTTGTAAAGTACCTGAAGGAGAACCTTGCCTTCCCTTCAACTCAAGTTGAGTCCCGTTGTTCTTGATGGAGTGAGTTTTGGCTCCCTGTTGTTTCTCCAACTCCCCTAAAAAAAGACAGTGAAAAGAGACAAGGAGAGTTGTAAGTCCATGCCAGAAACACAAACACAGACACTCTCTAAACGGACCAACAAACAGGTACAAAACTGCTAAATACATACAACAGTTTGCATGCTCTAAACCTTGATTTGTCCGGCCCTAAACAGCAGCACTCCAATTCACCATACTTACACCCAGGGCTTGATGATAATTGCCTGTCATTTCTGATCAGGCTACAAAAGAGCTTTTCCCTTCTCCGAAAGAATTGTAAGAAAGCTCTGGCTCTACATTAGGACTTTTTTAAGGGAAATATGCCTTCTGATTTAATGAAGCCATTAGAAAGGAATAAGCCTTGATAAAACCTGTGAGTGCATGAAAAAATAGCTGACAACCAATCATCCGGATTCTAAAACATATTTATTACAGTAATAAGTTTAAGGATAAAAGGAAAATAGAGAAATTCCTGAGAATAGATAAGGTATGCAGACAACAACTGAAAGAAAATACTGTATATGACAAATAATAATAATAATAATAATAATGATTTTTTAATCTAGTTTAAATGGTATGATTTTGATTCATGTGTTTTTGAAAAAAAATGTGTATACCATTTTCCACAAAAGCTTTCATGTAATTTTTCATATGACTGTGTAAACAGAAAAGTAATATAAATATGGCTGTCAATTTAGCATATTCATTTAGTATGATTAATTATAAAAAATGCAATAAAAATTTGCGCAAACAATAATAATAAAATGAAAAATTTAAAAATATACACTCACCTAAAGGATTATTAGGAACACCATACTAATACTGTGTTTGACCCCCTTTCGCCTTCAGAACTGACTTAATTCTACGTGGCATTGATTCAACAAGGTGCTGAAAGCATTCTTTAGAAATGTTGGCCCATATTGATAGGATAGCATCTTGCAGTTGATGGAGATTTGTGGGATGCACATCCAGGGCACGAAGCTCCCGTTCCACCACATCCCAAAGATGCTCTATTGGGTTGAGATCTGGTGACTGTGGGGGCCATTTTAGTACAGTGAACTCATTGTCATGTTCAAGAAACCAATTTGAAATGATTCGAGCTTTGTGACATGGTGCATTATCCTGCTGGAAGTAGCCATCAGAGGATGGGTACATGGTGGTCATAAAGGGATGGACATGGTCAGAAACAATGCTCAGGTAGGCCGTGGCATTTAAACGATCCCCAATTGGCACTAAGGGGCCTAAAGTGTGCCAAGAAAACATCCCCCACACCATTACACCACCACCACCAGCCTGCACAGTGGTAACAAGGCATGATGGATCCATGTTCTCATTCTGTTTACGCCAAATTCTGACTCTACCATCTGAATGTCTCAACAGAAATCGAGACTCATCAGACCAGGCAACATTTTTCCAGTCTTCAACTGTCCAATTTTGGTGAGCTCGTGCAAATTGTAGCCTCTTTTTCCTATTTGTAGTGGAGATGAGTGGTACCCAGTGGGGTCTTCTGCTGTTGTAGCCCATCCGCCTCAAGGTTGTGCGTGTTGTGGCTTCACAAATGCTTTGCTGCATACCTCGGTTGTAACGAGTGGTTATTTCAGTCAAAGTTGCTCTTCTATCAGCTTGAATCAGTCGGCCCATTCTCCTCTGACCTCTAGCATCAACAAGGCATTTTCGCCCACAGGACTGCCGCATACTGGATGTTTTTCCCTTTTCACACCATTCTTTGTAAACTCTAGAAATGGTTGTGCGTGAAAATCCCAGTAACTGAGCAGATTGTGAAATACTCAGACCGGCCCGTCTGGCACCAACAACCATGCCACGCTCAAAATTGCTTAAATCACCTTTCTTTCCCATTCTGACATTCAGTTTGGAGTTCAGGAGATTGTCTTGACCAGGACCACACCCCTAAATGCATTGAAGCAACTGCCATGTGATTGGTTGATTAGATAATTGCATTAATGAGAAATTGAACAGGTGTTCCTAATAATCCTTTAGGTGAGTGTATATTTTAGTTGTATGTTTTTAGGTTGATTTATGTGTTTTTCAAAGTCAAAAGTAATTATATCAGGTCTGTCAATTTAACTTTCAGGGTGTAAGCAAGGGTTGGGGACAGGCAAACAAAGATAAATATTTAGGTAAATATGCTTTAATAAACTTAAAGATATATCCAAATACAGGTAACTGAAGAAACATGAGTGCTAACGTAACATAGACCAGACAAATGAGAACTGAAACATAATAACTTATATACAGATGGTAATGGGGTGAACACAGCTGAAACGAATGACAAATCATATTAGTAACCGTGAGGACAAACAAGGAGCGGGAACTGAACAACAGGAACCAATACTAGCTAAAAGTCAAAGAACGTGAAACTAAGAACAAACATAGCTAAATATCCCTGACACAGGGGTTATATTCAGATTAGTTCTCGTCTCGTTCTTGTGTTTTCTTTCTGTCTAGCTCTTGTGTTACCCTCCTACCACACGTACATTTACTTACATTTTCATACACACTAAAACGTAAATTATTTACGTATCCAAGTGTGAACGTGTACCACGAATTCCCATATATGAATATTAAAATCGTGGCATTAATGTTTTGATTCTATTGTATTCAATTGTCATATCAATACATGTTTTCAGTCGCATAAATGCAGTTTACTAATCTACTTAATATGAAATAACATTTCACTCTGTTTATGATTTCTGGTGCAAACTCATTTCGGAAGATTACATAATGTTAAACAAGACTACACTTTAAAACCTTAAAATGAATAACATTTCCGTAATTCTTTAACCATATTTACCCTTGTTAGTCACCTTGGTTACCAATTAGTATCACGTGTATCTAGTTTAGATGTACAGACGACAATGTTGTCAAAACAATTTCCGTTTACAAGGATCCGCGAAAACGACTAAAAACGCTGTATTATTCATGCCAGGCCAGCAGTTGGCGATGTCACTTTGACATCAACCCTATAGACTGAACACGTAATAGGCATGCACATGACGTCCCCGTTTTCACAATTCCGTGTTTTTGTTGTTTACATGGGGACAATAACGGTATCGCTTTCAAAAACTTGCACTTTGAAACCTGTTTTCAAAAGTTTGTGTTTTCAGGCCCCCAAAACGCTGCTGTTGTATAAATGAACAGACAAAACCCGTAACATTTTTGCGTTTCTAGTTGCAAAAAGGTGTCGTGTAAACACCCCCCATGTTTGTGTGGTTTATTTATCTCCAAAGTATCTCTAGTGAACTTCTGAGTTTTTTACTATTTATCCCCTTACTATTATTTGAAATATTCTCCTTAACACCTCAGTTTATTTTTCTAGTTTTCAGTAATTTTAAAACAATAAGATTAAGAGAAGCTATTGCATAGCAAGAATGAAGAATGAATGAAGAATGAAGCCCCTTTGTATCACAAGACAGCAGATTGCCTGCCTCAATTCACCACAAATTAACTGCAAATAAAGGTTGCCTTTATGTGCTGTGCTAAAATAAAGACAAAGACATGAAATGCAAGTAAAAGTATCAATGCACAAGTGCATTTATTCATGCTTAGATTGTAAAGAGGAGCTCCTTTATGTGGAAAAGAAAGGATGTGTAGCTGTGTAGATGACAGCTCTCAGTTCAAGTACAGCTGTATTCCTGAAAGAGAGTAAAGGTGCTTATCTCTCTGTTCCCAGTGAAACTGCTGACACAGATACACAAACAGCACAAGACTTCCCATGGACCCTTGCTCTCTCTAGCACAGGATGTAATGAAAACCAACTGTCCTCAGCAGAAAACATGCTTTGATGTCCAGTGGTACTCAGCCCTTTCTCTCTTCTCTTTTTGTCTTTCTCCCTCATGGAAACCAAAAGACATTTCTCTGTTCCTGCTTTCCTATCTTTCCTCCTCAATTCCTTCAGAGAATATTTGAAAGCCTGACTACACTATACAAATGAAAATTTTCATTTATGATAGAACATCAAAACAGCTCAGTGAGAGTCCTAAAGGACAAACGCACAAGGAAAGCAAATATATACACACACCTTATTTACAAAAATGTAGCATAAAAAACAGTAGAAGAGCTAGGGCCGCAAAATAAGGGGGGAAAAATAAATAAATTTGCCGCTGTTACGGTTATCTGTGTTTGTTTCTGTTTGTGGGTGGGTTTGTCTATCTTTGGTTCGGTTTCCTTTGTTTCTGGTGGTTTTCTTGGAGTTTCTTTGCTTTGATTTGTTCATTGTTTGATTATCAGTCACACCTGTTACTTGTTCCCTTGATTGGAATTGGATTTGAGTTTGTATTTAAGCCCTGTGTTTTGTTCAGTTCTTGTTTTTTTCACGTCTGTGTGTTGAACGTGATGCGTTGTATTTTTACGTAAAGTGTGGTTCTACCACACATACATTTACTTACATTTTCATACACACTAAAACGTAAATTATTTACGTATCCAAGTGTGAACGTGTACCACGAATTCCCATGTATGAATATTAAAATCGTGGCATTAATGTTTTGATTCTATTGTATTCAATTGTCATATCAATACATGTTTTCAGTCAAGTAAATGCAGTTTACTAATCTATTTAATATGAAATAACATTTCGTTCTGTTTATGATTTCTGCTGCAAACTCATTTCAGAGGATTACATGTTTACAATTATATGATTACAATGTTAAACAAGACTACACTTTAAAACCTTAAAATGAATAACATTTCTGTAATTGTTTAACCATATTTAGTTTGTTTGCCGTGAGACAAAAAAGGCGTTTTCTCCTATGCAGTGACTGATGATACAACCATAAGATATACACCATAACACAACATACTGTAAATTCAGAAAACACATACATTTTATTCGTTCGCTGTAATCCAAATCTTTAGAATCCATATGTTTGCGAGGAACAGATCCAAATTCAGCCCTTTATCCAGCGATCTTCATTCTCAGCAGCGACCGTCAATGTCAAATCCAGCGCTCGTTATTATGAATTTGAATTAAAAAAAACGCGCCCTCACGAAGCGACATGGTTTACGGCAGTGATATCGAATGCTCATTGGCTCTCACCTGCTTTGTCACAGATTGCTACATGCCATGTTTCAGTCGATGTACATTTGAAATGGGGAAATGCGCGCCTTCACGGAGAGAAGCCAGATTAATATTTTCATCGATTAATAGCTTAAATTCTGCTCTGTACCCATACAAAACTATTATATACTACCAGAGAGGACTGCGACTGCAACACATTGTCATTTGCACTACTTTTGGTACCGCTTTTGACATTTTCGCAATAAGTAAATTATTGTTATTACACTTACACGTCTGTATGTTATGCTTTTATTTATAACAGTACGTACACTGTAAAATCTAATTAGTTACTTAAATAAAAGCATGCAAACCGATTGCCTTAAAAAAACCAAGTAAAGTGAAATAGGAATAGTATGTTGTGCTGACAAATGCTTAGTTAGTATAGTTCACTTACACAAGAGTTCTAGTAAGAACTGTAGAGAGTACTTGATAATCTAATAAGTAGTTGATAATTTAACTCTGGCTTTACATTAGGACTTTTTAAGGGAAATATGCCTTCTGATTTAATGAAGCCATTAGAAAGGAATAAGCCTTGATAAAACCTGTGAGTGCATAAAGAATAGCTGACAACTAATCATCCGGATACTAAAACAGAGCATGCTACCTAATTAAACATATTTATTACAGTAATAAGTTGAAGGATAAAAGGAGAACAGAGAAATTTCTGAGAATAGAGAAGGTATGCAGACAACAGTTAAAAGAAAATGCTGTATATGACAAAAAAAAAATAATAATAATAATTAAATTATTTTTTTACATTTATTTTAGATTTACTCTTGAATTAGTATAGCTACCATTGTTGTTACCACTGTTGTGTTTTGCATGCTGTATTTTGAAGTTTGTGTTGTGACTCAAGCATTGTCAACTGCAAGATATTGTTAAATGTAGAAGGATTATATCAACCCAATTAAAAGCTTCACAAGGTGTTGATGATGTAAATGTTAGCAATAAAATTGTAAACGATCATTATACGACCTGAAGGGAAGTAATACAGAGGTTGCTTTTAAAAGGTGACCTAATTTCTGACTAAATCATTAACTATAGTTAATTATTCAGTCAGAAGCTAGGTCAGCTTTTAAAAGCAACCTATTTATTTCTTATCTTCCTTTCAAACCAAATAACTGTGATTTCTTGTTGCATCGCTGCATCAATCGGAAGAGAATTACAATAATATGAATGTTCCAAGTGCCCAACCAAAGGGGACACTGATCACCATAATGGTGAGGGGTTTTTTTTTTTTGGTTTTTTTTTTTGGTTTTTTTTTTTTTTGCTTAACAAAATGGCACTCAAACCAATCAATTAATCTTAACTTAGGTTTTCTGAGTAAACAAGGTATAGTATGTGAATAGTACAGATTACTAGATTTTTACAATTAAGTTAAGAAATTAAGTAAAGTTAACTAAAAAGTGTTAGTTAGAATCACTGTTATAAATGGTTATGGGGAGGTTTAGAGGTAGGTGTAGGATTATCCATTCAAAATATCTTTTTAATGCTATATTGTTACTAAAATTGTCATTTTCCAACACATTTCTGTCCATTACGTTTTATTCTCTTTATATTCTGTATAAAATGGGTATGTTTAGGTTTGGGGGTAGTGTTAAAGGATCTTACATTAATCTATAAAATGGTAAAAGGGAAATTATACAGATATCTTTATTATTATTATATATATATATATATATAAAGATTTGAATCTTTATTCGTATAAAGATTAATATTCATAAAAAAAAAAAAAAATTCTGTAAAAACGTAATAATGCTACGTTTAAATGTTGCCAATAAGTCCATATTCTCTGTTTCAGCACCTCTCCAAATGTACAAAAACGTTTTAATACCTAAAGTTACGTATTAATACCTACGTATTAACAATGAGACCAGGCTGGTGTGTTTGATGGTTGTACTGTTCCCGTTCATAAGTTATTTGTGAGAAATCCTGAGTATTTTGTTATCTTTGAATGTTGTTCTTAAATCCATCTCTTTATTTTACCTGCTGCAACCCTCAATGCATGACAGCCACAGATGATATCAAACAGAAATGTATTGGTCCATTTGTACACAGAAATAGTTGTAAATATTTATGAACTTAAATAATTAATATATTTAAACACAATAATGTTCAAATGTCTGTGAGTTTCTTATGCTCACCAAGACTGTATTTATTTAATCAGAAATGCAGTAAAACAGTAATACTGAAAAAATATTATAAAAATTTTAGATATTTTAAAACCCTCTATGGTACAGTGTTGCATCCAGGCAACATAGCCTATTTTATTTTATTTATTTTTTTATTTTTTTATTACACTCCCATGTGTTGGTCAAACCTATCTCAGGTGAAAAGAACTCAAATACTAATCATTGAACGTGCAAAACAGTGGTCACATGCCCCATAGGTGTCCATTTTGTTTCCTCTTTCAGCACATGTGCACAGGTCACATATCTCCATATTTTCTCCAATGAAAACTGGTGTTTTCAATAAATATATTTCTTTTTTCTGCATGGAAATGTTTCAATTTGTCTGTTGTGGTACAGTGTTGCCTTGAGGAAACCATTTTTTAACTCTTTCCCCGCCAAACACGGAATTTTCCGTTATTTGTGAGAAAATGCTTCCCTGCCAAATACGGAATTTTCCGTGTGTCCGTGTTTTCACTGTTAGACGCTAGGGGTTGCTATTTTGCATCTCCTGAATGAGTACAGAATCTCCAGATCAAAACAGATGAAGACATCGTAAAAAAAAATCGAGCGATCGTATGTAAGCAGATGCATATGTAAAATAACATGATCACCAACATTAAACATCATATAAATAAAAACTATCTAATGTTACTGAATGAAATGTCGACCCAGGGCGAGCTATAGGACTGTGAAGCTTTAGGGGTGTTGATGGACTCGATCTAGTCCATCTGTGTTTGATCATCATTCTGAATCTGATCTGGATGTAGTCTTTGACAAAAACGTGATTTTCTCAGCTTTTTGTTCAAAATGTTGTTTTTTTTATGAAATTTACCCATATTTAAGTGTTGATAAAAAAGGAATGCATGAAGCTAGAATAAAACGGTTTTTTTTGTTGTTTTTTAAAAGCAGAGGGTCTGCTCTTTCTTTTGATATATTGCATGCTCAGATATTCATGCTCAGATATTCAAAATATTCTATAGGTCATAACATTTTTGTGAAAATGATCAAAAACCCTGGCGGTGGCTGGCAACTTTTTTTAAAAACGCTGGCGGGGAAAGAGTTAATAAATAAATAAATGTAAAAAATAAAGAAAATGTTTATTGATATTGTTATAGTGTCCAATTTTAAGCAGGAAAAACATATAATAAAACAAATAATTTTTCGTCATTGATGTCATATTGCGTACCATAGAGGGTTAAATTTTCTATTTTAATATGAGTTAAAATGTAATTCAGTCTTCAGTGTCACATGATCCTTTAGAAATCATTGATGATTTGGTGATCAAACATTGTATTATTATCAATGTTGAAAACAGTTATGCTACTTAATATTTTTGTGGAAACTGATTTTTTTTTAATTGTAAATGTCTTTACTCCCATTTTTGATACATATAACACATTCTTGCTAAATAACAGTATTGATTTATTAAAAAATACTGACCCCCAAACTTTGAATGGTAGTGTATTTGTCACGGTGTATTTTGGTTCCCTTTCCTTCAGTCACTCCGAGTTACGTCAGTGATTGATGAATGGGGGTTTCGCTTAGAAGCCTATCATCTTCGAGATCTTAGAAAACGCCCAATGGCAATGAAATGCCATGGGCCTGCGGAATTTGCATAGCGTAACTCCGCCCCACCTCGTGGGTATATAAGGAAGTACGCTGGCAATGTTGCATTATGTTTCTGCTTCGGAGCCAAGAGTATCTCTTCACTCCTCAAGCCTGATACTGAGTTCGTCAGCTTCTTCAAGACGAGCAACTCTCCAGTCGGTGTTGGTGTTATGGCGCGTTCCAGCGATCGCACATTGCCTGCCTGCTGATCTGTGCAGTGGTCTGCATCCAGCTGGTGTGTGTTTCCCTGGGCGCTTCAGCACTACTGCGGAGTTTCTTCTCACAAAAAGAGCTTGCATGTGGCGCGTATTTTTAAAGATGGCTTGCCCGTGCACTTCTGCGGTCAGTCTCTGCCGCCTTCCGATGGGCACAATCACTGCCTGACGTGTCTGGGCTTACAGCACGCTCAGGCAGCGTTTGTGGATTCGTCATGTTCCCACTGCGGGAACATGACCATCGCGGTGCTGCGGTCGAGACTTGATGAACTCCGTCCTGGAGCAAGAGTCCCCTCTGCCACATCCCAATCTACCGTCTCTATGCAAGGCAGTACTTTGGCTGGTGGCCAGGGTGACGGTGTGGAACAAAGCCCCGACGCTAGTTCCTCGGGCCACGCCCCCCTCTAGCGCACCGCTACCCGCGGGCGCTCGGACTGAAACAGCGGCCCCGGCTCCTGCTGCCCCGCGTGTTTCGTTCGGCGCTCCGGAGGACGACGAGATGTCGATCGCTGCATCTCAAGGTGGGCTCGAGTCCTCTGAGGATGATGATTCGGCTGTGCTGCCGCCTTCGAGTGTGCCAGCATTGTCCGAGTTGGACCCAGAGCTGGCAGCCGCGAGCCTCGGGCTAGAGTGGAACCCTCCGCCCTGTCCTGAGCGTTCACGGCTGGATGATTGGTTTTTGGGGGCGCCGCGCCCAATTCCTTTCTTCCCTGAGGTGCATGAGGAGGTCACGCGGTCCTGGAAGTCCCCGCTGCACAGCAAATTTTGTCACAATTCAGATGCATAATTTATTCATGCCGCAATGCATGCTGGGATGCACTGCAGCATGAAGCTTTTCATTGATTGTCACCATTGTTGAGATTCATACACTGATTCTTGATGTCTGTATGTGTCTAAGTAATGCCATAAATTAAAACCTTTTGTGCACTATTTTTTTTGGAAATCCCGCATATTATTAAAATACCACAACAGTGCTTGAGCTCATGCTGTAGAATCACATGGTCACTATTATTAATAAAACAAAAGTTAATAACACAATACCACTATAACCAGAGCATTAGACTCTGAATGAGATCAGTGATTTAGGTCACTGCATGATGATTATGTCACCATCACCTAATCACATTTTCTCTTAGCTTCCCTTGCCATAACAAATGTGCTTTATAAACACACAGTTAAAACAGCCAGAGAAAAACTAAAGTTAAAAAGTAAAGGGTCAAGAGCCCAACTAAAGCAAACACTGATCACCATCATGGTGACTTGAAATTAAACTATTATATTAATTAAAACAGGAATAAAGTAAATCTGGTTAGTAATGCGTGAAGCTGGTAATGCTGTTTGTGGAGTTGTTTAATCCTCCTCTGCTGAGATCTTCAGAGATTTAATGTCTTCTTTTATCTTCAGTTGATTTCATCTAAGGCTGTGGCTGAAGTCAGTTGTAGTTCTTGTGTTTCTCTTTCCTTCAGTGACTCTGCTTGTTAACAGCAGGTGTTCATCACTAATGCTCAATCATCACTCAATTAATCACTTAATTACCTAATTAACTTCAACACTGATTCAGTGTTACTTATAACACTCTGAGTGTGGATTATATAAACTCTGAGCAGTGTTATTTAACACTGGGAAATTTGCTGTGTGTCTTCCCGTGACCGTTTGGTGGCCTCCTCCGCCTTCTCTGCCCTCGATGGGGCTGCGGCTAAAGGGTACACTGGGGTCCCCCCGGTTGAACGGTCTGTTGCGATGCAACTGTGTCCGCAGAGTGCTTCAACATGGCGTGGCGACCCAAAGCACCCCTCCAAAGCCTGTAGATTCACATCAACCTTGGTGTCGAAGACCTACAGAGCTGAGGGGCAGCCCGCCGCCTCTTTGCATGCCATAGCCATCCTCCAGGTCTACCAGGCCAGGATGCTCAGGGACATGCACGAGGGTAGAGCTGACCCAGGGCTCAGAGATGAGCTGCGTGCTGCCACCGACATCGCCCTCCGGGTGACAAAGGTGACCGCACGCTCCCTGGGCCAGGTGATGTCCACAGCTGTGGTCCAGGAGAGACACCTGTGGCTCAACCTGGCTGATATGCGGGACGCCGAGCGAACTCGATTCCTCGACGCTACCATATCTCAGAATGGGCTCTTCGGCGGCGCGGTTGAGAATTTCCCCAACAGTTCTCAGCCGCCCAAAAGCAGACTGAGGCCATCAAGCACACACTGCCCCGACGGCCAGCTGCTGCCTCCACCCCGCCGCCGGCACAGTTGCCTCAGCCTGCTCGCCGCTGAGGGCGCCCTCCCGCCCCTCCTGCCCGGCCCCAGCAGCAGCCTTCACCTGGGCCGCGCCGTGGAGGACGCCGCAGGAAGGCGCCCCAGTCCGCTCCAGCCCCGCAGCCCGCCAAGCGCCAGGCTAAGCGGCGCTCCTGATGCGGACAGCTCAGGGATGGGCAGTTCATTCCAGGAGATGGTAGCAGGACCACTCCTTCCCCCGGTGGAGGGCCGGGGGAGAATCTTTTGTTCCGCTGCTGGCCCCCGGGTCAGCAGCACCCTATTGTGGTTAAAGAAAGAACTCATACCCCCATCCCTGAGCACCCAGAGACCGCGGATGGCAGTGTGCGCCGCCCCTGGGCCACGCCACTCTCGTCCCCCTCTGGCACCAGACTCCAGAGCAGACCCCAGTGGAACGCACGTCCTTCCCTGGTCTCCTCTGTCAGGACACGGCAGATGACCGTGCCCCCACACCGGGACTCTACGCTTCCCACGTCTGGGCCGGTCACGCCGCCTCGCTGCCCCACCCGGGGTACATCTGTGGTTCGCATGACCCCGCTGGTTCAGTTCTTGGGAGCCTGGCTAGAGCTTCCCAGACTGTCCCGCTGGGTCGCGAGGACCATCAGGCTCGGCTATGCGATTCAGTTCGCCCAGTCTCCTCCCCGCTTCCGGGGAGTCCGCTATGCCGTGGTGGGCCCCAATGCCCCTGTCATGCGTGCGGAGGTTGCTACCTTAGTGGCGAAGGGTGCGATCGAGACTGTCCCTCCTGCCGAAATGAAGTCCGGCTTCTACAGCCCCTACTTCATTGTACCCAAGAAAACCGGGGGGTTACGGCCAATCCTGGACCTGCGCGTCTTGAACCGATCCCTTCACAGGCTTCCGTTCAAGATGTTGACAGCCAAACGCCTTTTCGAATGCGTTCGTCCAGCAGATTGGTTTGCAGCAATCGACCTGAAGGACGCATACTTCCATGTCTCCATCCTTCCTCGACACAGACCGTTCCTACGGTTTGCTTTCGAGGGACAGGCATATCAGTACACGGTTCTCCCATTCGGGCTAGCTCTGTCCCCTCACATCTTCACGAAGGTCGTCGAGGCAGCCCTTGTGCCACTCAGGCAACACGGGGTTCGCATCCTGAACTATCTAAACGACAGGCTAATTCAGAGTCACTCTCGAGAGCAGGTGTGCGAACACAGAGATCTGGTGATCCAGCACCTCGCCCGTCTGGGCCTTCGGGTCAACTGGGAAAAGAGCAAACTCTCCCCAGTGCAGAGGATCTCTTTTCTCGGTATGGAAATCGACTCGGTCGCCCTGTACGCGCAGCTTATGAGCGAGCGCGCGCAGTCACTGCTGACTTGCTTCCGTCAAATCGAGAGCAAGAGTGAGGTTCCACTGAAGTTATTTCAGAGGCTCCTGGGGCATATGGCATCTGCAGCCCCGGTCACGCCGCTCGGATTGCTTCATATGAGACCGCTTCAGCACTGGCTTCACGATCGAGTCCCGAGATGGGCATGGCAGACAGGCACGCTCCGGGTCCCAGTGACTCGGGCCTGCCTACAGACCTTCACCCCGTGGTCGAACCTCAGTTTTCTACAGGCCGGAGTTCCCTTAGAACGAGTTTCCAGGCATATTGTTGTATCAACAGATGCCTCTGCCACGGGCTGGGGTGCCATGTGCAATGGACATGCTGCCGCGGGCTCCTGGACAGGACCCTAGCAGCTCCTGCATGTCAATTGCCTCGAGCTGCTGGCAGTACGGTTCGACCTGCACCGCTTCCAAGCGTTGCTCAGGGGTCAACACGTGCTAGTCCGGTCAGACAACACGGCCACAGAAGAGTACATCAACCGACAAGGTGGTCTACGCTCCCGCCGTATGTCGCAACTCGCCCGCCATCTCCTCATATGGAGTCAGAAGCATCTGAGGTCGCTTCGTGCCATTCACGTTCCGGGAGACCTGAACCATGCAGCTGACGAGCTCTCACGGCTTCAGCCACTTCCTGGAGAATGGAGACTCCATCCCCAGGCGGTTCAGCTGATTTGGGAACAGTTCGGTGAAGCACAGGTAGATTTGTTTGCCTCCCACGACTCTTCCCACTGCCGCCTGTTTTACTCCCTGACCGAGGGAACCCTCGGCACGGACGCACTGGCGCACAGCTGGCCGCGGGGCCTCCGCAAATATGCGTTCCCCCCAGTGAACCTTCTTGCACAGACACTGTGCAAGATCAGGGAGGACAAGGAGCAGGTCCTTTTGGTCGCCCCATATTGGCCGGACCTGGTTCTCCGAACTCGTACTCCTTGCGACAGCCCCTCCCTGGTCGATTCCTCTGAGGAAGGACCTCCTTTCTCAGAGACGGGGCACCCTCTGGCACCCGCGTCCTGATCTCTGGAACCTGCACGTGTGGGTCCTGGATGGGACGCGGCAGGTTTGAGTACCCTACCACCTCAGGTGGTGGCTACCATCACTTTCGCTAGGGCCTTGTCTACCAGACACGCCTATGCGTTGAAGTGGAACCTCTTCGTCACCTAGTGCTCTTCTCGCCGAGAAGACCTCTGGAAATGCCCGATCGGGTCCGTGCTCTCGTTTCTCCAAGAAGGGTTGGAACGAAAGCTGTCTCCTTCCACCCTGAAGGTCTACATGGCCGCTATCTCAGCCTACCACGACCTCGTGGAGACGAAAAAGGTAAGTCAGCACGACCTGGTCATCAGGTTCCTGAGGGGGGCGAGGAGACTAAATCCTCCTCGCACTCCCCTCGTACCCTCTTGGGACCTCTCAGTGGTCTTATCAGCCCTGCAGAGAGCTCCCTTTGAGCCTTTGCGATCAGTCGAGCTTAAGTTCCTGTCTATGAAGAAAGCGCTTCTGATTGCTTTGGCCTCCATCAAGAGGGTAGGGGACCTGCAGGCATTTTCGGTTGACGATGCGTGCCTAGAATTCGGGCCGGCTGATTCTCACGTAATCCTGAGACCCCGGCCTGGATATGTGCCCAAGGTTCCCACCACTCCATTCAGGGACCAGGTGGTGAACCTGCATGCGCTGCCTTTGGAGAAGGCAGACTCAGCCTTGGCACTGCTCTGTCCAGTATGCACCCTTCATGCTTACGTAGACAGAACGCAGTGTTTCAGGACCTCTGACCAGCTCTTTGTCTGTTATGGTGGGAAGCTGAAGGGAAAGGCTCTCTCCAAGCAAAGGTTGTCTCACTGGATACTGGACGCCATTGTCTTGGCTTACCAGACGCAGGGTCATCCATGCCCCCTAGGGGTGAGGGCACACTCCACCCGGAGTGTGGCCTACTCTTGGGCTCTAGCGCATGGTGCCTCGCTGACAGACATCTGCAGAGCTGCAGGCTGGGCGACACCCAACACATTCGCCAGGTTTTATAACCTCCGAGTGGAGCCAGTGTCCTCTCATGTACTCGCCTCAAGTAGTGGCCGGTAGCTGGACAGGCTCAGGTGTCTTCGCTTGCTCGCCATTTCACTCCACGGACTGGATACGTGCAATATTTCCTCAGGTTGCTTCCCTGAAGCCCTGAGTTCCTCCAGCACCATTGATGCTGACACCAGAGTGCATGCCCATCCGGTCAGCCCTCGTGTTTGGCTAGGTGCAGCCGTGTGCATGGTTCCCCCGTCGGGCAACCCCCACATGTGTATTCCACTGTAAGCCTCTCTGAGCATGTGTCTTTCCCTTGGCAAGCCTTGCCACTCCTGGGGTTTTAAAAATTCCACCTTCGGCTGGTTACCCCAGAGTTCTTCCATATGCAGCCCCTCCGCGGGTCATATGTGTATCCTTAAGTCCTCCCTGGGGGCGGGCACTTGGTGCATGTTTCCACGTGGAATATGCTTCCCAGTGTACCTTGGTATTCCTGTGTTAAACGGGAGTCCTTCGTCCTTACTAGTCTACGACAGGGAGCTCACACTTACGCAGGGCACTGGACGACAGCCGAGTGGCGTGATTAGATTGGACCCCCATTCGTCAGTCACTGACGTAACTCAGAGTGACTGAACGAAAGGGAACGTCTCGGTTACGTATGTAACCCTTGTTCCCTGAGGAGGGAACGGAGACGTTACGTCCCTCTGCCACTTCCGCTGTTCCGCTGGAACGACCGGGAGTTCAGATCTCAGCTCCTCAGCAGGTAACATAATGCGACATTGCCAGCGTACTTCCTTATATACCCACGAGGTGGGGCGGAGTTACGCTACGCAAATTCCGCAGGCCCATGGCATTTCATCGCCATTGGGCGTTTTCTAAGCTTGCCTCCAGTGGATCCTTAACGTTACAGTATTTAAATATTTATTAAGGAACTACATGTAAATTAATAAGGAATAATATATAAAAAGAGAATACAAATTAACACTACAAAAGAGCACTTTTTTAAATACAATTTTTTTTGTGTGTGTGTGTGTTGAAACTTATATAATGAGTAATGAGGCACACACCATTTAGATCGGTTTAAGACTTAAGTTTTTCAGGTAAAACATGAGCTCCTTAATGTAATATTTAGTTCATTTCAAGTTTAATGGTGCAATGCTAAAATATTTGGAAGTGCATAATGTGTGCCCATTAATGTTGCACCCTCAGCAACTTTCCTGTAGCTCAAACAGTAGAGCATGGAGTTAGTAACACCAAGGTCATGGATTTGATTGCCAGGGAAGGCATGAACTGTATGCTTTAAATGCATTGCAAGTTGCTTTAGATAAAAGAGTATGTGAAAAGCATAAATGTTAATATAAATTCCACGCAAACACCGAGGCAACCACCTACAACACCCAAGCATTGTGGTGGAGAGATTTGCATGGGCAAGAGCCACTCACATTTTCTTCAGGACATGTGAAAATTTTGTTTTATTAATCATAAGTGTCTCAGCATCTGTTTCACTGCTACTGCAAACAACTGGGTTACTTCTTTTAACCCAGCAAATGGACAGCATTATCCAGTGTTACCATGGAAACACTGCCCAGTATTCAAAAAAAGACTGCTGATTCACGGAGCAAGAAAAAAATTCACTTGACTGATTATTAACCCAAGTCAAAAGAGCCCACCCACAAGTCTATAATACTCTGGTCCCTATATGGCTCAGGTCCTTCCTTCAAGGTAAGTCTTTTCATAAAGAAAAGGAAACACCAGTGGTTCAGTCAGACGAAAACCATTTGCTTAGAAATGTAATAACTTTACCTAAACAAGCCCAAATGATGTGGAATGAGGTACACACTAACATTCTCTCGCACACATGCAGTTGATGTTTTGACACAACCAACTCACATTCAATACGTATCTGTTCCATCTCTGACACCTCGGCGATAGACTCCTTCAGGTCCTCTACGAACTTGAGGAGCTCCTCTGCGCTCTGAGCACAGAAATTTAACACCTGCTTCTTATCAGAGCCCGAACACGGAGACACAATAGTGATGGCGTGAGGATAGTCTGAAACAAAACAAAAAATGAGACAAAATACAGACATTATACAGTATTAGCAAAAATTTAGCCTGTTATTCACTTACAATCTTAGTCTGCTAAAGGTCACATCTAGAACATTCACATCCAGATTTAAAAATGCTTCATCAATGTCAATGATGATAAAATGACGGTAAAATGGAAATAGTTCTCATGTGTTTTATCATACTTTTAGGATACTTTTTGGTATGCTTTTGCACTTTTTGGAGCATTAAAAAAGATGTGGTCACTAACTGTCACTAAAGAACAGTTTGAAGATTCTTCAAAAATGTTTACTTTTATGTTATGACATGAGAAGGTGAGTGAATAATGACAGAATTTAAATTTTGGGGATTAAATTCCTTAATCATCTGAGAATCAAAACACAAAGTCTTTAGCCATTTTGAGGAGTTTTTTTACCAGGATTTGGAGACTGGTCACGTTTACCCTTGAGAGCAACTCAACATATTCCAGGGGGTAGTGCTTCTATTTAAAATCAATTGTTATTGGTTATTATAATAATTTCCATAACCTTCATCATGAAATTGGCAAGATTTTAGAAAGAATTACCTACAACAGCAACCTAAAACACTGCCTAAATAGTTATTTGGCTATATTAGATAATATTGACCAATAGCCCACAGAGCCCAAGTGATGTTAGCATAACCGTCAGTTGATTAAAGATGCCAGATGTTTTGTTAAGCATCAAATATGTTCTGACTGGTTTGGAAACTTCTTATGTCATTCCAGGTTAAGAAATACCCTTATAATGCATTTATAATACCTTTATAACACATTTATAACACAATTTCTCATTTCTTGCATTTCTTGAACTCCATCACTACAGTGACTGGTCACTCAGCAATCATTCTGTGTTTTTTATTGTCTGTGGTTGTGGCTGAAAACATGTTTGTTTATTTGTTGATTTACTCATCTGTGCCTCTTCTATCGCGTCCAGTCTGTTCAGTCAATCATTACAGATTCGAGAGGGGCGAAATATGATCACGAGCCATAACACTCTCATCTCGCTTAATTACAGCCCAGCTGCCATGAATGTTTGTGTGTGTGAAGGCGAAATCGTGGGAGGAAAAGAGAAATGCTTGTGGCCACCTTAATTGGAAAATGAGAGGGTGCCTGTCATCTTCATTTATCATGTGTTTTTTTTTTTTTTTTTTTTTTTTTTTTTTTTTTTTTTGAAGTAAATCAGTGAAGTGGGCGTTTGAAAGGCACATAATTGTCTGGATCTTGCATGAAGTTTTTCTTCACTCCATAGTGACCAGGTTACTTACACTGCCCTACAAAGGTAAAAAACAGTACTACACAATTGTAAAACTGAGAAAATTGCTTTAGAATTTTATATATATATTAAAAATTATATAGAATTTTTAACTTGTAACAATTTTCACAGTCCATTTTCTCTGAATCTGTATATAGTTTTATGTATATACAAACCCGATTCCAAAAAAGTTGGGACACTGTACAAATTGTGAATAAAAAAGGAATGCAATAATTTACAAATCTCATAAACTTATATTTTATTCACAATAGAATATAGATAACATATCAAATGTTGAAAGTGAGACATTTTGAAATGTCATGCCAAATATTGGCTCATTTTGGATTTCATGAGAGCTACACATTCCAAAAAAGTTGGGACAGGTAGCAATAAGAGGCCGGAAAAGTTAAATGTACATATAAGGAACAGCTGGAGGACCAATTTGCAACTTATTAGGTCAATTGGCAACATGATTGGGTATAAAAAGAGCCTCTCAGAGTGGCAGTGTCTCTCAGAAGTCAAGATGGGCAGAGAATCACCAATTCCCCCAATGCTGCGGCGAAAAATAGTGGAGCAATATCAGAAAGGAGTTTCTCAGAGAAAAATTGCAAAGAGTTTGAAGTTATCATCATCTACAGTGCATATTATCATCCAAAGATTCAGAGAATCTGGAACAATCTCTGTGCATAAGGGTCAAGGCCGGAAAACCATACTGGATGCCCGTGATCTTCGGGCCCTTAGACGGCACTGCATCACATACAGGAATGCTACTGTAATGGAAATCACAACATGGGCTCAGGAATACTTCCAGAAAACATTGTCAGTGAACACAATCCACCGTGCCATTTGCCGTTGCCGGCTAAAACTCTATAGGTAAAAAAAGAAGCCATATCTAAACATGATCCAGAAGCGCAGGCGTTTTCTCTGGGCCAAGGCTCTTTTAAAATGGACTGTGGCAAAGTGGAAAACTGTTCTGTGGTCAGACGAATCAAAATTTGAAGTTCTTTTTGGAAAACTGGGACGCCATGTCATCCGGACTAAAGAGGACAAGGACAACCCAAGTTGTTATCAGCGCTCAGTTCAGAAGCCTGCATCTCTGATGCTTACACATCTGGAAAGGCACCATCAATGCTGAAAGGTATATCCAAGTTCTAGAACAACATATGCTCCCATCCAGACGTCGTCTCTTTCAGGGAAGACCTTGCATTTTCCAACATGACAATGCCAGACCACATACTGCATCAATTACAACATCATGGCTGCGTAGAAGCAGGATCCGGGTACTGAAATGGCCAGCCTGCAGTCCAGATCTTTCACCCATAGAAAACATTTGGCGCATCATAAAGAGGAAGATGTGACAAAGAAGACCTAAGACAGTTGAGCAACTAGAAGCCTGTATTAGACAAGAATGGGACAACATTCCTATTCCTAAACTTGAGCAACTTGTCTCCTCAGTCCCCAGACGTTTGCAGACTGTTATAAAAAGAAGAGGGGATGCCACACAGTGGTAAACATGGCCTTGTCCCAACTTTTTTGAGATGTGTTGATGCCATGAAATTTAAAATCAACTTATTTTTCCCTTAAAATGATACATTTTCTCAGTTTAAACATTTGATATGTCATCTATGTTGTATTCCGAATAAAATATTGAAATTTGAAACTTCCACATCATTGCATTCTGTTTTTATTCACAATTTGTACAGTGTCCCAACTTTTTTGGAATCGGGTTTGTATATATAGGGTTCAAAAGTCTGAGAGTTCCAGTAAAATGCTCCTATTTTGCAAGTTTTTTCCATTTATTTTGATATTTTATACTTACTACATATTACATATTACATTATACACTATATTGTAATTTTATAAAACGGTTAGTTCCAGTCCTTGATTCTGATTGGTCAATAGCTGTGTTTTATTCACAATTGATATTGTTCATTGAAGGTTACTGTATTATGTAGTATTGTGAGAGAGAGATAGAGTGAGCGAGTGTATTACCTGCATTTAGCATTTTCCTTCAGGTCAGTCCTATGTTCATAATAAAAAATCAGTTTGAATGTCCGCTGCGATATCTTGTCCTTTTAACAGTTAATTGGCGCTAGTCAAAGCATTTGTCAGTTGTGTCTTGCTCTGTGTTCACAACAAGTTTCAGTCCTTTCAGTATAAAAGTCTTCGCTACTTACTAATTCATAAAGACAGTCTTTGCTGCCATCTAATGGCATAATAATGTAACTTCTGTTGCTGTTCACTGTCAGGAACTATTTTTTCCAGCGGAAGGAAGGCTTTACTTCATGAAAGTTGCAATAATACATATTTTTTGGCTTTAATATTTGTATTGTGTGGTAACCGTTTTTTAAAAGCAATAAGGTACTCGAGGCTAGTGCTGTATCGTGAATAAGTCACGGCTGAAGGGCGTTGTTAAGCACAACGCACAGCATTGTTAGGCACTCCTTTTTTCTTTAATGACTAGAAAAATGACTTTAATGACTTTAAGCTAGCATAGATTTAACAAGTTTGTGCAAAACCCAACAATCCATGTTATCCAGTATGATGGGTCAATCAGAGTTGATAAAAAAGAAACATTTAAAATACTGCAAGAGTTCTAGGTCATTAATGAAAGTCAAATGTGTGACATCAACCAATTATTGTCTACAAAAGGTCATTTATCCTTACTGATGCACATAAGATGCTCTTTTAAACTTTCTGAAATCATTCTGAATAACATAGATCATGGTTTTGCACAAACATTTGCATCATCAGAAGTGTGTGGCTGTGTATCTATGAATCTTGAACCCCACTGTACATGATATACAGGTTAATCTCTTTCTGATTTACCCAATGCAGGGTCACTAGAAAAACGTCAAAGTTTTCGCAAAATAATATTACATTGCTTCTTGCACGTTTTATGACACTTTGAAAAGGAAATGTCCTGTGAGTGGCACAAAAAGTGTATTTAGTTTTATCCGAAACAGATGAACATATATCTGATAACCTTTTATTATGTTGGTTGTTCGTATCATGGCAGTTTGGAAATGAAATGTATGGTGAGTGACACTAAAAGGTTAATGCCCTATAGCATTTGAAAATAATGTACCATGTGCGTTAAACCCTACTCTAAACGTTACCTTTAGTGTTAACATAAGTAAATATGAGATAAAAAAAAAACATTTACTGAAGCAACAATGCCATTTAGCTTGCTTCTACAAGTCTTTGAGCTGTTTTACTGTCAATCGTGTTTAACTGGACTGTAACCGAGCACTCTGCTTTGCAAGTGCAATGATTATGTGATGCAAATGTCAGAATATATTAGTTTACAAATCATGCACTATGGTAAAAGTGTTTTGAAGTCGTAACATAGTATTGTCAGAACCACACAAAAATAAGTCTAATGCTGCCTTCACATGCTATTGGAATTATCGTAAATACGAGTTTCCTAGTTAAAAATTAGACATGAACGGCCTCTCAAGTCGTATTTACCACTGGGAAGTTCGGGGATAATTTTGATACCCAATTTCCCGAGATGGGTGGGCCAAAAACTTTAAACATGGCGGACTGGTATACTTTATTACTTTTTTCCACAACCACGCCTTGTCTTGTCATTAAAGTAGTGCATATTCACATATATGAATAATCATTTGAAGCATATTGTATGTATTATACACAGCAAAAATAGCATGTATTTGACCGGAATTCCAGAATTGTCAGCAAGCTGACTATAGATAGTGTGGTGAATGGTGTCTTCCATGGTTCCTGTTCTTTCCGACAACAAAGCACTTGAATGTGACAAGCTCGCAATCACAACTTCAGAAGTGGGAAGTACGAAATGTCCAAAAGCATGTGAAGGCAGCATCAATTAATAAATAAACTGCCCCGTAATCATAATTTATGTGAAAATGAATAGAAATTGGTGTTTTACTGTCACTAGTGTTAATTTCAGCTGGAAACTGCAGTGAATTTTATGTATAGGTGTGTTTTTGGAGTTTTGCAAAAATGTAGGTAGAGTCACGTTTTACCAATTAGCTGTAGGACCTTACATTCATTCTCAAACAGGTGGAACTGCATGCCCAGTAGCCCCATGGCCTTGCAGAAGGTGTAGGCAGCAGAACTCTTCTTCTTTGGACACAATTTCAAAATCTGTGAAGGAAAGAGATAGAGATGTTAATTAGGTTCACTATCACAAACTACCAAAAAAGTAAGAATGGTATAAACACAAGCTTTGTTCCAAAACCTAGTGAGTGGCCTTGCTACTGTCAACGTATGCCCACTGACAGGTGAAGTGAATAACACTGATTATCTCTTCATCACGGCACCTGTTAGTGGGTGGGATATATTAGGCAGCAAGTGAAAATTTTGTCCTCAAAGTTGATGTGTTGGAAGCAGGAAAAATGGGAAAGCATAAGGATTTGAGCGAGTTTAACAAGGGCCAAATTGTGATGGCTAGAAGACTAGGTCAGAGCATCTCCAAAACTGCAGCTCTTGTGGGGTGTTCCCGGTCTGCAGTGGTCATTATCTATCAAAAGTGGTCCAAGGAAGGAACAGTGGTGAACCGGTGACAGGGTCATGGCCAAGGCTCATTGATGCATGTGGGGAGTGAAGGCTGAGCCGTGTGGTCCGATCAAACAGACGAGCTACTGTAGCTCAAATTGCTCAAGAAGTTAATGCTGGTTCTGATAGAAAGGTGTCAGAATACACAGTGCATCACAGTTTGTTGTGTATGGGGCTGCATAGCTGCAGACCAGTCAGGGTGCCCATGCTGACCCGTCCACCGCCGAAAGCACCAACAGTGGGCACGTGAGCATCAGAACTGGACCACAGAGCAATGGAAGAAGGTGGCCTGGTCTGATGAATCACGTTTTCTTTTACATCACGTGGATGGCCGGGTGCGTGTGCGTCGCTTACCAGTGGAACACATGGCACCAGGATGCACTATGGGAAGAAGCCAAGCCGGCAGAGGCAGTGATGCTTTGGGCAATGTTCTGCTGGGAAACCTTGGGTCCTGCCATCCATGTGGATGTTACTTTGACACGTATCACCTACCTAAGCATTGTTGCAGACCATGTACACCCTTTCATGGAAACGGTTTTGCCTGGTGGCTGTGGCCTCTTTTCAGCAGAGCCACCTTTTTTAAAAAATGGTTCAGGTATGGTTTGAGGAGCACAACAAAGAGTTTGAGGTGTTGACTTGGCCTCCAAATTCCCCAGATTTCAATCCAATTGAGCATCTGTGCGATGTGCTGAACAAACAAGTTCGATCCATGGAGGCCCCACCTCACAACTTACAGGACTTAAAGGATCTGCTGCTAACATCCTGGTGCCAGATACCACAGGACACCTTCAGGGGTCTAGTGGAGTCCATGCCTCGACGGGTCAGGGCTGTTTTGGCAGCAAAAGGGGGGACCAACACAATATTAGGTAATAATATTATGCCTGATCGGTGTATATGCCTTCTAAGGCAGTTTGTTAACTGAAATGTACAAACCCGATTCCAAAAAAGTTGGGACACTATACAAATTGTGAATAAAAAAGGAATGCAGTAATTTACAAATCTCATAAACTTATATTTTATTCACAATAGAATATAGATAACATATCAAATGTTGAAAGTGAGACATTTTGAAATGTCATGCCAAATATTGGCTCATTTTGGATTTCATGAGAGCTACACATTCCAAAAAAGTTGGGACAGGTAGCAGTAAGAGGCCGGAAAAGTTAAATGTACATATAAGGAACAGCTGGAGGACCAATTTGCCACTTATTAGGTCAATTGGCAACATGATTGGGTATAAAAAGAGCCTCTCAGAGTGGCAGTGTCTCTCAGAAGTCAAGATGGGCAGAGGATCACCAATTCCCCCAATGCTGCGGCGAAAAATAGTGGAGCAATATCAGAAAGGAGTTTCTCAGAGAAAAATTGCAAAGAGTTTGAAGTTATCATCATCTACAGTGCATAATATCATCCAAAGATTCAGAGAATCTGGAACAATCTCTGTGCGTAAGGGTCAAGGCCGGAAAACCATACTGGATGCCCGTGATCTTCGGGCCCTTAGACGGCACTGCATCACATACAGGAATGCTACTGTAATGGAAATCACAACATGGGCTCAGGAATACTTCCAGAAAACATTGTCGGTGAACACAATCCACCGTGCCATTCGCCGTTGCCGGCTAAAACTCTATAGGTCAAAAAAGAAGCCATATCTAAACATGATCCAGAAGCGCAGGCGTTTTCTCTGTGGCAAAGTGGAAAACTGTTCTGTGGTCAGACGAATCAAAATTTGAAGTTCTTTTTGGAAAACTGGGACGCCATGTCATCCGGACTAAAGAGGACAAGGACAACCCAAGTTGTTATCAGCGCTCAGTTCAGAAGCCTGCATCTCTGGTGGTATGGGGTTGCATGAGTGCATGTGGCATGGGCAGCTTACACATCTGGAAAGGCACCATCAATGCTGAAAGGTATATCCAAGTTCTAGAACAACATATGCTCCCATCCAGACGTCGTCTCTTTCAGGGAAGACCTTGCATTTTCCAACATGACAATGCCAGACCACATACTGCATCAATTACAACATCATGGCTGCGTAGAAGAAGGATCCGGGTACTGAAATGGCCAGCCTGCAGTCCAGATCTTTCACCCATAGAAAACATTTGGCGCATCATAAAGAGGAAGATGCGACAAAGACCTAAGACAGTTGAGCAACTAGAAGCCTGTATTAGACAAGAATGGGACAACATTCCTATTCCTAAACTTGAGCAACTTGTCTCCTCAGTCCCCAGACGTTTGCAGACTGTTATAAAAAGAAGAGGGGATGCCACACAGTGGTAAACATGGCCTTGTCCCAACTTTTTTGAGATGTGTTGATGCCATGAAATTTAAAATCAACTTATTTTTCCCTTAAAATGATACATTTTCTCAGTTTAAACATTTGATATGTCATCTATGTTGTATTCTGAATAAAATATTGAAATTTGAAACTTCCACATCATTGCATCCTGTTTTTATTCACAATTTGTACAGTGTCCCAACTTTTTTGGAATCGGGTTTGTACCTCAAAAGTGCTTTAGAATGCGCTATATAGGCAGAACGCCACACAAATAGCGCTCCTCAAGTCAAACACATCTATCTGTCTAGTTAAAATTAGTTATATGAATTCAACACATTTTATTTCTACTTCATTACATTAAAATTGCAACTGTTTACTTGCATAATTTCCTTGCATACTTGCATGTTCACTTGCATAATTCAAATTCAATTAAAATCCAGAAATTGAATTATCAACTGACATTCTCAATTCAGTTCTGAATAATCAATAACCCAATAACCCTGTTAGACTGTAAGTGTTTGAGTGTACGTGAGAAATAGTAGGCCACACAGATTAGTGTAGAGTTGAGAGTCTACTTACCAGACTCCCTACTGGTTTACTCACAATACCACAATATTGAACCTATATTTCATTCTGCCACAAATCTACGGGTGGCAGGAGATCCTCTTGAAGAAGGAGAATAATCACTGAGCCAACTCATATCTCAAACCAATTAATGCCAAACCTTCTTCTAACCCAAAGTTAGAAAAGCAGTTATGAGAATCAATATTGCCACAAAACTTAATAATGTGTAATGGCCTGATATTGACTGGATATTTGGATTTTATATATCTCCTTTTATATTTCTCAGTTTCTCATCTCTCACATATAGAAAGTGTTGCAAATGTCATCTGTATTTCTGATTCTGATTTCACCCAGTTTCACCAATAATTGTAATGGGAAAATGTGTTTTGTAGTTTTCTCTTCCCTTTTTATGGCCAGATTAAAATGAGCTCTTGTAATTATGAGAATAGTTTAATACATTGCTGTGATAGCCTTTCACTCAGTCTAATGCCCTCCATTAATTATAACAGACATTTAATCTTTGATTAATTTCAAGGGCTGTACTTTGTGGCTTTGTTCAAATTATTTGAGCAGTTGTGGGAGAGAGGACTTCATTAGATTTGCTTTTACACAAATCTGCAGTGCAAAACTGAAAATGGAAGATCAAGTTGAGTGCATTGCATATAGTTGGATACAGAATTCCACTGTAACTGTGAATGCAAATAGAACATAGAGATATGGAAAATGCATGTCTTATATTTGAACTTGTCATCTTCTCTTTGTCCTTGTCATGATTAACAACAACATCAATATCAATAAAGGACAAGAAATTACAAAATTAAAAAAAAAAAATCTACATAATGAAATGCCTTGTACTTACCACAAGTAGGTCATTGAAGAGGAAGACCTCTCTCTGGTGAGCAGCTTGCTTTTGGGCTTTGTTGATGTCAGTCACTTCAAACAGTCGACTGCAGCACACCAGTCTCCTGTGAGGCACTGACAGGACCTGGGTGGACACATGTGAAATTACTTCACTAAATAAAAAAGATACACCTTGAGTGACAACTCTCAGAGTGTTTGGCAAGGTAATATGACGTTAATGTGTTTGGTCTTGGCGGAACAGATCTGCTACGCTGCTGCTGCTGTTGGTTATTGCTGTTGCTGTGAGCAAGTAAGACATGCTTCTGCTGTACAACATAGCATACATGAATTACCCGTAGCAGATCTATACAGGTGGAGCTGGGGAAGGTGGAGGGTTTCTGAAAGAGCGCTGCAACTGCTACAGCAAATGCTGACCAAGTATTTGAAGGTTTAGCAGCGAGCTCATTGGCTACTGATACAGCAGGAGCCAATCAGCTGTGCCCTATACATAATGATGTAATTGCAAGCAGATTGAGTTAAGGCCCTATTAACCTGCGTCGACTAGAGTTTCATGACAGAACTTTGTATTATAGCGAACATATTAGCTGTTTAAAGAATATTTTTTGACACTTCAAGTGGGAGGCTCAATTTTCAAGTGATTTTCTAGTGGAGTTTGCATGTTGCTAAGCTAATCAATGGAAAAGAGATTAGCAAGAAAAGAGATTAGGTTTAAATATATACATTGACATCCTGCAAATGTTTGCATTGGTCTCAAAAGATGCATTAAACGTCATTGATTCAAATGTTAAGAGTTGTTCTGTGTAAATGTGGACCACATTAATCATGAATATCATATAAATGTTATTTAGGACCTCCTGACGGAAACAGTGACATTGCATTTGATGCATTTTCACACCCTAGCAAGCAAAAAAGTTCTGGGACAACATCAGAATCAGCAGGTATTCTCCACATTTGCCCTTCTGCAAACTTGGGACATGACCTGCAAAAACCCCAACGGCAGCAAAACCAGAAAAGCCCAACCATGGAGAGGTTGGGAAAAGAGGGGAGAGGTATAAGATGTGAGGGGAAACCAGAGAGTGTCAGCAACATCTTTATCAACTCAAGTAAGGGTATGATTACAGACAGAACTCGATTTCCAACATCATTTGGGTTAGTTGAATTCTGCACGAACTGCGGCAGAAATCAAATTAGCTATGACAATACAATAAAAAAATCCTAGTTAAGTATAAAAATATGACATATAAGAAGTTTATCACAAGCTATTTGATACAGAAATCACACTTGTGAGAACAGGAGACTGCAAAGTTAATAGAAAGTGTAAGGAGACATATTATTACATTTACAAGTGTGGGCCGCAAGTTTCATGAAAAGGTTTTATATTCAAGACATATTTTATATGGATACTTTATAATACTTTCACTGCAGATCCCATATTATATATAAAAAAATCTTTATTTTGTTACACAAATTCTAAAAATTATTGTAGAGTTGATTATAAATAGTAATAAAACCTGCTGGTGGCAATTTAATTATTCCATATTTATATTTATTTTAGGATTAAATCATTAAATAATTAATTATATATTATATTAAGTAGTAGTGCTTCCCCATAAGGATTTTAAGCCCAAAATATCTAATTTCAGAGTTGGTTTATTTATTTATTCTTTAATGAAGTATGCACACATTCTCAAAAAAAAAAAAAAAAAAACAAATTGTCAAAATTATATTACCAAAAATTATACTACCAATTTACCAATTACCGATAATCCATTCATATAGGAAATAAAAATGTCCTATTTAAATCAGTTTTCTGTTTGCTTTTCAGTGTAAGGTGAATAAATATGACTACCGGCTATGAGAGAATGAAACATTTTTGTAAGCCAGGTAGAGCTGCGCTGGAGGTGAATGTGAAATGATTTCAATAAATAAAAGTCCTTGATTTCTATGATCGCTAAGTTGATAAGCACTAGAAAAAGACTGCATTGCAGCAAATAGAGAACATCTTCAGTAGCAGAACCTTGAAGGGAGACTGACTAGCAACCGAAGCTTTCATTTTACATTGCCTTTGCTTATATACAGTACTATAGGAATATGTTTGCCAGAATTAAAAATGTAACAAGGTTTCAAATGATTATCGTTCCTGTACAATGACTATGATGATGAGCATTAGGGCATGATTTACAATCGATTTCAATACAGTTGGCAAATTGCAAAATGCTGCCTAAAATTGCCATCTAGGTAGGCTGCTCACTATGTTTTGGAAAACCAATGGTCCAAAACCTATGGTCTTTACAATCTATTTAGGCTTACAATGCTTTTGGGAAGCAGCAAACCCAGTAAAGATCTAAACATCTTTAAAACACAAATGTGGTTAAGTGCCATACATGTTACTGAATTACATAACCTGGTTTAAAACAAAGAGAAAGACCTACAATTACAGCATTTTAATGTTTTCTGAGAACAAAATCCTCATTTTAGTTGATCACTTAATCTTACTACACACGCACATAATGCATTACTGCACCCATTTCTGGATTAAGGCATTGTCCTCTACCAGACATTATGAGAACAAAACAATAAAGCCATTAAAATGCTTTTTAATGACAGTGGCAGGTGTTCTCGTAAATCTGTTTGATTAAAAAAAAGAGATGCATCTGAACAGAGAGATAGAGTGATTTAAATGACCTATAGAGAAATAGCTTTTTATCTTTGAGCCAGCACTGATGAATAGGGAAGGAAATAATAATGATGCTGATTGTCATGGGTGATCTTTTCTTGTGTTTGTTTTGTGTGTTTAGCACATGTTTTGGTTCAGTTTCATGTGGTTGAGTTTGTTTCCATTGTTTTTCATTTGATTGATTACACTGGACACCTGTTGATCGTTTTGTTGATTAGCTTGTTTGGATAATTACGCCCTGTGTTTCTTTCAGTTCATTGTCTGTTCTTGCACATGTATACCGGTTGTTCTGTTCATGTTTTTCCAGTCTTAGTATCCTGAGTGTTTAATAAAATCAGCTGCCTGCATTTAGATCCAGCTCTTTTATTTATTTGCATCAACTGTGAGTGTGACAGAAGAACAGACCCAGCACAATGGATTTAGCAGCAGTAAAGATCCTCCTCCTCTCACAGGAGGCTCTGTCCCACGAGGAACACAAGCAGAGGTTTTTGGATCTGCAGATCTCACCCACTATGATGATGCCAGCCTCTGCTTGTTTTCCAGGCAGCTTTGACTCCGTGGACTAAAGCAGGCCTGCCTGGAGACTGCCCTCGAAGGACATTAATGGAGTACATAGACTGGGTCTGGTTTCATTGCGGATCCCCCTTTACCATCTGAGAGATGGAGGAGGATCACAAAGCCACAGTCCACACTGCACACACCGCGCCTTCAGCCACGCCCCCAGAAATTTCAAGCCTGGGAATTCAAGCCTGAGCCCACCGCAGACATGGAGCATGAGCCCGCCACGATGCCAGCACCAGTGCCTGAGCCCATGATCATCCCGGAGCCTGAGCCCAAAAACATGTCTGACCAGGTGCTTGTGCCGGCATCATTATCCGTTCCAGTAGACCTGTTGGTAGAATACAAAGGAATGGAGTGGAGCCCAGCCCCTTCTGCCAAGGCTGACGTGAGTATGCTGACTCTGAACCCCTTTAGTGAGAAGTTTGCAAGGATAAACAAAATGCCTGTTTTGTCACCCAGCATCATGCCTGTTTTATCACCAAGCACCATGCCTATGTCGTTGCCCAGCACCAAGTTAGTATTTTCCGTAATGTCCCCACCCTGCCTCCCACTCCCACTCCCACTTCCTCTATCTGTCCCGTGTCGGACAAGGAGGCCATTTTGGAACTCTCTCTCTGCCCTGTATCGGTCAAGGAGGCCATTTTGTAAACCCTTGCCTGTGCTATCCAGTTCTTTGGCCCTGTCTTCGCTGGCTCCTTCCAGCCCTTTAGCTCCTCCTAAGCTGTCTTTACCTAATATCCTGGAGCAGTCTGGGGCTTCCAGTTCGCCAGGTCTGCCCTGGAGTGTCGACCATCTGGCTCCGCCTAGAACCTCCGAACCCATGAATCCACCTCGACCCATTGATTGGCTCCACCTTGGCTCCAGTTTGGTCAGTCGTCGCGTTGCTTTCACCATGGACTTCCAGGACTTTGTCTGCGACTCGTCCCTCCACCCCTTTGGCTCCATCAGGCTCCTCATTCCCTCTGGCTTCACCTCAGTCCGTAGACACCTTGGCTTCACCTGCGGCTCTGCCCTACTCTCAAGATTAGGGCTGCACAATTAATTGCAATTAACCTGAAATCATGCTTAAACCATGTGGTTTAATTTCGATTAATCGTGCAGCCCTACTCAAGATCCTCTCGATGTCACCCATCCTTCTTCGCCTGGGTCTCCAACACCACCAGCTCAGTCTCAGTCAGTCATTCCCCTGGTCCCGCCTGGTACTTCCTCCAAGGATCCACCATGGCTTCTCCCTCCCTCCCTTGACACCGCCATTCTCCTGCTGAGGTTTACTCCCTGACTCCTCCCGCCTTTGTCTCCGCCCTGGTTACTCCTGCCTACATCTCCGCCCTGGCTCCTCTCTCCTTCGTCTCCACCCTGGCTTCTCTCTCCTGCAGGAGGTTCTGTCCTGTTTACCCTGCGTCCTCCAACTAAGCCCCCTCCCGCCCTCCTCTGTTGGACTATTATGTTTGATGTTTTAAGGCTATAGAACCAACCTTATTAGCTACAGCAGGTAAATATAAAACAAATATCTAAACATCCTTAAACAACATACATTAACTTGAGTGGCAAAGATGTATAAGGTATTAAGAAGTGTTTTCTGAGAATAGTTTGTTTTTCTTACCCCACTAGAGTAAGTAGTGTCTTCCATTAAATTCTTGTTTTTAAGCATAAACCTAGCACATTTTAGAAGAAAAAAATAAAAACTGGCAAATAATTTACTCTAAAATATGGAAATATGCTCTACAATCATAATATGTAATTTTCCCTTCTCAAGTAAAATTAGCTTGATTAAGATGTTTTTACTGGCAAAAAGATAAAAATAGTGGTTAATTTTCACATGTAGCATAGTTATGGTGGTGGGAAACAGCTTACAGTGAGGGGTAAATCTGAAGCAAGGTAATGAAGAAAAAAAAAGACCTGTGAGGTTATTCAATGCCACAGTTCTTCTGTTGCAGTAATGAGGAATAGCAGCAATTCTACAGGCATGAGCTGCAATGAATCACCAACTGCCCAATGAATTATTATATTACGCCATTCCATGCATGTAGCATTTAGAGAAGGTAGAGGTAAAACAGCAGGACACCTGGTATAAAGATACAGTATATTCGTATTTTAATATGGTCCCAGGGTGGTATACTGTATGCATATAAAAATAATAGCTTGTAATATTCAGTTATGATGGAGGAATGTTGAAAAATTCAAGTGTCATGTAAAATATATTTGGATGCAGTCTGATTCGGATATCACCTGCAAAGAAAAGCCCAAACTGAAAACTCACCGTTTTCATTCCCACAATGCTTTGCTCCACCTTGGTGACATAAGTGACGTGGTCTTCATTCGACCGTAATTCCCTCAGCTGAATACGCTCATATATTCCCACTACCATGTCCTTTGGAATATCTGCACCATCATCAACACCTAAGAAAAACCAAAAATATTATATAAAATAAGATTATATAAAACACAAAGAAGTATGGAATTAGTATAATTTCATAGAAAAAATACATTTTTACATAATATCATATATCCTGCCATTAGGCAACAGCCTTTAACACAAAATAAACACATCTTTTAGGCACATCTAATTGTATTATATCTTATATACAATTTCTACAAACAAACAAAAAAACAAATTCATTTCCACAGTTCTTTGTCCACAACATTCCTGTGGTGCCACATGTTCTGTCAACAGAGTTTAAGTTCTATTAAAGATATCCTTTTGTTAATAAGTATTGATTTGTTTATACAGAGTCTAGAAGAATAGTCAAGATTATTATTTTTTTTTTTTTAAACAAACTGTGTAAAAATTATCCATTGCATGAATTTGTCTGTAGAAAAAATGGTTTATCTAACCACTAGGCTAGATCTGCATTATGAACATAATATGCAGCAAAACAGATTAAGCCTAATGAAATTATAGGGAGACTCGAGGGGTCACGAAAACATCAGGGGATGTTATGCAAAATCAGATGACGAGATAGATAAAGAAGTTGAATTTAAAATATACTTTCTTTCCCCCTTACCCTACGGGAGAGGGCTGAGTGATGCGTGGGATTGTGGGCTTGGCAGCAGAGTGGAGCAAGTGGTAAGTGGAAAAATGCTTAACTTTATGTAAATGAGAGACAAAATACGCAGAGCTGCAACAATCACTAAAAGTTGCAGACAGCAAATTAAGTTTAGATGATATCAAAATATTGTAATATTTGTAACACTTTACAATAAAGTCCCTTTAGTTAACATTAGTTAATGCATTAACTAACAATGAGCAATACATCTGTTACAGTATGTATTAATCTTTGTTAAATGTTCACTGTTAGCTCATGTCCATTTAAATAATATTAACAGATACAACTTTGGAACATGTAATTTATATTAACTAAAATTAATGAATGCTTCAAAAGTATTTTTTCATTGTTAGTTCATGTTAACTAATGTAGTTAACCATTGTCAACCAATAGAGCATTATTGTAAAGTGTTACTGTTGTTCATTTTATGTTTCTTTTATGATTCTTTGTACAGAGAGTTTTTGTCACAGAGTAATGGAAAATGAAAGTTTACACTGTGAGATTAACAGAGCGCTGATGTCACTGGGCGGTTTTCATTAAATGAATGTGCTGTAGGGCACTTTTAATAGCATTATATTTTGATGCTTAATTAGGTTTCGCCCACTCAGTTAGTCATGTGAAATGATCCTGACCTAACTTATAATGAAGAGAAAGTGTAAGCGTACGTGTATATATGCTTATACCAATTGGAAAACTAGATCTGTATTTACAAAAGGAAATGCAGAAAAAATGCAAAGCATGAGAAACGACACTTTAGCATACTTTTAAAAACAGTACATATTACGGAATCAATATACTTTAAAAGAATATACTTAAGTGTCACCATTATGCTGCAATCCAACATGAATGACAATGACAGAATCCACAAACCCAAAATACTCCTTGGAGAATACATACGCACACATCTAACACTGACGAGAACCGAAAAGAGACTAAAAATTTCCTTTTGTCTCACCTCTTAGGTTGCGGATGAAGTCTTCCAGCATCATCTTACGGTCAGGTTTGATGTTGGGACTGTACATGTCTGTGTTCAGGAGGATGATGGCAAATGCAAGGATGAAGATTGTGTCAGGATTGTGGAACTGCTGCACCACGTCTGGGTTACACATACAGTAACGCTGACTGAGAACAACAGGAAACAATAAAGAGACAAACAACAGCTAAGTTTATTTTAAACACTTTTTAAATAGTCTTCTGCTGCTTATAGCTTGAAAATGCTTATATACACATCATCTTTAATGTGCTAGTGATGCAATGATAAGGCTTTATTATCTTTATATCTTTTATCTTTATCATTACCTTATACCTCATATAATGTTGCTTTTAGATTGTATAATCTATTATCATGTAATAGTTTGTGTTATTATATGCCTAAACGCCACAAGATGGCAAATACATGAAATATAAAATGGTCAAATATACAGTCATTACATGATGTATATACAATGTAATGTGTCTTGAAATTGCTGAATTTTTCAAAACTTTTCTACAAAACCATTAGATTATCAGTGGAGGGAACAGGGATTTGTTATGTGCTTGCTGGGGTGCTGTGGTTGGTTGCTAGGGTGTTGCTAGATAGTTGCTTATTGGCCTAAATCAATAGATTCCACTATTCTATGACTGATATTCTATATTCTCCTACTATGACTTGTCTCTCTTCTTCAGTGTAAGCCAATATGGGATTTTAACATGAACCCATAGTGTTAAAATCCCATACCTTGCTTCTGAGCAGGTTTACTATGTAGTAAACTAGCCACACAAATGGAGCTGGTTATGTGACACAAGCGTCAAAAGTAACCGTGTGAAAATAAATCCTTACTAATCCATAATCTGCCCCTGTATTCATAATTTGTGTGAAAAGGAATACAAATGGCTGGTGTTTTAGAGCCACTAGTTACACGTTTTGTAAAAATGTAAGTAGACACACATTTTTCCAATGTTTCCAATTTTTATATGTTGCATTTATGACTGTAGGACACATGGTGCAGGATAAGTGGTGCACTGAAGTTTAACATTTCAGGTCTGTTAGAATCCCTAACCCTAAGTGTTAGCAATAGTAGTGATACTTAGTAAACTACAGTAATGAGGAATGCCTTTTATTCGTTAAAAAGTGGTATTGTTCTTTATAAATTGTTCTTCTGTTGCATTATTTTCCTGTTACCACTGTGAAGCTGCTTTGAAACAATTGGCATTGTAAAAAGCGCTATATAAATAAAGGTGATTTGATTTGATTTGATAAATGTTATATTTCACATCCGTTTACCCATTCTCTCATTCTGTTTTTAGATTTGGGAAATATCAAAGGCGATGCAGGAAAGACAGCCAGGAACAGGCTGGATTGTGTTATGCAACCACAGTTATTTATAAACCAGTGTCTCGCAGACAGATGCAGACGTGTGCAACACTCTCGCACACACACGCACACACACACACTCACGTATAAGCATAAGGATCATCAGCAGACTTGTTATTTCCAGTGCTGAAAACAAAAGCATATTTGGCTATCACCCCAGAAGCGTTGATAGCTGCAACTGCAATATGATTCAAAATCTCAATAAGAGCCTCTGCTGCATATGAATGGAAAGTAATTGTTCTAGGAAGATGATTATTTGGATTAACAGATCACCATTGTCAAGGAAAGCCGCACTACCGTCTATGGTAAAGGAGAAATGTTTACACTTGCAAAATCAAAGTAATATCACTTACACAGTTTTGTTATTGTTGCATATAAACTTCCCAAAAATGTTTCATGTCAACTACTCAATTGCTTTCCTATCTTAACAGAAATGAACTATCGCAGCAGTGCAAAACAGCTTTTTCTTTAATGTAACACAGCACCATATAGCTTGAGAATGCGATTGATTTACGGAGAGCATTCGGCATGCATTTTTACCCTTTAGTGCTACAGGGATGAAAAAAGTTCATAAGCACAGGTATCCCATCAGCCTCTGCTCTTATCTTCCCCTCACACATGAAGGTGGCTAGAGCGTTTATGTCTGTGTAAGAGAGTGTAACAGTGTCTGGAGTCTCACCTGAATGCCTCTATCAGTCTCTCCACTTTCTGCGCTTCACCCTGCACCCGGATATGAGCCTGAAACTTCCTTAGAGCCTCATCCAACTCCATCCCAGAGAAATCCATCTCATCCACCACACAGCTATCAAAAGGGAGAGATAGTATAAAAACAAATATGGTATTAAGCAGACATATGAAAGATTACATGCAGGGGTGACTCTACGGCCAGCTGGACCTAGCCCAGACCTCCATGGATATGTATGGGAGGACTGTGAATGTGATTTTACCAAGTACAACATGTTCATGGATCAACATGTTTGCATTCCATTCAACCAATCAGATTTGAGGGACAGGGTTAGAGTTTATGTGAAGTTTAGGCTTACAACCTAGTGTAACCAATCAGTGTTATTCACATCTCATTTCCCTCTGATTTTAGGGATAAGTTATGTGTAGGGTTACGTTTAGAGGTAGGGATAGGGGTAGGACTATGTTTTTGGACAGAAATGTTGTTCCAGGATCTACAAAAGATACTGATCCAGGAACATGTCTTACTTGGCAATTTTTTTTAAATTATTAAATAATTATTATTAATTATTATTATTAATTAAATAATTGTAAAATGTATTTTTTAAAAACATAATAATTATTATTATTCCAAAATGTTGATTTGGTGCTCAAGAAACATTTCTTATTATTATTATCAATGTTGGAAACGTTGGGTAAGTACGATTTTAAAAAAAATTATTTAAAAAATGAATACTTTTATCCATCAAGGAGGCATTAAATTGATAAAAAGTGAATTAAATTATAAACGTCTAAATTGTGTATATTTATTTATTTATTTTTAAATTAAACATTCTATTCATCAAAGAATTCTGGAAAAAAAAGTATTATGGTGAAAAGTGTAGGTTTCTAACTAATCACTTTCTTACGTCCATGGAACGCAAAAATAACATGAGTTATGGACTACTTTTATGGGGCTTTTTTTTTTTTTCTTAGTTTTTCCAAGTTATTTTTGGATATTGGTATTATTTCTGTTTTGTACAGGTTTGCAATGACATGAACATTAGTAAAAGATGACAGAATGTTCATTTTTTGGGTTCAAAATCCCAGCCTCAGAAGTACAACTGAAGCATCTCTCTACATTGACTAATTCGGAACCACGAAAATGTTTATTCCATAAAATTTAAGTGGTCTGTATGAAAGCAATAATAAACGAGAATTATTTTTACTTCCACTCATGTTTTGCATGTTTATTATGCTGAGCTGCCAGCTGGAGGTTTCAGAAAGAGAAACGGCTGTCAATTTGTACATAGAGCAGGTGCACAGGGGGAGAGTGAGAGAAGACATTTCTACAGGGAAATAAATATCCAAGAACAGTAAGACAGTCTGTTCCCCTTCTCTCTCTCTCTCTCTCTCTCTCTCTCTCTCTCTCTCTCTCTCTCTCTCTCTCTCATGCTGCTGAAGAACATCCCTTCAAAATGAGAAACAAAGCTGAATAATGGAATGGACAATAGTACAATTTACACACAAAGATCACATAACATACAAGAATAAACATTATTTGCCTTGAAATATTGTATTTCTACTAAATAGTCCATAATTTGTATCTCTTTCATGTGCACGTATGTACACACATACATTTTTTAAGCTTTTTCCCCCTTTTTTTAGTCCACCCTAGTTTGTGAAGGAAAACAAATGTTACCTTAAATACTGTCAGTTCCCTCAGCACAGAACAAATCTATGAATGGTTGAATTATCAGCAGCCATTTCTTCAGTATTTATTTAGTTATATATTCATATACACACATGAAGCAGTCATACATATAAACATATTTACATATATTTTACAGTGAGAACCTCAAATAAGTACAAAAATAGGCTGTGGCTAACAAAGACCAGAGAAACATAAATTACGCATCATGATCACTGCTTTCCCCTGCATCTCTTTCTCAACTTCATCACTGCATACAAGGTTAGAATGCACTCTATGGTGAACACTCACTCATAAAGTGATAACCATATAACATTCCCTATTATGTAAAAAGCCCAAGCGTTCTCCCTAACAATGTAGCTGAAAAGCATATCTCTGTATCAAACCCACTTTACCAATTTACCAAACACAGTGGGGCAAATCCAAATCTAATTCAGGCCATGGGTTTGAATCATTTATGCTTTTATCAATTTAGTTTTTGTGAAAACAACTCCAGAGAATACAAATTAAAAATGATGTCTCATGAACAGCAAATACAATTCAAACATCAGACAGCATAAATGCTCTTTAACAAGAAAATGCAAAAAAGGGAGCAAAAAAAAAAAGAACAGAGTATGGTGTTTTGTATTGAGAATCTAAAAGCTTTTCAATTGTTCTCCACTACAGCGAAATCTGCCCATGAGACTCAGTTTGGTAAAATGTGAAAAACCTATTGGGTACAACTTATTGTTCCCATGATCGAGGCAGTCTCCATCATTGGTTTGGTCAAGTGCTTGGTCTCACTTGAGCTGGTGTTGTTGTTCTAGCAGACCCAAGAGTAGAAAAATCATGAAAAATTACTAGCAGAAAAATGCTGGAAAATCTTCTCTAAAAGCCTGTTCACAATTATGCTTTGTAAGGACTGCACTAAACATTAATACTAATTTGATCTTCTCCCAACTGTCTGGACGTAGTAGAAATTGAAATAGAAACCAGAATCTACTGTTTCTGCATCAAAAGCAGAACACTCCTTAAAGCTCATTTTCAGGAAGACAAGCATACAGATACTTACTTTCAGGGCAAAGAGAAAAAAAATAGTGCATTTTTGCCAATCTCCTCTTTTTTTCAGCATGCAGCTTCAGAACGGTCAAAATGTACTCGGATACTGCATTGCAGAAGCATGAATGTAGAGTATGCATCAGAGTTTTAGATATAGACATATCGCTATTGTACAGAGATCAAACATCCATCCATTTTCCAAACTGCTGTCCTATATAGGGTAGTGGGGATGATGGAGCCTATCCCAGCGTCTTAGGCCAAAAGCAAGGAAAAACACTCTGGATGGATGGCGAGTTCATCACAGGGCTAACACACATATTCATTTACACATACAGGCAATTTTTTGAAAAACCAAAAGGCCTTATTAGGCTCAGTCGGGACTAGGGACCAGGGACCTTCTTACATTAGGCAACAGTGCTACCCACTGAGCCATTGTATTGTAAATTGCCAGAGTAGAACTGTAGGAGAGTTTGAAAACCCTTTGGATTAACCGATTAGCCACTAGCTGAACGTTGTGGATCATAACTGAAGTAGGGAGGACAGCCGGAGGAAAATTCCTCTGTTCATTAAAGATGCAGTATGTACAGTGGGGAGAACAAGTATTTGATACACTGCCGATTTTGCAGGTTTGCCCACTTACAAAGCATGTAGAAGTCTGTAATTTTTATCATAGGTACTCTTCAACTGTGAGTGACGGAATCTAAAACAAAAATCCAGAAAATCACATTTTATTGCATGACATAAGTATTTGATACATCAGAAAAGCAGAACTTAATATTTGGTACAGAAACCTTTGTTTGCAATTGCAGAGATCATACGTTTCCTGTAGTTCTTGACCAGGTTTGCACACACTGCAGCAGGGATTTTGGCCCACTCCTCCATACAGACCTTCTCCAGATCCTTCAGGTTTCAGGGCTGTCGCTAGGCAATACGGACTTTCAGCTCCCTACAAAGATTTTCTATTGGGTTCAGGTCTGGAGACTGGCTAGGCCACTCCAGGACCTTGAGATGCTTCTTACGGAGCCACTCCTTAGTTGCACTCCTTGGCTGATCCCTTACCTTCCTCATGATCATTGATGCCCCACGAGGTGAGATCTTGCATGGTGCCCCAGACCGAGGGAGATTGACCGTCATCTTGAACTTCTTCCATTTTCTAATAATTGCGCCAACAGTTGTTGCCTTCTCACCAAGCTGCTTGCCTATTGTCCTGTAGCCCATCCCAGCCTTCTGCAGGTCTACAATTTTATCCCTGATGTCCTTACACAGCTCTCTGGTCTTGGCCATTGTGGAGAGGTTGGAGTCTGTTTGACTGAGTGTGTGGACAGGTGTCTTTTATACAGGTAACGAGTTCAAACAGGTGCAGTTAATACAGGTAATGAGTGGAGAACAGGAGGGCTTCTTAAAGAAAAACTAACAGGTCTGTAAGAGCCGGAATTCTTACTGGTTGGTAGGTGATCAAATACTTATGTCATGCAATAAAATGCAAATTAATTATTTAAAAATCATACAATGTGATTTTCTGGATTTTTGTTTTAGATTCCGTCACTCACAGTTGAAGTGTACCTATGATAAAAATTACAGACCTCTACATGCTTTGTAAGTGGGCAAACCTGGAAAAACGGCAGTGTATCAAATACTTGTTCTCCCCACTGTAAGATTGACAGCTAGTGGTTGAAATTGCAGAGCAAATTCAAAATATTGGAGAGAGTTGTTTCCCCCACCCGCTCCTCCTCAGACTCGACACTCACGCGGGTTGCCAGTTTGAGGACACGCAACAGGAACGAGCGCAACTGACAATGGAAGGCAAGGAGACTTACACACTGTAAGTTGGTGAGTTGATTTATTGATTTATAATGAGTTGATATCGTGTTTTAATATGCTCCCGTTCATAGAGATTTTTAGATGGGTGCTGAGGCTTTTTAGGTCGGGTTGAATCTGCGATATGCTGTGTTTTCCGCCAACTGGCAACCTGTGGTGGCGAAATACTATTGGGTAAATTATCAATGTGCGGTATCGCACAGACCAAAACAAAACCAGACATTCTGACATGGAACACGCATTTAAAAGTAGAATAACTGGCTGTAGCATTGTTTTTCAGAGAAACGAGTATGTGAACTCAGCATGTTTCCTAAATATCTGCAAACATATTATGGTATTTTTATGCTTTAGTACAGTCAAAAACTTACATACAGCACCTTTAATGTTGGAATTATGTGAAAGTGAAAATAACATGAACCTGGAGCTAAAGAAATCTATGGCCTGCTTTCATCTGGAGTGTTCACATACAAAATTAAGGCAAACGTCGCTGATACCAATCAAGTGATTCCCAGAGGTTGTTATAAACTATAAGGGTCTGGAACATCACTGTTTTTTCACCATTTATGACAAGATGCATTTGTGTCTTATCTGCATCCTCATCACTGTTGTATTCTCTGTCAACACAGTGTTGGAATTATTAAAAACAGCAAAGACTACTAAAGCTGCACAGACATGCAAATATATTTCTGTATGACTATTCAACTTAAATAGCAGTTGTACAAGTCTATTCTGGCCTTCCTGTATAGATTTTTTTTCAAACCACCACACAAATTACTGTATCTTCTACCATGAAGTAGCATTTGACATCTACAGGTTAAAGTTTAAATAGAGAGGGAACAAATACAGTTTCCTCAGGACTGCAACCTGTTATTGAGGTAGTCCATGATTTAGGAGACCTATTGGCTTGTTCATATGAACAAGTCTCGAATGTGAAGCAGCACTTCCCCAGCTGAGAGTGGGAACTCTCAAGCTTGAAAGTAGACGCCATCCATATCTGTGCATACTTTATAGATCAGTGCCTGATGGATCAATGCTTGGTTTACAGGGGGCCCAGTTGGTCTAACACAGTGTTTTCCAACACTGATCCTAGAGCCCCCCTACACTGTGTATGGCTGTGCCCGAAATAGCCCCCTATACCCTTATATAGTGCACTATTTGATGGAACTACCAGTTGTAGTGGTGTCCAAAACCATAGTGGACAATATCAAATTCATGAGTTTACAACCAATGTACATTCAGCTAGAGAATATCCAAGCACTGTGAGGGTCACGGCAAATGAATTCCCATGTCTTGGCAGAAGATGGAATACGCAGCCCTGACTTACTGTACACTCCGTGTCTGAAATTATCTCACTCATTAGTCTCACTCATAAGTAGACTAATGCAGAGAATAGTGAATGACTGATCCAATTCTTGAGCTAGTTAGTAGAGACTTTAATACCTGAAATGGATATGACTGATAAGGGATACATCCAAAATGTGTACTGTTGGGGGTACTCCAAGATTAAGGTTGGGAAATACTGGTCTAATAGATTAGGAACAACTGAGAAACTGTTTATGGTCCTTACGGGTGCTGAACTGCCCTTTCTTTGGTACAACAACTGCAACAGATTTTGCAGAGCTAAGGGATCATCAGGCTTGGGGAGAGAGTGAAGAGGTGGTGAACATCCCCAAAGAGCTGGTTAGCACAATTTATGAGTTGCCTGTGGCAAATTACAAAAACTCTGGAGCCATGCCTGCAGCATGCACTTATTACAGAGACGATGCAATTGGAGCAACCTTGGGTTAAATGCCTTGTTCAAGTGTACTAAGGGAATAGTGCAAATCATGGCTAGTTTCTTACAGACTTGCTCCTGAGTTTTATCCCCTGTGCCACACCATCTAAAGTGGAAGTGGACTTGAGCAGCAAGACATTCCTTTCCAGAACACATTTCTTTCCAGAACACTAAACTTATGGTGATAAGGGAATGTTTCACCTCACTAGACTTGTCCAAGTTTCCCTGTACCCCATTACTATAATGTGGTACTACCACTGCATATCACAGCATGTTACTAAGAATGAATTATGGCCTGGGCCAATGGGACCATTATTCCTGGAGAGCTTACAGGTACTTTAGTAATGGTATGCAGCATACATATATCGTTATTAAGTGTTTTCTTTACATTATGATCAAATTACAAATTACATCTTAAGGCCGGCCACAGCAAACTTCAGACACTGCAAAAAAACATTGCTAACATGTTCAAAGTCTTGCTTGTGTATCATGTCAGCTTCCAGTGTCAATGATGATGTCAAAATGTGATGCATTTGATCTCCCAGTCAACACTGTCAATCATGTATATTGTAGAGTTTGACATGGTGACATCTTTGACAAAAGACTGTTGATGTGGCACAGTTTGCCTTGGTTTCTGCCCAAGACCTCACTGGGGTCATTTTGTATAACCTGACAAGCAACAATCATAAATTGTCTTGCTGCTCTTGCTAGAGCTTCTTTTTGGACAGGTTATATGAAATCTGCCAACTGCGTCAGGTGTATTATCTTTCTAGAGAGTACACAAGATTACTTGAAATCTACTTGAAAAGCCCACCTATTCAATTAACCTTACCAACAGTTATGTTTAAATGGGTCTGTATCTTTCCATTTGTACTATACTTGATTACAGTTTGCCTTCCTGCATACTCAACAAGTCTAAGGTCTATACTCTATATGTTAGTGGGTGTGTAAACAAATGAGACAGAAATCCTTCCATGCAGGCCTTGTAGTCCATTGTCAAAAAACGGTTAGGTTGAAGGTTAGGTTTAGGGTTAGGTTCAGGGTTAATACTGTACCTCCTAGTTATTATAGTAAGAACATAGCACATTACATACATGTAGAACAGGACTACGTACAAGATTACCGTGATCATGCCAGTCCCACTTGCGTGTCTTTAACTATTATGTGCTAACATTTAAATTAATCACTTGATATAATGCACTTATTGTGTACATCTGGGGTGTCCAAACTTTTTTTTTAAAGGGGGCCAGATTTGATGTTGTGGACACACCTGGGGGCCTGATACTTCTCCTTCATTTTATATACAGTCAAACCAAAAATTATTCAGACACCAGATATAATTTTTTACTAATGGGTGCAGGACACTATAGTTCATTTATGTAAGTGAAGATAGCAAAATAAAGTAAACTGTGACATATTATACCCAAAAATTCTTCATACAGTGGAATAGCAGTAAAATTGATAAAAATTTGGGACCAAAATTATTCAGACACTTTGACCTGACCATGTTTTGCTTAAGTGTTTTTTTTTTTTTTTTTTTGCTTAAATACACAATCTGCGGGCTGTTTGAAATTCATTCCTGGGCAATAATTGGCTCGCAGGCCAGACTTTGGACACTCCTGGTGTACATAGATGTTTTTACTTTGTACTTATATTAAAAAAAAATACTGGCATGCAATTACATCTATAATTAATTTCTGTAAATAAACTGTAATTACACTGCTGACCCTTCCTTCACTCTTTAACCTACCCTTAAACCTAACCATACCACTAAACTTTTTTGTGCACAACACTTGTCTTTTTCATATAGGCACATGAGTGATGTACTGTAGTAATAAAGGGAATTTCATGCCTTGCTTTGCATGACTTTGTCAAGGAGCTACGGCATCTACCCTCAATATGGTTTCTCTCCCTCTGGAGAGAGGTTCATGCAAGCATGGAGTGTTTGCTCTGTTTTAATGTGGGGATATTGCGAATAATTGCTCTGCCTGTCCAAATAAAGAGTCAGTCTCTGAAGATCAAAGCTTTTCTTCTGGAAAACGGTAGGGGTTAAAGGACAGGTCCGTCAGGAGATCGCAAGAAGAAATCCAGGTTTATGGTTTATTTCATGCTTCTTTAAAAGCATTAGGTGTTTTTCTTTCCCATTTATATGTGTTCTTAAGCAATTTTATTAGCAATGGCATTTGTTTTAATATGCAACGGCAGCCCTTCTAAACCGCAAACAAGCACCACAACAGCTTCTATGCAGAACTCTAAATAAGCTTGCATTGGACTGAGGCCCAAACAGTCACATGCACTTGAGGGAAATTAAAATATGAATGTCCATTTATTATATCAGCATGAAATATTCATCATATTCATCATGTTTTTGGCTACAGCAGAAGTCTTTAATTTGTTGTGTGGCATGTCATATCTCATATTTAAAGCGGTACTGTATATAGCAGGTCTTTAATTAAAAAGAACTGAACCGTTACTTTTTTTTATGCCTAACTTTACATTAATGTTTGGTTAAAGGATGGCTTATTAAATATATTAATGTTGTCCAGCCAAGAGCAGTGTATGTTTTAATAGTTTTCTTGGTAGTATTGTTGTTAATACTCCATAATTACCAATTTTGCATGTATATGTAAAGCTCTCTGGTGAGTGAGAATTGGTAAATACCATGTGCTACCTTTTGTTTTACCCCAATATTATAAAGCAGCATAAGTTTGATTTTAGTCTTTATTAACTCCAGAAAAGTGTTTGTTGTGCATGAAAGTTATAATTAGCCTGCACTTTTGTCAAATCTTGCCTATTGCAGCCTACTGAAGGTAATAAATGCATTTTTAGATGCAACAAAAAGAAGTACTGCTGGGGAATTAGGCAGATAAGCAGCCTGAAACTGCTGTCACAGCAAAACATGGGTTAAGGAAATATATAACGGTAATTAGACAAGGAGCAAACACTGTCAAGGTAAAACAGTCTAGAAGAGGTAATTTAAAATAAGTGCTCACTTGGACCAGGCTTTTTCTCTGCTGTTTTCTCACACTAATGTATTTGTTTTACTGTGTACAAACCCGATTCCAAAAAAGTTGGGACACTGTACAAATTGTAAATAAAAAAGGAATGCAATAATTTACAAATCTCATAAACTTATATTTTATTCACAATAGAATATAGATAAAATATCAAATGTTGAAAGTGAGACATTTTGAAATGTCATGCCAAATATTGGCTCATTTTGGATTTCATGAGAGCTACACATTCCAAAAAAGTTGGGACAGGTAGCAATAAGAGGCCGGAAAAGTTAAATGTACATATAAGGAACAGCTGGAGGACCAATTTGCAACTTATTAGGTCAATTGGCAACATGATTGGGTATAAAAAGAGCCTCTCAGAGTGGCAGTGTCTCTCAGAAGTCAAGATGGGCAGAGGATCACCAATTCCCCCAATGCTGCGGCGAAAAATAGTGGAGCAATACCAGAAAGGAGTTTCTCAGAGAAAAATTGCAAAGAGTTTGAAGTTATCATCATCTACAGTGCATAATATCATCCAAAGATTCAGAGAATCTGGAACAATCTCTGTGCGTAAGGGTCAAGGCCGGAAAACCATACTGGATGCCCGTGATCTTCGGGGCCTTAGACGGCACTGCATCACATACAGGAATGCTACTGTAATGGAAATCACAACATGGGCTCAGGAATACTTCCAGAAAACATTGTCGGTGAACACAATCCACCGTGTCATTCGCCATTGCCGGCTAAAACTCTATAGGTCAAAAAAGAAGCCATATCTAAACATGATCCAGAAGCGCAGGCGTTTTCTCTGGGCCAAGGCTCATTTAAAATGGACTGTGGCAAAGTGGAAAACTGTTCTGTGGTCAGACAAATCAAAATTTGAAGTTCTTTTTGGAAAACTGGGACGCCATGTCATCCGGACTAAAGAGGACAAGGACAACCCAAGTTGTTATCAGCGCTCAGTTCAGAAGCCTGCATCTCTGATGGTATGGGGTTGCATGAGTGCGTGTGGCATGGGCAGCTTACACATCTGGAAAGGCACCATCAATGCTGAAAGGTATATCCAAGTTCTAGAACAACATATGCTCCCATCCAGACGTCGTCTCTTTCAGGGAAGACCTTGCATTTTCCAACATGACAATGCCAGACCACATACTGCATCAATTACAACACCATGGCTCCGTAGAAGAAGGATCCGGGTACTGAAATGGCCAGCCTGCAGTCCAGATCTTTCACCCATAGAAAACATTTGGCGCATCATAAAGAGGAAGATGCGACAAAGAAGATCTAAGACAGTTGAGCAACTAGAAGCCTGTATTAGACAAGAATGGGACAACATTCCTATTCCTAAACTTGAGAAACTTGTCTCCTCAGTCCCCAGACGTTTGCAGACTGTTATAAAAAGAAGAGGGGATGCCACACAGTAGTAAACATGGCCTTGTCCCAACTTTTTTGAGATGTGTTGATGCCATGAAATTTTAAATCAACTTATTTTTCCCTTAAAATGATACATTTTCTCAGTTTAAACATTTGATATGTCATCTATGTTGTATTCTGAATAAAATATTGAAATTTGAAACTTCCACATCATTGCATTCTGTTTTTATTTACAATTTGTACAGTGTCCCAACTTTTTTGGAATCGGGTTTGTATATGTCCTGTGGAGATTAAGATGGAATGTATTACATTTATTGAAAGTAATTAAAAATAGGTAAAAAATGTCTCGGTTACGTATGTAACCCTCGTTCCCTGAAGGAGGGAACGGAGACGTACGTCGGACGTCACCGACGAAATTGAGATCACTTCCGGGAGCCCCTATCAGCTTCGAGTGTATAGAGAACGGGCCAATGGCCATTGCATCTCGCATCTCGCATCTCGCTCCGCCCCGCACTGCGGGTATAAACAGGAAGCGGATGCAGCGCACATTTGTTTTTCACTGAGGAGCCGAACTAGTGACTCGGTCATGCAGTGACGGTACAACAACTGTGGCGACGGTCACGTTCGACGTACGTCGGACGTCACAGACGAATTGGGATCCCTATGGAAAACGCCACAGTTACTACCACTTCCAGCGCCCAGCGAAAGCCCCTCAGACCCCCGTCTGTTCGGGGCAGGGAACTCACGCAGGGAGAGTCACTGCTGCTGTTCTGCAAGACCCACTCAGCAGAGTATTGGATAACGCTGGGAAAGCGTGCCCCGGGGGGGGCGCTGCGGAAGCCACATCCTACCCGTAGGGAGGTATCATGTGGAATATACACGTATGGACTGGCCGTGGACAGTACAACATACGGAAGTCCCAGGGGTGGCCCCAGCCAATGCAGGCGGGAGACTACACCGCACAGAGACGGCAGAGCGAGCGCCTGGTGGGCGACACATAGACGACGCTCCGCCACGTCTAACTGCCGCGGGTTGCGGAGGACTCAACAGGGTTCGCCGTTCTGGGGAACTCCACTGGAGCATATCAGCGCACGTATCCGGTCCATGAGGAGGGGAATGGCGCAGCAAGCCGACACTAGAACGGGCACTTCGGTGTTACTGGCTATTTGAAGCGAGCACACGGGAAGAAACCGGCTCTACACGGAGGCTATAGAATCTAGCGAACGTGTTAGGTGTCGCCCAGCCCGCAGGTCTACATATATCTGTCAGCGAGGCGCCAGCGCCTGGTGGAGTGGACCCTCAACCCGAGCGGGCAAGGCACGCCTTGGGTTTCATACGATGGCATCCACTATCCAGTGAGCCATCCTCTGCTTGGAGACAGCCTTTCCCTTCTGCTGGCCTCCGTAACAGATGAAGAGCTGTTCTGAGGTCCTGAAGCTTTGCGTTCTGTCTACGTAAGTCCGCAGAGTGCGAACGGGACAGAGAAAAGCCAGGGCTGGGTCTGCCTCCTCCGAAGGCAGCGCTTGCAGGTTCACCACCTGGTCCCGAAAGGGAGTGGTGGGAACCTTGGGCACATATCTAATTCCAGGCACAATTCGTCGACCGAAAATGCCTGCAGGTCCCCTACCCTCTTGATGGAAGCCAATGCAGCCAGGAGTACTGTCTTCCAAGACAGGATTTTTAACTCTGCTGACTGCAAAGTTTCAAAGGGAGCCCTCTGCAATGCGGTTAGCACCAGAGATAAGTCCCAAGAGGGTATAGAGTGAGGGCGAGGCGGATTTAATCTCCTCGCCCCCCTCAGGAACCTGACGACCAGATTGTGCTTCCCTAAGGACTTACCATCAACCATGTCGTGATTTGTGGCAATAGCGGCAACATACACTTTGAGGGTGGAGGGAGACAGCCTTCGCTCCAACCCTTTTTGCAGGAAGGAAAGCACAGAACTGATTGAACATCTTCGGGGGTCTTCTCGTCGAGAAGAACACCACTCGACGAACAGGTTCCACTTCAACGCGTAGAGGCGCCTCGTAGAGGGGGCTCTGGCAGAAGTGATGGTGTCTACCACAGTCTGTGGTAGGCCACCTAGACTTTCCAGAGGTCCGGACGCGGGTGCCACAGGGTGCCCCGTCTCTGAGTCAGGAGGTCCTTCTTCAGAGGAATGGGCCAAGAAGGTGCTGTCACGAGGAGCACTAGTTCCGGGAACCAGGTCCGGTTGGGCCAGTACGGCGCAACTAACAAGACCTGCTCCTCGTCCTCCCTGATCTTGCACAGTGTCTGCGCAAGAAGGCTCACTGGGGGAAACGCATATTTGCGTAGGCCCCGGGGCCAACTGTGTGCCAGCTCATCCGAGCCGAGGGTCCCCCCGGTCAGGGAATAGAACAACTGACAGTGAGACGTGTCCGGGGTGGCAAACAGGCAAAGCCCTCGACCGCGTCACCGAACAACCCGGCCGAGGAGATGGGGGTGTCCAGGAACCAATATTTATTGGTCTCCCTCATGTTGGCCAGGTTGAGCCAGAGGTGTCGCTCCTGGACCACGAGCGTGGACATCGCCTGACCGATGGAACGGGCGGTGACTTTCGTCGCCCGGAGCTCCCGGAGGAGCTCTGGGTCAGGCCTACCCTCGTGCATGTCCATGAGCGCCTGGGCCTGGTGCACCTGAAGCAACGCCATGGCATGCAGAGCAGACGCAGCCTGTCCACAGGCCTTGTAAGCCTTTCCAGTCAGACTGGAAGAGAACTTACAGGCCTTGGAGGGGTGGCGCGGGTCACCGTGCCAGTTGGAAGCGGACGCCGGACACAGTTGCATCGCGACAGCCCGTTCCACCGGCGGGATTCCCACGTACCCCTTGGCTGGCCCGCCGTCTAGGGTAGTGAGGAGGGAGGAGCCACTCGGCCGGTTTCTGGCAGAAAAAGGTGCCGTCCACGACTTTGTGAGCTCCTCATGCACCTCCGGGAAGAAAGGCACTGGGGCGGGACGCTGAGAACCAGTGCGACCCGCCCCGAGAAACCAGTCATCCAACCTAGAAGGCTCGGGATACGGTGGAGGGTTCCACACGAGCCCGACCTTTTCGGCGGCCCGGGTCCGACTCGGCCGCCGCAACTCTCCCAGAGGGAGGCAGCGCAGCCGAGTCTTCATCCTCTGAGGACTGGAACTCCCCCTCCGATGCAGCAATCGACATCTGTTCGTCTGCTGGAGCCCCGAAGATCACCACTGGACGCCCATGGGAGGGGCCAGCTATTTCCTCCGGAAACTCTACCGGCTGCGGCGCTTCAGAGGGAATAGGGGCCCGCGGAGGCTGGCTCGGTGGGTTTGCCCTAAACGTGATCCTCAGGTCACCCTGGCTATTCGTCGAAGTAGGTCTATTCTGCTGCGCAGGAATAGCACTAGATCGAGGCATAGGTAAGGGGACTCCACCCTCCCGAAGGTAGGCGAGTCTCGACCTGAGCGCCGAGATAGTCATGTTCCCGCAGTGGGAACATGAGCTATCCACAAAAGCTGCCTCAGCGTGCTGAATGCCCAGGCACGTGAGACAACGATTGTGACCGTCAGCTGGTGACAGGGAATGACCGCATCCAGAAACGCACGGGTGGAATGACATCTTGAAAAAGACGCAGTGTCACACCCGTGTTGCTCTTTTAGAGGAAACCACTCTTTTAATAGTGCTGAAGCACCCAGGGACAACCGCGGCAGAATCACAGGGGATAGTGCAGGCTGTGTCTGCTCTCACTGTATGGAATGCCCTCACCGAACCAACAGGAAATGCTGTGGAAACAGCATATTTTCCCAAACCAGGAAGTGCACGCGGTCGCGCTGCAGTGTGCCTTCTCACCAGCACCTACGATCGATCTCTCTCTCGGCTTTCTATAGGCAGGAACAGTCTCTCTTCCTCAACTCCGAAGTGAATGACAAATGTGCGCGGCATCCGCTTCCGCTTTATACCCGCGATGCGGGGTGGAGCGCGAGATGCAAATCTCGCACGCCAATGGCCATTGGCCTGTTCTCTATACACTCGAAGCTGATAGGGGCTCCCAGAAGTGATCCCAATTCGTCGCTGAAAGGGAACGTCTCGGTTATGTGTGTAACCCTCGTTCCCTGAAGGAAGGGAACGGAGACGTTACGTCAGTTACTGACGAAATGGGGGTTTCGCTTAGAAGCCAATCGCCTTTGAGCTCTACAAAACGAGCCAATGGCATGAAAATGCCATGGGTCTGAGGAATTTGCATAACGTAACCCCGCCCCACCGCATGGGTATAAAGGGCGTTGCGTGGCAATCTCGCTATATTTTACCTGCTGAAGAGCCGAGGCATGAGCGTCCGGCCGTTCCAGTGGTACAGCGGAAGTGGCATGGGGACGTAACGTCTCCGTTCCCTTCCTTCAGGGAACGAGGGTTACATACGTAACTGAGACGTTCCCTTTCAGTCAGTACACTACGAGTTACGTCAGTTACTGACGAAATGGAGGTCCCAATACAATCTCGCCACGACGGCTGTCTTCCAGCATCCTGCGCTGACCAGGGCTCCCTGCCGTGAGTCTTAGCACAAACGAGGGGCTAGGCTCAACGCTGATACCAAGGTACACTGGGAAGCATATCCTACGTGGAGAAATGCAACACAATGCCTGCCCGAAGGGAGGACTTAAGAATACACATATGACCCCCGTAGGGACTGCAAATGGAGCACTCTGGGGTATCCAGCCGCAGGTGGAAAGTTTTTCAACCCCAGGTGTGGCAAGGTGTCTTGCCAAGGGAAGACACATGCTCAGAGAGACTTACCGTGGAAATACACATGTGGGGGTTGCCCAATGGGGGAACCATGCACACGGAGGCACCTAGCCGAACACGAGGGCTGACCAAGCGGGCATGCACTCTGGTGTCGACATCAGCAGTGTTGGAGGAGCTCAGGGCTTACTGGGAATCTCACCTGAGAGGAAATGCGCACGCATCCAGTCCGTGGAGTGGAATGGCGCAGCAAGCGAAGACACCTGAGCCTGTCCAGTTACTGGCCACTTGGGGCGAGTACACGAGCGGACACAGGCTCCACTCGGAGATTATAAAATCTTGCGAATGTGTTGGGTATCGCCCAGCCTGCAGCTCTACAAATGTCTGTCAGCGAGGTGCCACGCGCTAAAGCCCAAGAGGAAGCAACACTCCTAGTGGAGTATGCTCTAACCCCAAGGGGGCATGGCATGCCCTGAGCCTGATATGCCAGGACAATGGCATCCACTATCCAGTGAGACAACCTCTGCTTGGAGAGAGCCTTCCCTTTCTGCTGCCCTCCGTAACAGACAAAGAGCTGGTCTGAGGTCCTGAAACACTGTGTCCGGTCTACGTAAGCGCGAAGGGCGCGTACTGGACAGAGCAGTGCCAAGGCTGGGTCTGCCTCCTCCACAGGCAGCGCTTGCAGGTTCACCACCTGATCCCTGAAAGGAGTGGTGGGAACCTTGGGCACGTATCCAGGCCGGGGTCTCAGGATCACGTGAGAATTGGCCGGCCCGAATTCCAGGCACGCTTCGTCAACCGAAAATGCCTGCAGGTCCCCTACCCTCTTGATGGAAGCCAGAGCAATCAAGAGCGCCACTTTCATTGAAAGGAACTTCAGCTCCACAGACTGCAGGGGCTCAAAGGGAGCTTTCTGCAGGGCAGATAAAACCACTGCAAGATCCCAAGAGGGTATTTGAGGAGAACGAGGAGGATTTAATCTCCTCGCTCATCTAAGGAACCTGCTGACCAGGTCGTGCTGACCTACCGTTTTTGAATCCACCAGGTCATGATGAGCCAAAATCGTGGCCACATAGACCTTCAGGGTGGAGGGAGACAGCCTTCGCTCCAACCCTTCTTGGAGGAAGGAAACCACAGACACGATTGAGCATTTCGTGGGGTCTTCTCGGCGAGAAGAGCACCAGGTGACGAAGAGGTTCCACTTCAACGCATAGGCGTGTCTCGTGGACAAGGCCCTAGCGGAAGTGATGGTAGCCGCCACCTGAGGTGGCAGGGTACTCAAACCTACCGCGTCCCGTCCAGGTCCCACACGTGTAGGTTCCAAAGGTCGGGACGTGGGTGCCATACGGTGCCCCGTCTCTGAGTAAGGAGGTCCTTCCTCAGAGGGATCGACCAGGGAGGGGCTGTCGCAAGGAGTATGAGTTCTGAGAACCAGGTCCGGCCGGGCCAATATGGGGCGACCAAAAGGACCTGCTCCCTGTCCTCCCTGATCTTGCACAGAACCTGTGCGAGAAGGCTCACTGGGGGAAACGTATACTTGCGTGGGCCCCGCGGCCAGCTGTGCGCTAGTGCATCCGTGCTGAGGGTCCCCTCGGTCAGGGAATAATACCAGCGGCAATGGGAAGAGTCGTGGGAGGCAAACAGATCTATCTGTGCGTCGCCAAACTGTTCCCAAATCAGCTGAACCGTCTGGGGATGGAGTCTCCATTCCCCCGGAAGCGGCTGAAACCGTGACAGCTCGTCGGCTGCACGATTCAGTTCTCCCGGGATGTGAACGGGATGAAGCGACCTCAGATGCTTCTGACTCCATAGGAGGAGATGGCGGCCGAGTTGCGATATCCGGCAGGAGCGTAGACCACCTTGTCGGTTGATGTACGCTACTGTCGACGTTCTGTCTGAACGGACCAGTACGTGCTTGTCCTTGAGCAGGGCTCGGAAGCGGTGCAGGGCAAGACGTACGGCCAGCAACTCGAGGCAATTGACATGCCATAGGCGCTGGGGTCCTCTCCAGGAGCCCGCGGCAGCATGTCCATTGCACATGGCGCCCCAGCCCATGGCAGAGGCATCTGTTCTTACAACAACATGCCTGGAAACTCGTTCTAGGGGAACACCTGCCCGTAGAAAACTGAGGTTCGCCCACGGGGTGAAGGTCTGACGGCAGGCTCGAGTAACTGGGACCCGGAGCGTGCCGTGTTGCCATGCCCATCTCGGGACTCGATTGCGAAGCCAGTGCTGAAGCGGTCTCATATGAAGCAAACCGAACGGCGTTACCGCTGCTGTGGATGCCATATGCCCCAGGAGCCTCAGAAAATATTTCAGTGGAACCGCACTCTTGCCCTCGAACTGGCGAAGACAAGTCAGCAGTGACTGTGCGCGCTCGCTCGTAAGCTGCGCGTACATGGCGACCGAGTCGATTTCCATACCGAGAAAAGAGATCCTCTGCACTGGGGAGAGTTTGTTCTTTTCCCAGTTGACCCGAAGGCCCAGACGGGCGAGGTGCTGAAGCACCAGGTCCCTGTGTTCGCAAACCTGATCCCGAGAGTGGCCTAGAATCAGCCAGTCGTCGAGATAGTTCTGGATGCGAACCCCGTGTTGCCTGAGCGGCACAAGGGCTGCCTCGACGACCTTCGTAAAGATGCAAGGGGACAGGGCTAGCCCGAATGGGAGAACCGTGTACTGATATGCCTGCCCCTCGAAGGCAAACCGTAGAAACAGTCTGTGTCGAGGAAGAATGGAGACATGAAAGTACGCGTCCTTCAGGTCGATCGCTGCAAACCAATCCAAAGGACGAACGCATTCAAAAACGTGTTTGGCTGTCAACATCCTGAATGGAAGCCTGTGAAGGGTTCGGTTCAAGATGCGCAGGTCCAGGATTGGCCGTAACCCACCGGTTTTCTTGGGTACAATGAAGTAAGGGCTTTAGAAGCCGGACTCCATCTCGGCTGGAGGGACGATCTCGACTGCACCCTTCGCCAGTAGGGTGGTGACCTCCGCACGCATGACAGGGGCATTGCCACCCACCATGGTATAGCGGACTCCCCGAAAGCGGGAAGGAGACCGTGCGAACTGAATCGCATAGCCGAACCTGATGGTGCGAGCGAGCCAGCTGGACAGATTGGGAAGCGCTAGCCAGGCTCCCAGAAACT
>CM077182.1:22483117-22718117 GCA_039654105.1 Coreius guichenoti | reverse complement strand
CTAGAAACAGCAACAACATAGCAACCACTCAGAATACCTTAGCAACCAGAAATGCATTATTAACCAACCAGAACACCTAGCATTGTGACTAGAGGTCAGAGGTTATACACTTGATGCCGCTAGTTCGCTCAAAATATTTCCCTCAGATGAAGTTCAAAAATGGACTGCTAGTCATATGAACTAACAAAAAATAATAAAATGTTAAACATAGAAAACCACTTTACAACCACTCAAAATACCCTAGAAACAGCAACTACATAGCAACCACTCAGAATACCTTAGCAACCAGAAATGCATTATTAACCAACCAGAACACCTAGCATTGTGACTAGAGGTCAGAGGTTATACACTTGATGCCGCTAGTTCACTCAAAATATTTCCCTCAGACGAAGTTCAAAAATGGACTGTTAATCATATGAACTATGAACTATTCTCATGTCATTGGCACCATATTTGATTTGAGAGGAGAAGATTATTAATAAACAGCAATTCAAAAATTTACCTATTTCCCACACAAAGTTACTGTATGACTTCAGAAGATGTGGGAAAAAAATTGTATAAGTTGTATGGATTCATTTTATAATGGCCTATTCACCTTATGTAGCAATGTGGAAGTATTTTCTGTGATTGTGTGGGCACTTTTGATTCATTAGTCGCTAAAGTTGCACAACAAAATGTAGTAAATTATTAAATAATTTGCGCTACAAACCAGTGTGTTTATGATTACGATAACAAATAACAGTTTGCAATATCAAGCAACATAATGGACAGTTTTTGTACAGCTAAAATAACTGGAAGTGGACGAGACCGGAAGCCTCAAATGGCCCTACGTCAAGAATAAGGTGAATAAGAAAAGGTTATTCTTCAAAAAAAAATCTTTTTATGTGTTCTACAGTACAAAGAACATAATATAGGTTTCAAACTATTTGAGACTGGTAAGAAAAAAAGGGGAAAAATATAAGTAAAATTTGTTTTTGTTTTTTTGTATTTTTGGTGAACTATTCCATAAAGAAATATAAAATGTTTTGTTATTTTTAGGTATTAAGATGTAGAAATATGTACATGCCATGATAAAGCAGATTTGTGAGGCTCTCTTGAAAGGCTACAATCTCATGCAATTTCCTCAGACAACTTCCCATTCCACAGAAGCCAAGTGGGCATTAATAACCTCTATTTTTCCATTCAGTGGCTTATCAATAACCAGAATGTCAACGCTTTCCAGCCTTTAGATAATAAAAGTGACAACGAGGGACAGAAAGAAGCTTCTCGGCTGTACTTTATAGAGTTGCTTTATTCCTTTGGTCAGCATTCTCATCGCTAAGTCTTTGCCCTGGTAAAAAAAAAGTACATGGATTTATAGAGGGTCCAGCAAACTTTCATTCATCCACATACTGAGAGAAACATGTTTGCCTGACTGCATTCTACAATCTCCCTATTTCACTCTTCTTCCCTATTCATTACAATGATTTACTCCTCATAATAAATGTACGACCCTTGCCGAAACAGTTTAGCTTTACTGTGGGGAACATGATGTAGTTTATGAACAGCCTGTTTGTCAGTTACAATAAAAATCCTGTCACTATGTTTTATTGTAAGGACATTGAAATTATATGCAATTGAATGATATGTGATTCTGTAAGGGTTTTGCTGTTTTCCTTTTGCCTGTTTTTTGTGATGGAAAAGTGGAAAAAAATGGGCTCTGGTGATTCATTAAACAAGTTGACTGGCCCATACATATCTAGTGAGCGTCTGTTTATTTAAACTTTCTATTAACTAAAAATGGTCATTGGAAAACTATTATACAAATACAGAAAAAACTTTAAATGTATGTTAAAATTATACAAACAAGGAAATTAACAAGACACAGGTGAGACACATGAAGGCAAATCAAAAAACATGGCAACAAAACTGATCTGAGAACAGTGCAAAACTAACTCAAAGTCAAACTGAAGCAAAACACAAACACAGACGAGACGTGACACAATATAATCATTTAATGTCAATTTAATTTGCAATTTCATTGACTTGATTAACTTGACCTTTGTTATATGGTGCTATTAATATTAACATTCATCCCTTTTTCATGAACAGAGGAAATTGTAATGTTCAGTGCTGTAGGAATGCTGTTTTTCTTTCTTTCTTTCTTTCTTTCTTTCTTTCTTTGTAAATGTAAGGCAGTGTTATTATTGTTAACTTAAAAAACGTTTTCATAATCAAAAATGTTTAAATCAAATACAAAAATAAGATGAAAATCTTAAACTTAAAATATTTGAAATGCTGCCTTGGAACCTAAATGAAATACAATAAGTCTAAGATAAAACTAAAATAAAATAGACACACACACGTTGTGTTTTCATGTTTTATGGGTACTTTCCATAGACATAATTATTTTTATACTGTACAAACTGTATTCTATCCCCTAACACTAACCCACCTTTGCTCAGACACCTAATCCTACCCATCACAGAAAACGTTCTGCATTTTCAAAAAACATAATTTATGACCCTGGACCACAAAACCAGTCATAAGTCGCACGGGTATATTTGTGGCAATAGCCAACAATACATTGTATGGGTCAAAATTATCGATTTTTCTTTTATGCCAAAAATCATTAGGATATTAAGTAAAGATCATGTTCCATGAAGATATTTTGTAAATGTCCTACCTTAAATTTATAAAAAATGTATTATTACTAGTAATATGCGTTGCTAAGGACTTCATTTGGACAACTTTAGAGGTGATTTTCTCAATATTTAGATTTTTTTCCTATCCTAACAAACCATACATCAATGGAAAGCTTATTTATTCAGCTTTCAGATGATGTATAAAAAATCAAAAAATCAATCAAAACATTTTTCAAAAAATTGAAAATCCAGGGTCACATTTAGTATGATTTATAAGCCGTTTTCCTCATGAGGACCAAAAAATGTCCCCACAAGGACAATGATTTCGGATATTGCCATATTTGTGTGACATTTTGTCATTTTGACATTTTATCCCCTTACACTAACCCTACCCCTAAACCTACCCATCACAGAAAACTTTCTGCATTTTTACATTTAAAAAAACTCATTCTGTATGATTTATAAGCTTGTTTCCACATGTGGACTTCAATTTAGGTCCCCACGGTGACACAAGTCCCCATGAGTCAGTGTGCATTCACACTGAAGTCCCAACTGGGATAGAAAAACATGAACACACACACACACACATAAACAAATGTGTAAATGTGATGATAAATGCAAAGGAAAGTGTATGTAGAAATAAGAGGGTGAACTGTTCATGAACTGGGTGAGCTAAAACAGCCTTTATCAGAAAGTTTGGCTATTTGCACTTAGTGTGAAATAAATAAACTAGTGAAAGTGTGAAAAATGTGTTTTGGGTGTGTATTTTCTAAAAGTACACAGGGCCAAAAGTACTTCCATTTGAAGAAACCTACATATCTTCACATCCAGAGAGACTGAAAGAGGTTAAACTACGTGTAGATACATAAGCTACATTCACCTATCAACTAACATCTGTGCTCTGTGTTCTATTCTGGTATTTTAAGAAAAAAGGGGGGCAGGTGAACTGTTGGCATAGCCCTGCATAAAACATGACACTTACAAGACAGGAAGAGCACAGCTTTTTGAGCCGATCATGGCCAGTCTCCTTTCTTTAGACACAAACACACACAAACAGAATCAAACATCTATGTTTAAACCCACACACTCCTCGTTTTCCTTTCTCCTCTCTCCTGCTGTTTTCCTCTCTTTTGAGGAAAAGAAACATTCCCATTCCGTTCACGAGGCAGGTGAAAACTCAATTTAGAATGGTACTCACTCCGCTTACCAACGTCCCTTGTTGTTCACGCGTCAATGTCCTCTATATGTCCTTTACATGCTCTTTCCAACATATACACACTCACTGAGCCCCTATAATCCTTTCTTAATTATCTGTTTAGAGAAAGCACATTTCAGTCCCCAAATCTCTCTGTTAATCCAAACTCAGATTTTAGCGTCTCGTCCCAGAGCGCACACACACCTACCTGCTTTAGACTCAGTCTGAGCTGTCACAGGTATTAGGCTAGCCTGCAGAAAATGAACTGCTGGAACTAATGACAACCCTCTCTCTTTTCACTCACTCTCTTGGAGCAAAACCTCCATTTGATTAAAAATTGGCTTATCCTTATCTGTCGGGGTGTTTGAGGTGATGACGTGTGGGTAAGGGAGAGACTGGTTTATTGACTGGTTTATTTTTATTTTGTTTTCTTTGATATTATTAAAAGTAGGGCTGTCGATCGATTAACAGATTTAATCAAATGAATTGCATATTCTGGCAATTAATTAATCAAAAAATCACATATATCAATATTTGCTAATTATTGTATTGTGCACATCTAAGTACTCTAGTATGTTATACATTCTTTGGAGTCTCTAAAGCCGCGTTTCCACTGCAGGAACTTTCTCCAGGAACTGGGGACTTTGGGATGGTATACTCCGCTTGTTGCGACCGCAGGGACCAGGGTCTAAATGAAGTTCCGGGTAAAAAATTCACCCTCAGAAAGTCCCTGCGCGCGAGGTAGTACTTTTTCAAAGTTCAGGAACTTTCAGGGGTGGGATTTGGGCGCTGAACATGCTGATTGGCTGAGTTCACACAAAATTTTGATTGGTTGACTCCACACAGTATTTTATTTCAACCACCATTTTTAAAAGTCTGTTGCGGTGCATGCAGTAAGAGTTGTTTGCTATTCGAATCAACAATGGAGTTTAAAAAATACGACCGATGGACCGACGACGAGGTTCAGGCTTTATTAAGCTTGTATGCAGACGACGGAATCCAGCGGGAACTGGAAAGTCGCACGCAGTCCTACGTCACCGGACTAATTTGCCTAATCTTCACGGTACTTTAGACCGTGATGGAAACGCAGACAGCAACAGGTGATGTCATGCGCATACGTATTAAGTGCTCAGTCTATAGGCGCGTAGTGTTTCTTTACAAAGTGACATCGCCATCTACTGGCCTGGAATGAATAATACAACGTTTTTAGCCGTTTTACGCTAAACTTTTCAAAAACGTTTTTTTGTTGTTTTTAGTACATTGTTGTTGTGTAAACATAACCCTCAAAAGATTTGTTTCAACAAAATATTATTCAAAACTGACTAAAAAAAAAATATATTAAAAAAACATAAAACATTTATTATTCATTGACAAAACTGTTCCAAAGGAGAAAGAAATTGGGTTTTGAAGAACAGGAGGGAATTTGAGAGTAAATGACAACATGAGAGTAAATGATGACACAATTTTCATTTTTGGGCAAACTAATCCTTAAATGACAGCTGAAGCTGAAGCGGAGTTATTTGAGGGATTCAGCCATATGTTCAAAATTACCACTGCACTTTCCTTTATTTAAAAGAAATCTGATGAGCGGTTGGAAAATAAACAGTCTCCCACTCAACTTGGCAGCCAATATATAGCCCTTCCAGCTGACTCATAATCAAGTGCACATACACATACATTCACTCACCCATAAAGCAGATGAATCCCTTCTGTTACTTTCTACTGTGAATTTTGTCACCATCAATGCAGGGTAAAAAAGTTTCACGTGGTGAAGATGGAAAATAAATGAGTAGATTATGCACCTTTCCTTTTGCAAGATGGATAAAGAGCCGCTGTGTGTAGATGCAAGCCTATTTGTCAGGTATGTAAGTTACTGCGTCACTGTTAGATGCTGTCTTTAAATATTTTCTTTTAAAACGTTAACTCGTGACTCAGTACAAAATGCATTTATTAAAAGGTATGAATAATGTGTTTCACCTTGGATGCTGAAACAGCAATGAAAGGGAAAACATGGAGATCTTGTATGGTTTAATATACTACAGAAAAGCACTGCTTCATCTGAATAAGGTTTTAACTTTTTAAAGCCACATTTCCCCAATGACTTTTTATAGCTGATAAAGAACTTTTAATTGGGCCCTCTATCTTCAGATTATGGCTATGCTTTAAAGGAACTATAAATGACCCTGAGGTGCCACTGCAAGGTCATGGGGAAATAAATGCCGAAATAAGGGTAAAAGTCAACTATTTCTTCAATTACTGGAGTGGGATCTTAAATTTTCTTTTAAAATAGATGGTAAAATGGAAAAGAGGAGCCAGAACAGCGAACCCACTTTATGTTAAGTGCCTTTAACCACTATGAGCTAACATTTAAATTAATCTATATAATTACACTATTGACCCTTGCCTTACACCTTAACCCAGGGGTTTTCAAACTGGGGTTCAGGGACCCCCAGGGGTCCTCCAGAAGGTTCTAAGGGGTCCCCAGAAAATTTCAGAAAATAAAAAGACAAAGCAAAAATGGTTAAAGTCTACCGAACATTCTAACTGATTCATTTCGAAATGTTTCTCTCCTTTCTTGCCGTATACATACTTTCCAGAATTGATATGTTTGCTTTGTATCTTTAGTGAGTTTTTCTCACTATAGTCCCCTTTATCTAGCTCACTGGGGTTGTAAGGCAGTATTCTTAACGCGGTATGTAAGCTGCTTACATATATTTATTGTGAAAGTTAAAAACATTAAGTATAGCCAATTTAAGTTTGGAAACAATATGTTGTATTTATAATGTCACACTTACTATTTATCTAACAGTTAAAATGTTTTTTCATACATAAAAATATATAGATGGATTTTAGGAAGGGGGTCCCTTATAAAAGGTTCATCATATTTAGGGGTCCTTGGCATCATAAAGTTTGAAAACCCCTGCCTTAACCCACCCTTAAACCCAACCATACCATGAAAATTGTCCCTAACCTTACCCATATCCCACCTCAATAGCATCGAAAGTGTTTTCCAATACATAGTATAATTATAGTATATGTCAAAACACAATTCAACATGTTGCATTCTCAGCATTGCTACAAGGGGCGCCATTTTGTAGCACATCTACAGTCAGTTTTGTCTTTCAGGATAATTACTATCATACCGGAGCAACAGTTTGAGAATATTCTTGCTGAATCACATTCCTATAAACGGTAAACTTGTTTAGCTGTAGCTATGTGCTAACACAGCCATTTGAAAGTAACTCTATGAACCACTGGAGTGTTGAAGTTTGCTGCCCCCATGTACAAAGGGACCACATGCTTACAATATGTTAGTCAGCATTCACATCTGCATTTGCGTAGAATACGTTTCCTTAATGTTTTACGTTTATGACACAGAGTCCAGCACCAGTTCAACCTTTCCCATCATGCACCTCTGTGATGTTTTGCGTACAGAGAGCTCTTATCAAACTCTGCCTCAGTCACTCTTGGCTGAACATAGAGAATACACATGCGGGAGCAGAATTTTAATTGGCAGCGATGTGACACTGCAGAAATAAAGCCAATAGGATTTGTAAAGTGGAGCTGCATTTCTCCAGCTTTGAATAACAGATGTCCTTGTTGGAAAGGTGTATGTAGATGATATGACAGTTACAAGAGCAGACAGTTCCCTGACATGTTAATATTACTGAAATTAATATAAGAGGTAAATAGAAAAAGAAAGTGAGACATCTCTTTTGAATATGCAAATTAGTAGATAATGGAGTAAACCAATACAAAATGTATAAACAGCTATAAAACTAATTAAAACTCAATTAAATACACAAAATACACAAAAAATACACATTAAATTAATTATATTTATATAAGAATTTGTTTGGAACTATTTAATATATATATATATATATGTTTGTGTTTACATACCACATTCATCTTAGAAACTGTGCCAGTTTACTTTAATTTACTCTATACGCAAGTTACACAAGCTTTATAATTTCTAATCAGTCACTTATTGTAGCATCTGATTTCTGGGACTGCAGCAAAATAATATCTGAATGCTTTCAGGAAGATTGCCATATTGCAGTCATGCATGAATTTCAGAAATTATGTTCCTTGTTATGTTTAAAATCCATTAAGTATGAATAAAAGAACAAACCGGTCCTGTATTACAAAATAAAATCGGTTTCGGTGAAATGAGCTTGAGGAAATTAGCCAGAAGTTATTTGGATCAAAAAATACATACACAGTGGAGAGAATTGCTATATATAATTAGGTATAACAGTAAGGAATGCAGGAAACAGGATAGAGAAGAGATCTTACCCTGCAATAAAGATCTCACTTTGCTATAAATAGTAAAATAATATAACATTTAACATAGCTGCAAGCAGCAATTACACTTTATAACTTTTTAATAGTTGGTGTTCACCATTTATGTGGTATTCTTGGGTCATTTTGACAATGATGCCTACTGTATTTAGCAGTGTTTCACAAACTTGTTGGACCCCCCACCACTATACATTTTGCTTGCCCCCCTAATCTGACACACCTGGTTCAACTCATCAGCTCATTAGAAGAGGGTGCAAGACCTAAATTGGGTGCGTCTGAAAAGGAAGACATCCAAATTGGGGCCTCCAGGGGCATTGTTGACATGGTGTTTATGCCAATGACTTCATTAAGGTATATCTAAAAAAGTGATGTTTAACACCAAAAGGCAAAATATAGAAGCAATACATACAGTTACAGTTCTAGGGGCTGCCATAGACTCCCATCCAGAAATCGTGAAAAAAATATATATATACAATAAGTCCCTACAGTACTAAATACTTTTTCCTTCCACAATTGCTCTTCATTTTCTTTATATATCTCTTGCTTCCTTATACACACAAAAACTATAACCCAGATAAACCCCATAGTCTCATTATTGTAGTGTGCTATAAAACGATTAGACAAAGTCTAACTTTTAAAATGTCTTCATGTTTTCAATGGAGCGAGATGAGATTAGGGAAAAAGGAGTGAGACAGCACTTTGAATAAAAGCAGTGCTATTAATAGGGTCAGACAAACCCAAGGTGACAGGCATCAGGGAGGGGGTACTTGCCACAGCTGGAGACAGAATTGGATGACAGGAGTGAAATAGGAGTAATAAGTGAGACAGAGAGAGACTGGGATATAGTGAGTTTTTGAAGCGCAAGTATATTAGTGGCAGGAGAGGACAGCTTGATACATTGAGAGAGAAAATGGTTTTATAGCCTAAAATATCTGGCATTAGTCACTTTAAGCAAGTGTGATATAAAGAGTTCTGTCACCATAACAATCAACTCCTCCCCCAAGGCTCAAGGGCCCTTATGATTGGAGATAAATGGTTCTCAGGGTACTCACATGTTGAAAAGGTTGAGACCAATACGATATAGGCGTTTTCGCATGACGTCAGTGGAGAGGGTAGGAGATTTGCAACTGGTTGGGTTTTCGCAGTGGTATCGGGGCAAGCTAAGAATCATGGCCTGTAAAGCTTCTTTGGACGAGACCTCTGAAGTCGACCGGGCCGACGTGGATGTACTGCTGCTACTCATCTGCTCTGAGCTGTTGTCCGCTGTATCTGACTCAATACGTTTAGCTTCCAAAACTTCTACAATTGGGGTGACTGGTGTCTCTGCAACCTCTGGTGGAGGCAAGGTTTCAGAGGTTATTGCTGTCTGTGCTGGAATTGCTGGTTCTGGAACTTCCTGTTTGTCCAGCACCAGAGGTGGTAGATCCTCCCCAAGTTCCTCCTCACTTGGTGGAGGGGCTGGGAAGTCGCCATCTGGTATTTCCTCATCATCCAGCTCTAGAGGTGGAGGAGCTAGATCCTGGGGAGATGGTGGTGGTTGAGGTTGTTCATTTGCATAATTAACCGGAGGTTGCTGTGGGCTCTCAGTAATTATGGCCCCCTGCTGGACACAATTACCAAGAGAAACAGAAGTGGAGGACTCCATAACGGAAGAGGACATGCGAAAATTCTGGCTATCAAATTGAACTGTTACATCCCGGAAGGCCATCATCAGCTTGCTGGCACTCCGGGCCACATTCTCAGAGTTGTCTACTTGGCCTGTTCCACTATGGAATGTGGCAGGGTCCATGGGGCCACCTTCTCTGACTGTCCCTGCCAACCCAGGTTTGTCACCAGTTGTATTAAATGCCTCTGAGCTAAACTGGTAGGTGCCACCTTCTTGGAGTGAACACATGGTCTTCATGCTCCAGTTGCTAAGTGCATCATCAATGGATTTGGCAAGAGACTGGACTTGCTCATTGAAAGAATCTTCGAGATCAGTAAGGGTGCCACCTACCGTGGTGGGCAGGGATGGGGACCGGACAAGGGGGATACTTGCTAGATTGCAGCCTTCAGCCAGCGCCCGTTCAGCTGAGATACCCTCTGTATTTTGCACCCGCACTTTTCGCAGGGAGATACGGCGTGGCAAACGACTTTCAAGGAGGGAGTTTCGGATCTTTTCAAAGTTTTTGCTGAGCTGATACTGGCGAAAGGCCGTCTGTATCTTGCAAGCGGCACGCCGTGAGATGAGGTGGCCCCCATATTTGTGCTCTAACATTTCGATCTGAAAGAAAGAGATGAGAAACAATGTCAGATAAGGCAACAGTATGACAATCACAGAAAAATACCCGCAGTAAGAGATGACAGCATGAAATTAAATCAATAACAAGACTACAGATTGCTAAATACCATGACATGCTGAGACAAACCAATTTTCCAGTCACCAAAACTCAGCCAATACACTGTATACAACAACCAAAGCAATTACCTCACCATGAATAAAAGTCTTAAAGATGTACATTTCCAGTTGGGTTAATTAGACTACATTATATGGTTTGGGCATTAAAAACTGCTTCACTCACTCCAACATTAATTTTGAATAAACTTTTGATTAAATAATTTGTGGAGGTGAAAAGGTAGTCAAGATGGTCAAACTGTGATTTGACCTTGCAGGACAAGAAGAATGTGTATTGTAGTACATGAGAATTTTGTCTAGACATTTACACAGCCAAAACTTTGATTTTCAGCTTGTGTCCCTTGAAAAAGGACATATTCTGGGAGCTGTTTGGCTGAAAATCAACTAACACTTTCAGAAATTATTAGATTTTGAGTACCCATGTGGTCAGAACAGTTTAGCTTTGCCTGCCACCTTCTATCCATCCATCTATTTTCCAAATCACTTGTCCTATGTTGGGTCAAGAGGATGCTGGAGCTAATCCCATCGTCTCGGGCCATAGGCAGTGAAACACCATAGGCAGTGGCCAGTACATCACAGGGCTTATTAAGCTGAAACGGCAGAGTGCGCCATGCAACATGCCATTTACGCACTAGAAATTTCCTGCCATTAGGGGCATATTAGGCACTGTTACCTTCTCCAATAATTTGGTTCTGCCTCTAATCATTGTCTAATAGACTGTGGTATCTAAAGCAAATTTCAACTACGAAATTAAATTATCTTATCTGTCACTTTTTATTTTATTAGAATTGACAGATTTGTGCTGCATGCTCCAGCCTTTCATAGATTTCACTTTAAATGTTACAGAAGGAGAGTGATATATCCTTAAAAGCTACACGATGAAAAGCGAAATTGAGTTTGTAACTTTGGATATGGCTGCTAAAGTCGACAAATTTCACATTTGTTCATCACAGCAAGATTAGGGCATTGTATAGCCAGACAGTAACTCCATTTGTTCATTTGTCCAAGTCCATTTGTAGTGCCAACATTACTTTCCATGCTGAAGGTAAGAGGTTTAATTTGTTCCAACAATCATGGATTCTTTCTAGAATGGTTTGAAAGTGAATTCAAGACCCTAACTGATATCTGAAGCTGGATTTCTCCTTTTGTGCTTCCATCAGCTGTCAGTGTTCTTGTCCTTTCCTGGGTGAGCTCAGATTAGAGGTCATTCAAGTCCTGCCATTTCAAAACGGTTTTATAAGACAGAGTGAGTCATTGTTACGGATTCAAACTCCCTGAGAGAAGTTTGAATAACACCAGAAAGACATCTTATCTTAGCAATCTACATTTGTATCAGACTAGGTTAGAAAGGAAGGATATGTCTGGGGAATATTACGTTCTGAATAGGGCCTGGGCTCTGAGCTACAGAGTTTCTTACCAGAAAAAGCTATGAGCTAGGAACGCTACTGCCTTTGACCCCCCTAGGTAGTTCATAGAAATCAGGCTGAATTTGAGCATAAAGCCTCACACCTGGAACTTTATTGAAAGCAAGGGATGAAAAAAAAGTTGTGGCCTTGGACACAAGATGGGTTTTTACTCTTTTTATTTTCATACACTGCGTGTGATTTGAAATGTGATGGTATATAAATCAAGGGTGGAGCATATATCTTGGATATTCAGTGCCATTCATTTTTGTAAAGCTCTTGGAAAGGAAAGTGAAAGAAATGGTTGAATGGTTGAAATACAATGAGATGACAAAGAGAGAGAGAGAGAGAGAGAGAGAGAGAGAGAGAGAGAGAGAGAGAGAGAGAGAGAGAGAGAGAGAGAGAGAGAGAGAGAGAGAGAGAGAGGAAACAGAGACAAATTAAATTGTTGGGATCACAAAAAAACACTGATCGCCATAACCCTAAGGTGTCGGAATCACACCATGGAAAAACAAGTTCGTAACAGAGCAGGGGCATGAAAGAGGGTGTGAGCAAAAGACAAAGAGACAAGAAGGCGTGTAACGAATGCAGTCCTGCTGCAAATCCACCCATTAACCAGCTGTCAGGTCCGTTTCCGATCACTTCACTAAGCGGTGCCGGGGAGAGAGATCATTCCGGAACCACTGCAGCCGTAAAGGAAGGGGGTATAGCAATGACACTGCTCCCTATCAACTCAGCCCAAGCAAATCAGACTTGACAGCTGGATCAGCACTATGTTCAAGCTCACTTCTTCACCATCCCAGCAGAAAATGACATATCATACATATCCAAACAAGATAGGCCTACATAAACTGCACAAGAAAGGTGATAGAGGCGGGTGTTAAACAGAAATCCGATAACGTTAAAATCCTACCCCAACTAGACTCATATGTGATTCCCCTAGCTAAAAGAATAGTACAGGGTATTCCAGTTGTTTTCTAATTAGAAATCCTAAAATATACCAGTAATTCATCAATTCTACAATGTGTGAAATTAAAAATGTTGTAAATTTGTTTTAATTATAGCTTACAATTAGCAAAACAACAAGTTAGCCGGCTAAGCTAGCATACACTATACAAAATATTGATAATGTAATATTGAAATCAAAGGGCACCCACTAGAAAAGGTTCAATTGATCTTAGCTGCTTTCTGTCACATATCTGTTCATATTTTGGTGCTTGACATTAGTCTCTCATTTGCATTGATTTGTGTCTCAAGGATACATGTATATTTATGAGGCCATCAGCATAAGACAAGATAATCAAAGGTCTCATTGGGAGGTTAGGCATACCTTCATTAGCATAAAGAGGCAATCACACAGAAGAGTGGTGTAGTAGTTATCTACGGAACCATCAGCCTCTGAGAGATCGTGTCTAGAGTCACTAAAGCCAGATTATCAGCACTCAGACACCCTCTGAGGGAGCTGACTTTGCTGACAGTGGATCATGGCTCAAAGCATTTAGCTCAGCATTTCAGCCTTGTCAGTCAGAATAGTTCTTAAAGGATAGAAAGCCGTTGTAAAATAGCAATATAAAGCACACCTGTAACCGTACATCATTGGAATTCCTAGATGTTGCTACATAGCTTGTTGGAATTACCGTAATTACAAGATCTCTTTTTTTAAGCATCCACGTCCTCGCAGAACTTGAAAGCACAATTTGTAAACTTAAAATTTTCAGAGAGTCATCATGTCATAATGATAATCTTAACATGAGGTGAATAAGGCTATTGAACAGAATTCTTTAATTCAGATTATTAAAAATTCTTATTATTAAATAATAATTATATGTTAAAAGAGGTATCTTTTACTGTATTGCTGTTACCACCTTTTTATAAAAGCAATAACGATGACAACTCTGAAGATTTTTAGCATGGTAATGGATATGACAATGTTAATGTATTTGGTCTTAATAGATCTGCTATGCTGCTGCTGCTACTGCTGCTGCTGATATTGCTGCTGAGGTTGGTTATTGCTGTTGTTGTAAATTATTGCTTTAAAAGCGCACTGCAAACTGCAATAGCAAACGCTAGCCAGCTATATAAATGTTGAGCAGCAAGCTCATTGGCTGCAGGTGCGACAGGAACCAATCAGCTTGTGCCATGTAATAAGCGATGTAAATGTCATCAGGTTGCGTTAAGGACCCATTAGCCTGTGCCGTCTAGAGTTTCATGTCAGAACTATATATATACTTTTAGTTATGATATATCTTTATACTAATATTAATTATATTTTGGGGGGTATTATATCTAATAATCATTACGAGAGATGACAAATGTGACAAAAATAAGAAATATTTGCTAGAATGAGAAATAAATAATAATATGTTTATATCACTAAAGACACTAAAAGACTTACTTGTATTATTGTTATTTGCTTTTTTTCCAGAAATAATGGTTGTAATAATAGACTTCATCTATCAGTCTGTTTTGTGGATAGATCTGAGGAAAAATAGCTTGAGATGCATGTCATGAAAATTCTACTTGAAAGTGAAAATTATACAATGGTGGTCAAAATTATTAGAACACCAGACAGATCTGAAAATATTGACCTTTTTTTGCCTCCAAAACATGATTTAATTTCATAATGTTCATGAAACATGCAGATGGTTGCTCTGACCATCAAATATCAGATGATCAAGTGTGTCGTACTGTTTTTATCCACTTTTAACTTTAATATTTGGTATGTCCATCTTTTGCAGCAATTACAGCAGCACATCTCTCTGGCATAGTGTCAATATATTTCCTCTGAGAACTTCAACACTAATGTTATCCCATGCCTTCTGCAACTGAAGCCAAAGGCTTTCCTTTGAATGTACAATAGATCTGTCCAGTTTATTTACCAACTCGCCCCAAATGTGCTCGATGGGGTTGAGGTCCGGACTTTGAGGGGGCCAGTCCATCATTTTCAATGTTCCAGCAGATTCCTTCCGTCGCAGGTAGTTCCGGCAATAGTTAGAAGAATGTTCCGGGTCATTGTCCTCTTGGAAAATAAATCCAGGCCCAATAAGACGACTCCCAGATGCCAAGTGTTCTAAAAATTTTGGCCACCACTGTATACATACCAAAAATGACTAAAGATGATACCGAAATGGCTTGACTGTGCCCACATCTCAAAATATTAACCTCAGACTGGTTTTAAAAAAAAGTCAAAAAACACTATAACCAAGATAGTAGAGGGAACACAGGATAAGATCTATTTTCACTGTTCTCAGCACCCATGTCATCAAATTTGCTAATCCACCTTTTTATTTTTTTGAAACATCAGCAGTTCAGGGACGAGAGTGCAACACATCAAACTTTCCTGTGTGTCGCTGCTTGGAAAGTCTGTCAGAAAGTTTTGCAGAGGGGATTCGGATTAGTCCTATTTATAAAACGGTAGGCTGAGATATGGACCCATTTCTCATGAATACCCATTTTTCATTAGCATGGATTTCTCTGAGTGATTATAGTAAGAGGAAGTTCAAACTAATGCATCGCATGCTAAAGATTATCTCCAATGCTGGGGGGAAAAATATAAACAGTGTTTGATTCGTACTCTAAGACCGATGCCCTGGCTTTCGTGGAAGTCTCTGGAGCACTTGTGAAAACCAATTACTCTAAGAGAAGCCAGGAATTCTCCAGAAGGGGTTGTGAAGATGATCAGTCAGTAATGTCCTAATCCTGAGTGGCATTGGATATGAAATGAAGTTCTAGCAAGTTGACTAATGTGCGTCAATGAACACCTGGAGTAAAGCACTCTACTCACAAGACTTGTTCAACAACCAGCTGATGACATGAACATTAAATTCATTTACATTTGATGGTAATGCATATAATACTATACTATATACTATACTAAAATGGGTACTTTTAGATATACTGTTGTAATTTTATCAGCATTTTTCAGTGTATATCTGTACAAGCCTGTGTGTCAAATTGCCAGCAGCCTCAGCTTTGATAATTTGTCAGCGCTGGGAGTTGGGAATTTTATGTGAACAAAGCTATAACAGTAACACTTTGAGCATGTGCAAGCATAGGACACGCTGATACAAGTCTAATGCCAAAAAGACTGAGAATATCCGAGCTGATGCTGCTGGTTATAGGTAATTTCTCCCAAATGACATATTGGTGGTGAAGTGTGAATAGCAATGTATTAAGCACACCTGTGGGTTTCTGACTCCAATTTTGACTCACTGGTAACACATTATTTCGATAGTCCACTTTAGACATTCTACTACTTATAAGTAACTTTGCAACTACATGTCAACTAGCAGTCATTAGAGTATTAGTAGAATGTCTGCTTAATAGCTGCTAACACTTTATTGTGATGGTCCCCCAACAGACATTCTACTGACTATAAGTAAATTAGCAAGAATGTCAACTAATTGTACTAACCCTAACCCTAACCTAACACTCTACTAATACTCTAATGAGAGTTAGTTGACATTTAGTTGCAAATTAATGAGAGTTAACTGACATGTAGTTGCAAAGTTAGTAGAATGTCTAATGTGTAAATGTTACTCATGCTTTGTCAATGTTAATATTCTTTTTAATATGCCAATTAAAATACTCCAGGCTTTCTCCAGGTCTTTATCACTTTATTAAAATTAAGTAAATCAAAACGACAAATGTTTACTTTCTCAAGCCGTCACGTATTTGCGAGCTTGCAGCAGGAATCTCTTAAATGAAGAACAAAAATGTTAAAGCTTACAGGCTTCCGTCCGCCTGTGCGTCCTCTGTACTTGCGTTCTTGAGTATTGGAATTGAAATTCGACGGTTGATGATAATGTAGTACGATAACACAAGAGTGCATGATCATTTAAGAACTCATATTAAGAAACGGCCATTTTCATGGACTTTTAGTTTGTTTCTCATGGTTTCCTGTTTTTCCTTTCTGTTTCCCTTTTTTGTCATAGTTACTCATTGTTTGATTTATTAGCCCCACATCTTGTTTCCTTTCTCAGTTATCCTGTGTATATATAGTCCTCAACTTCAGTTGTTCTTTGTACATTCTTGTTAGTTGTTTAGTGGTTTGCTTTTTGTTATTAAAAATTACTTCTGTGCTTAGATTCTGCCTCAACTCTTCATTCCTGCAACCACTGCTGACACTAAGCAAGATAAAGGTGCATTTATGTTTTTGAGATAAATCTGTGTACATGTGTGTGTGTGTGTGTGTGTGTGTGTGTGTGTGTGTGTGTGTGTGTGTGTGTGTGTGTGTTAGAGAGAGAGAGAGAAAGAGAGAGAGAGATGCTAGTATTCTCTAGTACTAATCTGCAGTGTCAGACTCTGCACCTTTATCTGCCTTCAGGAGAGATTTCACACCTCTACAGACAGAAGATCAATAGCATAATGCAGACACACAAAGAACCGTACAAGTAAATGCATATACTCAACTTCTCAAGCACAGATGCTGGCACACACACACACACACGTCTGTACATATCGCCGTGTCTTACGCTGGAGCCACATTCATATCAACACACTGATTTCAGTACATCCACATGCCACTCATTATGACTATATTGCCGAGCCCTATATGCTATTACATGAAATGGTATAATCATTTGACTTATTATCAGCTTACTTTGCTTATAATTATAATCAGCTTACTACCATGACAAAGAACTTCATCACCACAACATCTTCCTTCCCGCTTAAACATACAGCCATTGCATTACCATGGCAACTGGTATACAACTGTAGACGGTTGTGGTTTGTGATTGGCTCACTCAACAGACAAAGCCAGCTGTGTCTCTGTGATGTTTTACCTGATCTTGGTCCTCCTATACATGATCAGATTTTAACCTATGACTTACAATATATAATATAATGATGTGTATCATGCCCAAATTATGACTATACATCAATACCATGCTGATATATATTAAATAATGCATCAGTGAGATACTCAGAATCCAAATATTTTAAATTAATAACATACATAGAAATCTTTATGTGCTATATATGACAGTGCAATTTGCAGTGTACACTTCTGACATCATACACTAAAAGAAGACATTCACTGAACTTCAAGGTTACAAATACAACAACAACTAGCATAAACATAAGCTAATTTGTGTTGCTTAGATTTTAGAAAGCAGTGGATGCTGTGTGGATGGTGCTAACAAATTTAATATTGGATATTGATATGTTCCAAAACAGTGTCTAAGCACTTCATCAACCTGAAAAAGGCAAATGCATTTTTCAGGTAGGCTGAGGTGTTCAAGTTCAAGTAAGTTTTTGCTTCTGTTAGCTGGGTATGTTGTCACACTGCATGGGTTAACCCTGCCATTAAACAACCTTAAAAAAAATCTAATTAAATGTAATATGTTGCATACAATTAATAGTAATAAAACACTTTTGACAAATTGCTCGAATTAAAACATGAAAATTTCAACCTGGGATTTTAGTATGGATGGATGGATGGATGGATGAATGAATTATAAAATAAAAAATGAATGAATGAATGAATGATAAAATAAAAATGAATGAATAAATTAAAAAATAACAAAATAAAAATGAATGAACAATGAATAAAAATGAAAATACATATTTTTTTTATTAAAATATACTTTGACAGAATGTATAAAACTGTAGTTTTAGCATATTTTACAGCTATTCTAAAAATATAGGTTTGTGAGATTAGAAATTATACTATATTTAAGATTATTTTAAATTTGGTTTCGGCCTACAAAACCACTGCTGGAGAAAACTTCATAGTAATTGGACTTCTGCCTCAAAACCTTAGCAATACTTAGATATAGCTCTTGTGACTTCCAGTGTGACAAATAGCCCCAGCATCAGCTATATGTAATCATGTTTATTTTTATGCTAAATGATCTGTAACGCTACCCTTTCAGAATTTATTTTTATTTAAATATGATTTAATTTTGTACTGAACAGTAAAAGCAGAATGAATCACTGGCAGTCATTTTATAATGCAAACATAATTCTATTAGACAATTCTCAGCAAAAACAATGGGGGGTGGGGAATGCAATTCGCAATATGAACACTCAGCAAGAAAATGACAACAAATGAGAGATGGGGTTTTTAAGGGCACCGCTGTGTTACCATGACAACACAACCATCTCATCCTCTCCTCCCATCCATCTCCCTTGCTGTCGCTTTTGCCCTCTCTATCTCTGTCATCTCAATCTACTTCTCTCCCATCTGCCATTCCCATGAACCGCTGATAGTCCCTGAATGATGCTGCCTTGGTGTTTTCTGTTCAGTCTTTAAAGTACTGTAAAGAAACGTCTGTGCTCTGATTAAGCCACAGTATAGGTATAACTCTGTTCCAAAACATAGTGAGCTGACATGCTGTCTACTGTCTACATAGGCTGTATCCTAACCATCCTGGAACTTCACAAGGGTCTAATTTGGAACATTCTACATAGGCAGCAATTTTGCACACTATTCAAAAAGTATTGCTTAAGTAATCACACAGGAGACTCAACTCACAATTGATTCCAATCAAGTTTGACATTAGCATGTTGCTAAGCTAACAATGTGATACTCTAATAAGCATAAAAATACAGAGCCCACATAAAAATTGGGGGAAAATGGGAATATTTAATTAGATCAAACTATTATAAACATTTTTGATTACTGAATGAAATAAATGTGTAATCAACATTTTACTCGACTCATCCACCATCTTGGAATGAATTTTTCAATTAGTTTGTTGCGATGGATTTTGTTATTCAGCAAAATGAGGTTATCATTCACTGCCTGGCCAAAAAAAAAAAAAGTCACTGTTTGGATTTAAATAGGCAAATGCTTAAGAGTCAATGATTGGATCATTATTGCAGTGATTATTATGTTTCTAGCATGTTATATGTTTAGCAACAGTTCTTCTGACCCTAACTGATGGAGTGTGTAGCTTTTCGTTTCTTTAACAACCATGTAGGAAGACACATCATGGCCATATTCCAGGTTCATCAGGCTCAAATTGTGGAAGAATGGTTGAGAGGGAGCATGAAGAATCATTTTCACACATGAACCTTAAATTCATTGAAAGTCATATATGTTGTGATGTTATTTCCATCAAGAGATGCATACATTTTTGGTCAAGATCTTGTATTGACAATGCAAGAGTCCAGCACTCTTTAAAGTCTACTCCAGCACATCCAAAGACTTTCAATGAATTTAAGGTCTGGACTCAGAGGTGCCAATTCATGTGTGAAAATGATTCTTCATGCTCCCTCACAACCATTCTTTCACAATTTGAGCCTGATGAATCTTGACATTGTCCTCCTGGAATATGGCCATGATGTGTCTTCCTACATGGTTGTTTAAGAAATGAAAAGCTACACACTCCATCAATCAGGGTCAGAAGAACTGTTGCTAAACATATAACATGCTAGAAACATAATAAGGACTGCACTAATGATCCAATCATTGAGTCTTAAGCATTTGCCTATTTAAATCCAAACAGCGACTTTTTTTTTTTTTTTTGTCAGGGCAGTGTAATACGAACATAATCATGCTGTTGCATTTTGTGCACACCTTTGATTTTTTAAAATGTTGTTTAGGTAGGCAGTTCACTGGGTTTTGGAACAGAACTAGAGATGTTGCCTCTACTCTCTCCCCAAACAATAAAATAAGAATGACAGGAAGGCCTGCACAGAATATGTGAATCTTGCAGAAAGCCCCACATAATTCTCTAACTTGCCTTTATAAAATATTGTTAGCTAATTTGAAGTGTATGGAGCCATTTACAAAGAATGTGTTCTTGCATTCCATCTGTGCTTTTTTTTTCATTGTTTACTTATGTAAACATGTGCTACATGTTTGATCATTAGTGTAGTGCTTCTAAATTGCTGTCAAATTAAAAGTAGTTTAAATAATTAATAGTTTTAATAACCTTTTATGTATTGGATTATTTTAAACGTGTATGGTAGTTAATGTGGCTATATACTCACCTTCTGTTCAATTTCGTTTAGCAGTTTTTAATGTAAGAACACATCTTGAGTGAATGGCCTCCGATAATTTTTAGTTCCGTTTAACACATTTTACCATACTTCCACATAATTCAGTGCAGATTCCATGTGGGCTTTGAGATAAGTTAGAAAGCTGATGGAGATAGTAATGGATGTGTATGAGATGAGAATGAATGATCAACCTGTAAACATCCAACTTTCCAGCACCCTGTACCAACTTCATCACACTCCAACACACTCAGCCACTAAAAGCAACCATCGGACGCACAGCAACCAATCCCCAAGAGCCTGAAGCATACATTCACACGTCCTCAAGACCGCAATCCCACAGTGCCTTGCTCCCTACCTGCTTGTTTTTGAGGTCGAGCGAGAGTTCATAGTCGGAGGTGGTGGAGTGGCTGCATGCTCCATTCCTCTGTACTCTGATTGGTGAAGCAGTGTGATGTAAGCTTGGCCTCCTTCCTGTGCCTCCCGTACTTGCTGCTTCCCTCTCCTGCTCCTCTGTCTCCTTTTTCAGCTCCTCCTGTATTGGTTGTTGCAGTTGCACCTGGGGTTTTTCTTCCTCTTGCTCTATCTCTTGTGCCCTCACCTCTTCCTTCTCCACTTCTGCACTCCCTCTCTCTTGTGGTTCACCGCCATCTCGATCCCCATCTCCCCCTCCTGCATCGACAGATGTCACAGTGCTTTCTGCAACCTGAGGTGCCACCTCGACCTCGGGCTGGGAGGCACTGGTGGTGGTCACCTCGGGTGATGGCGATGCGGCAGGTGATGGTGTTGCAATGGGAGAAGGGGAGGGTGGCTCTTCACTGCGGAAAGGAGGAGAAAACGAAGAGTCAGCCTGCAGCCCAGGCACCATTTGACCTTGTCCTCCAGCTCAGGGGGGTGTGGCCTGGATGGGTCAATGTCAATCTCTCCCTCCCTTTTCTCTCATCAACTGTGCCCTTCGGGGCAAAGAGAAAGAGATGAAGCGATTGTCTTGGGGTTGTAGCCCCTACTGTCCATTCCAGGATGGACTCAAGAGTTATCAGACAACCAGAGGGGGAGGATGGGACACACAGTGACTTTGCAACACCCAACATGACACACACAGACATGACAGACACAGTCATGCAGCTATCAGTGTGGTACATTTACTGCTCTTCTGTGGTGTTGTTCTGTGACCTGTTGTAGCTATGGAATTTTTCAGGCTAACTCAGTGGTATCCCACAAATCTTCTGGACCCCCATGAGGTGAAGCCCCACCCACAAACTAGTGTCAGTCTAGTGTAAACTTTACAATAACAGTGAGAAGCTTTTGAGCCCTCTGAAAGGTCCTGTCAGAAGAAGTCCGCTGACTGCAGATGTTTGGAAACTCAGCATGACACCTCATAATAGTCGTATTTGCCTTTCCAGCATATCTAAAAATATGCCAAGAAAGCTTTCAAATTATTAGGCTGCATGTTAATAAAGATACTGTAAATGCATTAAAAAGACTAAGTGCACCTTTGTGCGGTGTCACGCCAGTGACAAGAAAGCTTCCTTTGCAGTGTAAAGATGACAAATTTTACCAGAATTTAATGGGCTCGTTCTCCCATGAAGGAGTGTGAGGTTGTCACGTACGTCAGTGGGCTACCTGAAGCTCTGGAGTTAAGTCTCTACAAGCCTTTTGGTTGAATCTATGGGGATGTATATGATAGACGGGGCTTTTATTTTGCTTTTGAAGTGGGACTGTGAATATCTCGCCTTTAATCACCCTCTCTGTTTTAACTCCCCTCTTTCTAAATGTCATATTAGATCACTCTCTCCATTTATATCCACCCCTGTTTTTCTTTCTGGGTTCTACCCTTTCAGTCCCTTGCACCCACTCACATGGTTCTTTATTTTAGCATGAGCAAGTGTGACTGCGTATATGTGGTGTGTGAAGCACTGACTGGCATTAGGAGCACTCAGGGCCTGTATGCATTTGTCTAAGCACAGTCTAATATCACAGAGTGCTAGTGGTCCAGGACAGGTCAGTCAGAGTTCTGCACACAGACACACTTTTAAAAAGCTCTGCTGGCATCAATGTATGCATGAAGCAGCAAAACTCAATTATCTTTCCATCCATGACATGGCAATTGGGCGACAAAGCAAAAAATCTGCTGATTGTAAATGGATTTGGATTTGATGTTTAATAGGCAGTAAAGAAGAGTAAGGATGGCACAGAGATTTGAGGGAGGGGGGATATGTGCCCCCCACATAGTTTGGAAGGGAGCGAACTGAAAAGAATTTAGGATGAATTAGTAGACAAAGAAAATGGCAATAACTCCAAAACCTAGCGAGATGCCTACCTAGACAACATTTTAAGGCATCATGAACCAGCTCCTAACATGAAGGCCAAAAGGTAGGATCTTCTAAGATACTTTTGTTTGGCCAAAATGGATGCAACTAGATGGATGAGAGGCCAATCCCAGAATGCATTGGAATGTGCACTGGGGGAAAAGTAATCCAAGTTGGCAGAAACTTGAGAGAAATTTTGAAATTTTAAATCTACTTACCCTTTGCCATTTGATACCAAACGAATATTAAATGAACCAAAAATGACCATTTTAACCAATATTTGTGGGCAGCATGCATTTTTAAGCTTATTAGAGTTTTTATTAAAGTCAAGATGCTAGCTTGCCTCCATGCTTGTGCTTCAAATCACTCCTCATTTGAAGCACAATCATTGGTAGACACGCTAGCATCTTGACTATTTGTCTGATGCAGAGAGATGTTGCAAGTAGAGTGTTCGAAAACTAATGAGATGCCATTGTGGTTAGGATGCTGACTTCAAAGGTAGCTGCCTATGTAGGCGGTACTGTAGATACCAAGGCAGCTCACTAGGTTTGAGTGTTCTGAACTGAGTGTTCACTATTTCAAAATACGATACATTTTCTTGCTGGTCTGGTGGACTCCCTTGCATGTACAGTATAAGGAAATCCAAACTAAAACCTCCCTCTTACTAATAAACCAACATATAGGGGTTTAAAAGCTTGTATCTAGGAATCAACCTAGAAATACTGGGAAAATAAGACTCACAAGACATATGTTGGAAATGGTTTGTGGAGTATAGCGCCTGTATCTTATTTCAACATGCGTTTGTGGCAGTGCTGGCGGGATTGAAAGAGGCGATAAAGATCAACTCCTTCCAGAAATGGCTAAGGCGATAAGACAGGAGTCAGTGAGCACAAAATCAGAACATTACAGGCAGCGTATGCAGCGTGGCACACACACACACAGGATATCCCCAAGGGGGGAAAGGATTGTAGGAATAAAAGTGAAAAGCGGAGAGCTTGTTCAGGGAGAAAATACTGCTAATCCATTTATCCTCTGAACACGAGAAAAGACCACTTGTTCAGTCTCAGCAATGGATAATTCTTCATATAAGTTACATATTAGAAGATGTAGGCTTATAACACAGACAGCACAAATGTTCCTCCATTTTTTCAACTATAAAGAAGATAGACAACAACCAGGGCCGACGATGGCAGACTGGTTGCCCTACGTGAAAAATCTGTGGTCCATCCAAAGTCTTTTAGATCCCGTTTAAAGCTACTTTTGAATGGCAATCGATGGATGAACATGCCTCTTGCCCACATAATGGTGTAGTAACAGTACGATTCGGGACCAATACGATTTTAATGCAGGTGGGGATACCCAGTGCTACACAAATTTTGTGTATGTGTCACTTCTCAAGATCTTATTTAGGACAAAAAATAGTAGACTGACATGGAGGACACAGGATTTATTGCTTTTCATTTTATTAGGTTGGTACAAAGTGTAAAACAAAAACCGCGTTTTTGAAGTTGCCAGCCAGCGGCAGCATTTTTGATAATTTTCACAAAAGTTTCATGGCCCCCAGAATATTTTGTTGTATGAATATCTGAACATGCAATATATAATAAGAAAGAACTGACCCTCTGCTTAAAAAAAAAAAAAAAAAAAACTGTTTTATTCTAGTCCTTCAAAGCTTGCACAGTCCCATTAATTCGGTAATTTTAGGCCGTTTTTATTTATATGCTGTTTAATGATGATCATCGCATTATTTTACATATGCATATATGCTTACCCACGTAGGAGGGGACGTTCTCACGACCTTGCGCAACGTTCCCTAAAAGTTCTTTAATGATGACGCAAATCCCGAACCTTTATAGAACATTAGGGACGTTCCTAAAACGTCCTGTTTTGGTTATGAAAGTGCTGCAGTTCAAGGTTCCTTTTAGGACTTTAGGGGGACATTCCATTTTGGTTATTCTATGGTCACATAGCAACATTACAAAGAGGACATTTGGGATGTTAACAGAACGTCCCACATGGTCCTCTGTTGGTCATATAATAACGTCCCCGAACCCTTTAAAGAACGCCACATCATGACCGTCTTGGAACGCTCTGGTAACGTTACTAGGCGATGTCCTTGACACCAGCGGGGACGTTCTGAGAGTGTAAAATTTCTAGCAGGGTTACACATGCTATCGCTTGTTTCTGCCTTTTCTTTGCCTGTGCTTTGATCTGGAGATTTAGTACTCTTTCAGAAGATGCTTAATAGCGCCCCCTACCATATAACAGTGAAAACACGGAAAGCCAGAAAAATCCGTCAATGGCGGGGAAAGAGTTAAGAAAATTATAGATTAATTTAATGCCATTTGTGAACTGTGTAAAAGCTAAACTATGTAGTTTTCTATCTTATCCAAGGTTAATTTGCAGAGACTATAAGTACACCATTTGTGCACTGAGTTCTGCAAAAAGTATACACACTGTGGCACTTTCAAAACATTATTCTGTTTGATTGAGCATCCCAACCACCCAAACACACCAATATTATCTCAATTAATGGCATAAGTTTGGGGCAGGGCTGCATGTTTGTCCAACCAATGACATTTTGCAATTCTGTTTGGTTCCACTAGAGGTACAGAAACACCCTTACGGTGTGGTGTGTTCACACTTGTACGTTCGATTCTCTTGGTTCTTTTGGTTCCGACCAAAAAAGAAAACAATGCATTTAGTCCTGGCTCGGTTAGCATTCACAGTGTCAAAGATACAAATGAAAAAAAGGGCTTTTATGACGTGTATTTTGCGGTGGAACTTACCGAACATCCAAAACAATGCTGTGCACTAAACTAAATTCGCTTGTTGTATGTGCATACATATTTTTACTAGCTGAGAACTCACAAAGAGCTTATAAAATGTGCTAAGGAGTGAAAACAGTGCCATGAAATTCAATTCCTGTACCGAACTGTAATGAGCAATGTAGCTCCTATGACAAGAAAAACAGGGTACGCTTGAGTATTCTGTCCTTTTTAGGGTCACATCTTGTGACACCACGTCCTGTTTTTGATTTGTTTCGATGTATTGCGTTGACATTTCAGTTGAACTGCACCAGAGTTCGTTTGGAAGTGGACCAAGACTTTTTAAAGGTCTCGGTCTGCTTATTTAGTGCTCACCAGGATTTGGATGGCAGCATTCACACTTATTCAACTGAACTGCACTAACACACAATCGCACCAGAGTTACTTTTAATCAAACCAAACCTGACAAGTGTGAACACACCCTTAATGTTTAAAGAGAAACTGTGCTCCATATTTCACGATTCATAGGCACTTAGAGTCAGTCCAGCGGACCGAAGAAGAATTATGTAAGTTAAATCCATTCTATTTGAAAGTTCCAAAGAAGTGGAAGCTGTGAATAATAGATGTTGAAATAAAGCTTCCTCTCAGCAGGTGGCACAGCTAGGGAACAAAAATAGACAGAGCTAAAAACACAGTGCTCATTGTCTGATACATTTTTTTTTCATTCTTTACTTTTATATGTTTTTTTTCCCCTTGTTTTTTCTTGACTGTTTTATGTTTGCAACTTGTAAATAGAACAGCCTGAGCAACTGGTTAATAATGTTTCTTTTTTGCTTTATTTTTTTCATTGAATGTAGCCACGCTGTTCTCTTGAGGACAGACTGAGAGCAAACAAAATGAAGGGGTGAGAGGATGTAAAAGCAGGTAAACGGAGGCAAGGAGTCATGGGGCTGCTGGGACAGCAAAACACAAAGTGTGTAAACTACACAACACACAAACACACATTCCGAGACCATAAAGAAAGGCTGATGCCAAACATCCACGAACACACAAACAATGCTATAGACAATGTGTATGTGAGTTTGTGTGTACAATGGCAGTAAAAGCATGTGTAGCAGTAAAAGCAAGTACTGTCTATTTATATTTATAAAACTTTTAGTTCTGGTCCTTGCTTCTGATTGGCTGAGTATATAAGTATATAAATAATAATAATGGGTACAATATTAATACGTATTAAAAATGTGAGTATAAAACAATAACAAATTGTTTTAAAAATATGTGAAATTTTCTAGCTGAAATGGCACCATTTCCTGAGAATAACAGCAGAGCAGATTAACTTTGAGGAGAGACACAAACTGAAGTTTAAAACTGTCAAAGCACCCAGAATTTTCTCTGTTTGCTCAGTACACAGCAGAGGCTGTAGCAGCGACTCCCCACTTGAATTGTGCATACTGCACCAACTACAGCTGGCTTTACTACTGCGACACAGTGCAGGCATTAGTGAGCATGTGGGGGATGAATCCGTGCGCCTGTAGTTCTGAGGGGTGAGCGTGTGTTTTGCTTGTGTGTGTGTTTCTGAGCGTATGCAACTGCCTGCTGCTCCTGCCCCCGCACTGTCACAGAATCAGCTCAAGTGCCTGCGGAGAGAAAGAGCCCCTATCCACCCACAATATGTATGACTCCAACTACATCTGCACTCTTGGCAGCCTTTAAAAAAAATTATTATGAGACTTGGGGTGTTGGGAGGAGTGTTTTTATTACTCTAAATAGGCACCAACTCATCTAGTGTGTGATTCCTTACAAATCCACACAAAAGAGTTTGTCAAGAATTTTGTCAATTTGACAATTTGTAAAATGTACATGACACATCATTTATGAACCTACACTTTCAACAACCTCAAATTTATCCTCAAAACAGTTATTGGCCCCATATGTTTCCAAAAATATTGCAATTTGTGGCACATGGCCTTGGGCCCCGGATTCCCAGAGGCCCCAAGTTCTTTTGGGGTGGCAGCAGTTTATGTCATTAATCTGGAGCAGGATCATAATTAAAGGGGTAAAGGTAGGAATGATTTTCGGGGACCCATGGGGCCCCATGAGGGCCCTATCTCTTAGTTTAGACATGAGGGTGAGTAAATTATCATATATATATTTCTTATTACTATTTTAGGTGAACTCTACATTTAAGGTTTTTGTTGCAATTGTCAGCTATCATATTTGTTCCTGGGGGAGGGAAATATGATTTTAATTTCAACAGCTTTAAAAATTATCCTAAAAACCATATATTTCTGAAAATGTTGCAATTTGTGGCACAGGGCCTGGGGCCCCGGATTCCCAGGGGTCCCATGTAGCAACCCTCATTTCCATGGGACCCGGAAATGAGAGTCCTATCTTTGACTTACAACCCTCACTTCTGGAACAGCACATGGGCACCTGAACTTCGATTGTTCTTATATGATCACATATGAATCAAATAGAAGCACAATATTGTCTCAACAATATGCTATGCAGGGCCCCATACTCCAGGGTGCCAATGACAATGCATTCAAAATGCATTCACTGTTTATAACAACACCCTTTACAGAGATGTAAATCCTATGAAGGACTAAATAATTGCACAAAGGTTACATGTTTTCACTGCAAAATCATGATATGGCCTTGTGTGATTATTAAACTGCAAAATAGATTCTTGCGGTAAGAAATAATGGACCCACTTTATATTAGGTGGCCTTAACTACTATGTACTAACATTTAAATTAATCATTTGATACAATGCACTTAATGTGTGCATACATGTTTTTTACATTGTACTTACATTGTATTTACAATCTGTAATTAATTTCTGTAGTTACATTTATAATTACACTGTTGACACTTCCCTTACACCTAACCCTGCCCTTAAACTTACCCATACCACCACACCTGTCCCTAACTTTACCCATATCCCACCTCAATAACAGCAAAAGTGTTTTGCAATACAATATGAACACAATAAGTACATTGTACATATTTTTTGATGTAAGTACATAGTAGTTAAGGCCACCTAATATAAAGTGGGACCGAAATAATAGTGATATTTCATAGTGCACTGCCACTTATAGTTAAATTGAGTTAAAGGCAACCTGACACAATCAACAACCATTTGGTCGACAGGATACTGTTAACTGCTAATTGGTTCTAATTTTCAAATTTTCAATTTCTTAGGTAGGCTTTTACTGTTTATTTGGGATTCTAATTCCCTGTCATTACTATATTTCTCTCCAAACTTGCATGACCTTCTGCATGTTTCTCAAAGCTAGTCATCGTCATTGGTTAACAGCCAACGGTCTTATTCTGGCCAAGAACTGCTGCTATGTGAAATGTAGTTAAACTGTCATGTGATAGGATGCACTCCCACAAGTTTGGGTTTGAATAAGTGCCACCCTAATCACCTTAAATCACCCTAAAACTGCTGGTACCGTTTGCTAGCACATAAATCCTTATTTATGTGCCAGTCCACATACTAGAACATGTTTTTGCGCAGGTTAGTGGGGGTGGGGAAAGGAATATAGACGCCTTTTTAAAAAGTTTAACTTTTAACTTGAGAGCCACGTTTTTTTTTAATGATGTGTCATGCACGAGACGCTGCATAAAAAGACGAGAGCGGGCCAATCACTCTAAAACTGCTGGTACCGTTTGCTAACACATATTTGTGCTAACTGAGTAACAAATGATGTCCACATGATTTGTTTTAGTTTTTGTGACAAAGCCAATTACTGCAAAAAAAAAAAGCTGTTATAGGGACAATGGCATATAAGAGTGTCCATGATTCTAGTGTAAATGAATGTTAAATTCTCTGGATAGTTATGTTGGTTTCAGATGGTTTTGAAAAACTTTTATACCAATTAAAAAAAACAACTTTAAATGTATAACATGATAGAACCATCATTTGAATATTATTTCCCTTTTTTTGTAATATTTTGCATGTTGGTCTCACTGTATACATTTAAGTTGGTAGACAAACGTTTTTCTAAAATTAATAAGCAGTTAAGCAGTTTATTAAAAAAGTCTTTTACATACATAACAATAAAATAAAAAAAACAGTGTAGGCACATTCAAGTCACTGTATTTTTGAATAGCATTTTTGATATGTTTTTTAATTAAATTGTTAGATCAGACCAAATAATGAACGTCACATTATGTAATCCTGCATAAATCCTTTCAACACTAGTGTGTATCTTTAATGTGACATGGGTAGTGGTGTGGAATCGCAGTATAATTTCTATAACCTAAAAACATAAAGAAACATAAAGAAAATGGCCAGAGGTCATGAGACTGCAGAAGGATTAACATGTTGACATCCTTCCTCCAGAGGTGACATCCAGAGAGTGATTTCTCAGTGCTGTTAAAAGTGTTGACGTCATCAGCAATTCATCTTTTAGATATTATCTAAAAATATATTTTATATATTTTTGAACATCATTAATTACATCTAGGCAAGATATAAATTTTTAAAGCCATGACCCTATGGGATGAATATTGACTAAGCGATAACATGGCTCAAAGTGAATTCATTCACTACCCATCCCTGAGGGAAATCTGTTGAAATGTGAATGTGGAATGTGTTTTCGTAAGGGTTTTTTTCTTTATTATGCTACATATGTGCTTTCAGATCCTGTCTAACCATCACAATATTTGTAATTCTCTGTAAGTCTCTAATTCTTTGAACAGCTATTCAACATGTCTGAAGATCTGGCATCTCTGGTTATAACACATCTGCAGTCGCTCATGTTTGATAAATCCATCAACAAAGTGAATTATTTCTATGTAATAAAATATAGAATAACCAGACTTTTGACTAGTCTGCAAAGTCTGGTACATACTGGAACTTATTCTGATCCACTTAGACAGGAAAAGTCATGAACTTTAAAGTTAAAAGTTGAACTTTTAACTTGAGAGCCAGGTTTTTGTAATGATGTGTCATGCGTAAGACGCTGCATAAAATGACATGAGTGCAGCGATCAAACACGTCCATCTACCAAATGCAAAAACATGTTCTATGTGAATAGCCCCTTATGTAGTAATCAAAAATGACTGAGAAGGTCAAGGAAAAGTTATGTAAATGTATTGGTTGAAAAGTGCACAAAGTGTTTGACCTGTCTGAACTTTCTCTAATGTGTAAAATGCAAAATTTGAAACTACTAAAAATTTATGTTTAAGCTTTCTCAATATTTCATCACCCATGCCTACTATTATATTATTAAGTTATAAAGCACAAAACTGTGGAGCTCTTACTGCGATGCTAGGTAGTTGAAAACACATTCGACCGGATTGCTTTCGTAGTGTAGATGCTCATGTGGTTGAATGCATTCAAACAGCCTCTCCGACTACTGACCTAACGCGTAAACATTATGGGATGCGCGCTAGCCAGACGGGATTTAAACTTTGTCTACTGAAGACCCAAGTTTGGTTTAAAGACGAAAAACATACCAAGCACAATGTTCTCTCACCATTCCTAATTTCTAACAAACACTCACAGCGTTCAGTGTGGTCTTGTGGCTGTCAGAGCAAAAAACGAAAGCTGATGCTCTCCGTATATTTTTCTGTCATTTCCAGTCGCATTCATATGTAAATTGCGCAAGCTTATTTTGACCAAAAGATTGAAAGATCTGAAAAACACATACATTTACCCGCCCATAGACCCTTCCCTCAAAGAAATCAGGACAGAAGTGGTTGAAAGTGGACAAAAGAGACATAATGTGTCTCCCTCATCTACTTGTGATCCGATCGACCAAAATGGATCTTAATACCAGGTGTAAACAGTTCCAAAGACAACACAAATGTAAAGAAACTGTTTCTTGCCTTTTTCATCATACAGCATTAGATAGCATAGTGTCCTAAAAGAGCAATAAAAAGAGAAACGGCATAGAGGATAGATGGATGGGGATAACGCCCTTGACCTGAGTGATGGCACATGATGTGTGAGTGTGAATGAGACGGACTGCATCAGTAATGAGCATGCTGAAGTGTGGGCATCAGCGCTATGGTAAAGGATGGCTACGGCAAGCTGCCAGGGCCAAAAAGAGAAAATAAAGAATTGCGGAGAAGAAAATAAATAACCTCTCTTCATAAAAGCAAGACCAGGACGCTGTTATTTACAGACTAGTGACATTTCACTGGAGTACATTACACGTTATTTATGTTCCACACACACATACACAGATAAGTAACTATATGCAGACACTTGACATATATACATATGAAAATACACTTTTTCTTGAAGAGACAGTATAATTAAACTCATACAATATTTCACATCAGCACTCTCGCACAAAAGCACTGGACCCCACAATTTTTGACACAAATGGAGCAATGCTGCAAGTCTCATTTTTTCTTCTTTTTATAGCCACTTCTGCTCTCTTATAAATAGCACTGCTTTATTTCACACCAATAATCTGCTTCTAGTACTCCTGAAAAAGGTACTTAATTTTAATATAAGGCCTATAAGATTCAAATCAGGCTCATAGTGCAGAGAACTCTGGGATTGATATATTATTTTGCCGAATCACACACAGACAATATCATATTTCAGAAAAGGACCCTCTCGCTGTAGCATCATGTCCTTTGCTAAAATTAATGTCCAATTTATTTCTTCTTTTATGGGTGAATTGGTTGAATAATGGGGAAAAAATCATCAAACAAAGCATTCAAAACAACTAGAAATGAGGAAAAACGTGAGTACTTTCACAAAACAAATATATAATATAGACAATATTTTACATTTAGATTTTGCATTTATATTTATGCAATTGGCAGATGCTTTTATCCAAAGCGACTTACATTGCATTCAAGGTACATTTAACTTTCAGTAGTTACGTTAAACGTTTTATTGGCTAAACTGCTGTGGAACCATTAGCAGCATTTTTTAATCATATAATATAAGGTTTTGTTCTAATAGAAACTGCCTTTTAAAATATCAATCAATCAATCAATCAATCAATACTTTCCAGGTGCCATATTAAAGGAATACATCCATTTTCCAAATCTCAGCATCTCAGACTGGAGGCAGGGAAATACCCTAGACAAATATCCCGTCCATCACAAGAGTAGTTCACCAAAAATGCTGTCATAATTTACTCACCCTGATGTCACTAAACCATATGGCTATGTTTTCCTTTGATAAAATAAAAAAAGGGAATGGATGCCAGATGAGCTGATGGTGTCCGTGTCTGTCAAGCTCCAATAAGTGTATCACTATCAAAGTATCAAAGCAAAAGTTAGAGCATCGACGATAGAGCAGCCCATTGCTTAAGTGAAAAGTCTAAAAATAATCAGAACAGCTTGGTTGAGCCAATGTTGCTGTATCAGGCTGGTCGGGATGCTCAAACAATTTTCAACAGTGCTATGAATGGCTTACTTAGATGTACTTACAATCTGCATTTTTTTTAAGATAGGATAAAAGAAGGTATATTAATAGAAAACAATACACCCAACCAGGGCTTGACATTAACTTTTTTGCTCACCAGCCACTGTGGCTAGTTGTTTTCCAAAGTTACTAGCCACTCAGTATTTTCACTGGCCATAATTTTGACATCCATACTATGGGGAAAAACTGCCATATAGATATTTTTGCTATTATCTCATACTTTGGCAGCAGGTATATTAAGCTGCTGTCACTTTAAGACCTGACACATGGATCCATTATACTGTTACACGTGTTTTCTTTCTCAGCTGTTTACGCTCACTTAAAACACAGCTGGTTGTGTTTACGTGAATACTCGCCAAGACCTGCATTTTGACATTATTTTGTGTGTATTTGACTGTTTAAGCACAATAAGCAGCGAAAAAGAACTCAGTTTAGATCTGAGAGGCGGCTTTATGGGCGCACACTTTGGGTGTGAGCACAAAATCTGCGGGAGTGAGTGCCCAATACGTGCAATCCAACGCCGAAATTCAATCCCTGAAACACCAACAATATTCATCTGGAGCACATGAAAAGAGTGAGTGAGGCGAGGTGGGTTTGTGTGTCAACTCGCTGTCGGAGAGATGAGCGACAGAGAAAGCGCAGCTGGTATTGTGTATTCTGCGGAAAATGAGTATTGGAAGCGCTTCAGTATTGATATGTAACGAAAAATCAATATTTTTGAGAACACTACATTGCACTTTTTCAGATGCCTTTCTAAAAGACTACAATTGAAAAATATATATTAAATATACAATTCAACCCGCCACTGCTAAAATCCACTCGCATTTGTCAAGCCCTACACCCAACACATTTAATTAAAAAAAAGAATTAAATCTGGGCAACATAAGCCATTTAACTGTTTGGCTTTTGGACAGATTTGACCAGTCTTGGCACAATGAAATTCGAGTTGAGCCAGAGCAGGTGCAGTCCAAGCTCAATGGAACAGTAGGGACTTATTACTTTATACTTTACATGTGAGCCCATTTGTAAATAATACAAGATGTGCAGCTAAAGGGGATATTTCTGGATTGTGAGCTAATAAATGATCCAAAATATAATGGCGATGCTACCTCTACTCTTGAGTTTACTGAGAACTGAAAGCCATCAAGACTTGTGAGTAAATTTTAAGTAAATTATGACAAAATTTTCATATTTGGGTGAACTATCACTAATAGCATTACAGAGATTGAGCTTTGTTTTGAAACTATCAGTACTCAAGAAGAGCCATTATTAATCAGCCTTTGTTCATTCAAATCTCAGTAAACACATCTGCGCTAGGCTATTTTTGCTTTTCCACACACTAAGGGAGGGAATGGGCTGCTTCTGCGGGAGAGAGCAAAAGACAGGAAACGTGATTTGACAGTCTGATTACAAGTCAGGAAGAAAGGATGGAAGAAAAACATCAGTTTATACCTCAAATATTCAACATATGCTCTACCTACATTCTTGCAAATCTCCAAAAACGTACAAAAAAATTATATATATATATATTGTAATAAATAATTACAAAGAAACGGCAAATAACATATTGCATTAAAGAGACATTTTAAAATAGAAAGACTGAAAATGTATTTTCGTGTAAAATAATCCAACTTCTAAAAATAATTTTTGGTAACACTTTATTTTACAGTGTCCTTGCTATACATGTTACATGTAGTTACTACAGTAAAACTGTGCATAATTACATGCACCTAACCCTAAACCACATCCTAACCCTATCCTTATAGTAAGTACATGCAGTTAATTATTGTTACTCTGTACTTAAATGTATAATTATACTGTAACAAGGACACCTTCAAATCAAGTGTACCTAAACATACAATTCACTGCACTTTCCAGCTGAAATGTACACTACTGGGAGTAAAATACCAACAACTTTTATTCCTTTCCACATAAATTATCATTTCAAGGGCATATGATCGATTAATAAAGACTTATTCTTGCACAGTTACCTCAAAACACTTTTACCATAGTGCATGGTTTGAAAAATAATATATATTGACGTTTGCATCACATAACCAGCTCCGTATGTATGGCTTTTCTGATGTAGTAAACTTGCTCAGTAGCTCAGCTGGTACAGTACTTGCACTTGCGACGTGGAGTCCCGTAAAACACGAGACACGATAAAAGAGTAAAAAATTTGTATATTTGCTTCAGCATTTTTACCTTGTTTTTGCCAGATTCATGTTGATCTGGTTTACATAAAACTTTCACTTTGGAAGTGTCGTGAAACATGCAAGAAGCAGTGTGATGTTATTTTGCAGGATTGTCACATAGGTACTTTTTTCTAATGAGCCTAAGGGGCAGATTTACTAAACAGGGCAATTTAGCGTGAGAGCGCAATTCCAAAAAAAACACAGATGGAAGTGGATAGTCTGTGCGTGATCTATTGACAATGCTGAAATTAAAGAACACAGACACAGCCGGATCATTTCCATAATGACCAAATTAGCGTCTGGTTTAAGCCATGCTTTCTTTGGGGCGGTAAATAATGGCGCAAATACCAGTAAATTGACTAGCACAAACCTTAGTAAATCACCTTACATGATACATTTAAATACTCTTTAGTATGGGGAACACATATTCACTATTAACTACGACTTTTGCCTCAATAAACCCCTAATTAACTGCTTATTAATAGTTAGTAATTTAGTTTTTGTAGCATTTAAGTTTAGGTATTGGGTAGGATTAAGGGATGTAGAATATGGTCATGCAGAATAAGGCATTAATAAGTACTAATAAACAGCCAATATCCTAGTAAATATGCATGCTAATAAGCAACTAGTTATTGGTGAGAATTGAACCCTAAAATAGTATTACCACATACTCTCCTTGACATTTTTCATGCATGGAAAAGTGTATATTTCAACATAATTTATTCTGTTATCAGTGTATTTTTTCATATTTTTTAGTAGTTTCAAGGTCAAATGATTGCATTTTACATCACAATTCTAGTACGTGCCATCAGGTGTGTAAGTACTGTCTTCTGTTATAGTAAATACACTGGCAGGTAGCACGTTCCACACACACAGGTGGTACACCCGACTGAGAGCACATAAAACACAATCCAATCTCTGCCTCTATCACTGCAAACCACATATCACAGCAAGATCAGCCATATGGGGTCAGTGGGGAAAGGAGAAAGAAACAGCAAGAGATGATGTCATAATGAGTAGAAAAAGCCATAGCGAGTGCAAAGAGCTGGGAATTAGGGAAGCTACCAATAGTGAAGTGAAAAGCATTTAAAAAAGGATAAGAAATGCAAAATAAAAATTGTTTTGTTTATGTCTGCCACAGCACTGTTTGAGAACAAAAAATAGGTATGTGGCCCCTTTACTCTAGAAAATTACTATAATAGACTATAAAATAATCAAAGTAATTAAATATTGCTCTAACAGAAACAGGAGATTTTTCTGCGGGTTTTTTATGTACTGGGGTTCATAGAAAAAAAGGCATACTTACATGCATACTTAGCCAGAATGTGTTTAAAAACCAAAGGACCCAAGTGAAATTAAATCCCTAGCCAGTGAAAAACATCTTGGAAAAATTAAATTTCATTACTGCAAATTACTTAATTCAGCCTTTTTTCTTTTCTTGCAGGCATTCAGAGCTACTTCCTGAACAAACACTTCAACAATATAAAGAAAAAAAAGAAAAAAAAACACACATTTCAAGTCTCTCAGCTGGCGTATTCAGTCTTGTAACGTCTTGTCACATCTTGACAACCGTCTCCTTGTGACAGGACAGGAAGTGACATGTTTAAACAACTGACATGAATATCCAACAAAGGCATGGCCCAGTGAGAAAGTGACATCACGTCAGCACATGTTGGAACATCTTTGATGAAGACTGGATCATGATTTAGCTGACAATCAGCTGCTCTCTGTGTCTAGTGAAGCAGATGCGTTTGGCAGACTGTGACTCAACAATTTATTAGTGGGTTTGAAATGCAATTGGTGTGTCATACTGGGAAAAAAAGGACATGCAAAATCTGTGAGAGCTGAGCAATAAAAAGCAGTATAGTGACTCACGGTATCCTTAGCATAGCTGCGGTCTCTATCTAAATTATATATGAATGTACAGTATAGAGATGATCTACTCAGGCCTGGCACTTCCAAATTTATGTTACACATTTCAACTGCTCATCTTTGCAACCATGGAGGTTATCTGAAGAGAGCCATCAGTAAGCATTCCCATTTATTCATTTCAATGGCAGTTGCTCAATTCTGGATATATCATATTAACCCAAAAATAAGCAGTTATAATACAATTTGATGAGATGGTGTAATGCACCAGATAATGTAGTGTTGAATACACATGAACCTTTTTAGACATAATTACTGCGAAACAATCAGTTGTATGAAAGTGCAACTCCCAAGGCTATCGATGTAAAACAGGATTTTGAATGTATAGATTTTAAACCCTAATGGTTTGAGTAGGGTAAACTTAAATTAAACAAATCAGTTCAATCAAATTAACTTTCTTTTTCTTCATTTCAATTGTTTCATTGTTTTGAGTTTTATGAACTTGTTTCTTTTAATTTAGACAAACTTAAATTTACCTGAAACTGGGCTGGGATTTGTTTTCCCAGTGTGCTTTGCCATGACACTCGAAAGGGAGAGTAAATGCTAAAATTAAGTGTTATATAATGTTTTTTTTTGTGTGTGTGTGTGTGTGCAAGACTAATGTTAAGTGGGAAATTTAGTAAGGTTTAATGTTTTGCTAGTGAAGTTATTAAACGTAATTTCGGGAGGAGTACGCCCATCTAATCTTTTAATTAATAACACCATAAAAGCCACATAAAAACCAGCCTCTTACCACTTCCTGTTGTTAGTTTTTCGGCATCCCTCCTCCTTTCCTTCTCCTTCTTTTGTGCAATTTTGCCTGTGTTATAAGGGGGCAATCGGAGCTTGAGTAGAATATCCTCTCTGAGCCCCTCTATAGCAGACAGCAAGCCAAATCTGTTTACCACTTACGCTAAGATTATATGGGCACATGAACTTGTGAATGCTGATTTAGAAGAGTTTCTGTTTAAAAACTTAATTGAAGTAAAAAAAACAGTAGTTATGAGTACTCTGAATTTATTTTAATCGAGTCCACTAAACCAAAAGTATATTTCTTAATATACAATTAAACTTTACACTGCATTCAAATACTTTTTACAGCTAAAACTTCACTATATTGAGTAAAACAACTGAAATTACAAACTTTAAATGAACTCAGCGCTTGCAGTTACTGCTAGCTCACAATAGCACAAACAAAGTCAAACCCAATAAGTTAAGCTAACTCATTACATTTAAGGGAAACTTATTGCCTCAATTAATTTAAGTTTATAAACAAATAGTTATGAGTACTCTAAGCTTGTTTCAGTTGAGTTCACTAATAGAAGAATATTTTTTAATGATTCTTAATATACACTGATCAAAATTATAAATGCTTTTGTTTTTGCCCCCATTTTTCATGAGCTGAACTCAAAGATCTAAGACTTTTTCTATGTACACAAAAGGCCTATTTCTCTCAAATATTGTTCACAAATCTGTCTAAATCTGTGTTAGTGAGCACTTCTCCTTTGCAGAGATAATCCATCCACCTCACAGGTGTGGCATATCAAGATGCTGATTAGACAGCATGATTATTGCACAGGTGTGCCTTAGGCTGGCCACAATAAAAGGCCACTCTAAAATGTGCAGTTTTACTGTATTGGGGGGGTCCGGACCAGGGGGGTCCCGGGGGGGTCCCAAAAAAAAGTAAATATCTGGTGCGACCACCATTTGCCTCACGCAGTGCAACACATCTCCTTCGCATAGAGTTGATCAGGTTGTTGATTGTGGCCTGTGGAATGTTGGTCCACTCCTCTTCAATGGCTGTGCGAAGTTGCTGGATATTGGCAGGAACTGGAACACGCTGTCGTATACACCGATCCAGAGCATCCAAAACATGCTCAATGGGTGACATGTCCGGTGAGTATGCTGGCCATGCAAGAACTGGGATGTTTTCAGCTTCCAGGAATTGTGTACAGATCCTTGCAACATGGGGCCGTGCATTATCATGCTGCAACATGAGGTGATGGTCGTGGATGAATGGCACAACAATGGGCCTCAGGATCTCATCACGGTATCTCTGTGCATTCGAAATGACATCAATAAAATGCACCTGTGTTCGTTGTCCATAACATACGCCTGCCCATACCATAACTCCATCGCCACCATGGGCCACTCGATCCACAACGTTGACATCAGCAAACCACTCACTCACACGACGCCATACACGCTGTCTGCTATCTGCCCTGTACAGTGAAAACCGAGATTCATCCGTGAAGAGAACACCTCTCCAAAGTGCCAGACGCCATCGAATGTGAGCATTTGCCCACTCAAGTCAGTTACGATGACGAACTGCAGTCAGGTCGAGACCCCGATGAGGACGACGAGCATGCAGATGAGCTTCCCTGGGACGGTTTCTGACAGTTTGTGCAGAAATTCTTTGGTTATGCAAACCGATAGTTGCACCATGATAATGCACGGCCCCATGTTGCAAGGATCTGTACACAATTCCTGGAAGCTGAAAACATCCCAGTTCTTGCATTGTGGTTATTGCACAATGCCATATTATGACCTCAAAACACTTTTACCTGCATAATTTACAAACTAATACATTTTAAAGTTTGCATCACATATCCAGCTCCCTATGTATGGCTGATGTAAACTTGCTTGATATCTCACCTGGTATGCACTTTCGATGCAGAGGGCTCAGGTACCCATGGAACAAGAATCGCAACCTTCAATAAAACAGATCAAAAACTTGTACAAGCAAGCTAAAATTGCATGGCTGTTTCAGAAAATGCACTTTTATCTAACTTTTGCTTTTGATAACACTATTGGTTGGGTTTAGTGTAGGTAGTATGCTATTTTCAAACGTGATAGCACATTAACCTTTAAGCGGGACTCGCAGAACATTTAATTTCTGGACTGCTGCGATCATAAAATGATGCCATCTGTTTCAGAGAAAATTGAATCCGCTTATAACGCCACTTACTAGACATTTCACTTTGAAAGTGCCATGAAAGTGCAAAAAGCAATGTAATATCATTTAATATCAAAATAATATCAAACCTTCCATGTCCAGAAATGAGTGCCCATTAGCGAAGGTTAATTTTTGCCCATAAGCAAGCAGATCAATACTGAGAGTCCTGCGTCAACCAAGCAACTGACATTGAAATGAATGGGAATAGCTCTCTCCTAATATAGCTCTGTGGTTGACTTTGTCAGAACATGAAAATAAAGAGGTACATGAAGCAGACTGCAGCCATGCAGAACACTTTTACAATTATACTCCAGTGTGGTGAAGTGTATCTTATGCCATTTCCCCTTCTCCTTTTTGATTGATGGGACCATATCAGCTCTTGACTGGCACATTTCCACAATATCCATGTCAGCTCTCCTCTGTTTCTCCTCTGAGGATACTTTCTCATTTCTTTTTCAATTTGAATTTGCATAGGGTTCTACGATACTTGCTGCTGGATTATAGACTTCTGTTGTTTGCAGGGACTTTGAAGGTTTCAATTTTCATTCACTGCCTGTTTCTGGATCCCGTCCTAACATGAAATGTGCAGACAAGTCAAGTGAATACATTTCTCATGTATTAGCGTGGCACAATCTGGCTTGAGTTGGCAAACACAAGGGTAAGGACCACTGCACTTCTCCAGAGAGTTTGCAAATGTGCCACACATACTGTGGGGCAGGTGGCAAACATACCTGACAAATTATTATTAACATATGCCATTCACAGTTGAGAGACTGTAACAAGCCATAGCCTATAATGCAGCAATATAAAACACCCAAATCAGGCTCATTGGAAAAACGGGCCTGTGGCGACATTTCTGCAAAAAATTATATTACATGCATGTTTTACAACACTTTCAAAGTGAAACGTCCATTGAGTGGTGCTAAAAGCATGTTTAGTTTTATCCAAAACAGATTCATGTGAATCTTGCAACATTTTATTTCATTATGTTGGTAGTTGTATGTATCGTGGCAGTTCACAATGTTACACTAAACCGTGATAGTGTTAACAAAAGTGAAGGTGATATAAAAACTCATTTGCTGATCATTTGCAATCATTGAATTTTAGTCTTAGTCTTTGAGCTCTTTTATAATGACTTGTGTTTCACAGGACTCCTCCCAAGTTTTCCACATCGCAAATGCAATGACATAGAAAGTTTACTACACAAGAAAAACCCTACATATGGAGCAGTTCATGTGATACATACCTCAAAATGTATTATTTTACAAATAATGCACTATGTTTTGAGGTCATAACATAGTACTGTGTGAAAATAAGTCTTTATTACTTGATAATCTGCCCTTGATGAAAAGGAATAAAAGGTAGTGGTCTTTTATTACCACTAGTGTTCGTTTCAACTGGGAACTGCAGTGAATTGTATGTACAGGTATGTTTTTGCAAAAATGTAAGGAAGTTTTTTTCCAATGAGCCCAAATCACCATAGAGTTCAACGTGTTGTTACAATTCTACAATAATCAGACTTTTGATTATCCATAAAAAAATAAAAAAAAACACTAAAAAAAATTGTAAAATATCCATAGATCAAAACTCTTTAACCTATGAGTAATTGACTATGTAATTACACAAGTAATTTCACAGACAAGCACTGGAAAGCACAGTTGTACTACTAACTGCCTCAAATAGATTTCATAAACATCTTTCAAAGATGCAAATACAAATTTGGGCAGATGAAAAACTAATTAGACTAATTGTAGCAGCCTGTAAAATCCAACAGTGATTCTAACAAACACTTTTTAGTTAACTTTACTTAATGTCTTAATTGTAAAAATCTAGTAATCTGTACTATTCACATACTATACCTTGTTTACTCAGAAAACGTCTCGGTTACGTATGTAACCCTCGTTCCCTGAAGGAGGGAACGGAGACGTACGTCGGAACTGACCGACGAATTGGGATCTATTTTCAGAGACCAATCTACTTCGAGTGTTTAAAAACGAGCCAATGAGGATTGGCATGCGGTTGACGCATTCCACGACCCGCCCCGCATCGCGGGTATAAATACGAAAGTGGAATACCGCATCATTGCTTTTCAACTGAGGAGCCGAGACAAGTGACTCGGCCTTCAGCTGAAGCACAGCACCTGGCGACGGGACGTACGTCTCCATTCCCTCCTTCAGGGAACGAGGGTTACATACGTAACCGAGACGTTCCCTTTCAGTCGGTCACGTTCGACGTACGTCGGAACTGACCGACGAATTGGGATCCCTACCAACACGCCAGGGATGCTGGCCCTTCCAGCGCCCTGCCTGAGCTCACTGGACCACACCTATGTTGGAGTGGGAGTCAGGGCTCCCGGCAGGGAAGGTCAGTCACTGCTGTTCCTGCAAGACCCACTCAGCGTGACTATTGGATAACGCTGGGAAAGCGTGCCCGTCTCGTGGAGATGGTACGCTGCGGAGCCACGTCTTTCAGAGGAAGGAGAGGTGGCGAAATACACATAAGGACTAACCTATCAGGGTAGTACTACATATGGCAGTCTCTGGGGTGGATCCAGCCTGGTCCCAGGGGGGAAAGAACACCACCAGAGACGACAGAGCGGGCTCTGTCAAGGGAAAGACACGGGGCTAGCCAAATAGGGTAGCTGGTACCGTGGAAAAATACACATATGGGGTTGCCGTTAGGGAACCGCTACATATGGCACCCAGCCTACACACACGTTCCACAAGCATACGGGTGCAGGCCTGGCGTCAGACGGCCGCAACGTCTGACACCGAAGGGGTGACGGAGGAGCTCGACAGGGTTAGCCGTTTCCGGGGAACACAACTGGAGATAATAGACGCACGTATCCGGCCCAGAGGGCGGGAGTGGCGTTGCAAGCCGACACTAGAACGGGCACTTAGCGCTACTGGCCACTAGGGGCGAGGATGCGGGAAGATACCGGCTCTACACGGAGGCTATAGAATCTAGCGAACGTGTTAGGTGTCGCCCAGCCCGCAGCTCTACATATATCTGTCAGCGAGGCGCCTTGAGCCAGCGCCCAGGAGGAAGCTACACTCCTTGTGGAGTGCGCTCGCACCCTGAACGGGCAAGGCACGTCTTGGCACTGGTAAGCCAAGACAATAGCATCCACTATCCAGTGGGCTAACCTCTGCTTGGAGACAGCCTTTCCCTTCTGCTGGCCTCCGTAACAGACGAAGAGCTGTTCTGAGGTTCTAAAGCTTTGAGTTCGGTCCACGTAGGCGCGGAGGGCGCGGACGGGACAGAGCAAAGCTAGGGCTGGGTCTGCCTCCTCCGAGGGCAGCGCTTGCAGGTTCACCACCTGATCCCGGAAGGGAGTGGTAGGAACCTTGGGCACATATCCAGGCCGGGGTCTCAGGACAACGTGAGAGTTGGCCGGCCCGAATTCTAGGCACGATTCGTTGACCGCAAGTGCATGCAGGTCCCCCACCCTCTTGATTGAGGCCAATGCAGTCAGGAGCGCTGTCTTCATGGACAGGATGTTTAACTCTGCAGACTGCAAAGGCTCAAAGGGAGGACCCTGAAGTGCTCTGAGCACCAGGGCTAGGTCCCAAGAGGGTATCGAGGTTGGACGAGGAGGATTCAGTCTCCACGCACCTCTGAGGAACCTGACGATTAAGTCGTGCTTTCCTAAGGACTTACCATCCACTGCATCGTGATACGCCGCTATTGCGGCGACGTACACTTTGAGGGTGGAGGGAGACAGCCTTCGCTCCAGCCCATTCTGCAGGAAAGAAAGCACCGAGAAAGAACCGAACACCTTCGGGGGTCTTCCCGGCGGGAAGAACACCATTCAACGAACAGGTTCCACTTCAACGTGTAGAGGCGCCTCGTAGAGGGGGCTCTAGCAGAAGTGATGGTGTCTACCACAGCCACCTAGAACCTCCGCCTCCCGTCCAGGGACCAGACATGGAGTTTCCAGAGGTCTGGACGCGGGTGCCATAGAGTGCCCCGCCCCTGAGAAAGCAGGTCCTTCCTCAGGGGGATCGGCCAGGGAGGGGCTGTCGCGAGGAGTGTGAGTTCGGAGAACCAGGTCCGGTTGGGCCAGTAGGGCGCAACTAACAAGACCTGCTCCTCGTCCTCCCTGACCTTGCACAGTGTCTGTGCAAGAAGGCTCACTGGGGGAAACGCATATTTGCGTAGGTCCCGGGGCCAGCTGTGCGCCAGTGCATCCGTGCCGAGGGTGCCCCCGGTCAGGGAATAGTACAACTGGCAATGGGTCGAGTCCGGAGAGGCAAACAGGTCTACCTGCGCGGCTCCGAAGAGGTCCCATATCAGCTGGACACTCCGGCGGTGGAGTCGCCACTCTCCCGGAGGTGTCGACTGACGAGAGAGCTTGTCGGCTGTCTGGTTCAGCGCACCTGGGATGTGAATGGCCCGAAGCGACCTCAGACGCTTCTGACTCCACAGGAGGAGATGGCGGGCGAGTTGGAGCATGCAACGGGAGCGTAGACCACCCTGACGGTTGATGTACGCAACGGCCGCAGTGCTGTCCGTACGGACCAGTAGGTGCTTGCCCTGTAGCGGCTTTTTGAGGCGGTCCAGGGCGAGACGTACTGCCAATAACTCTAGGCAATTGATGTGCCAACACAGTTGGGGCCCCGTCCACAGACCCGAAACTGTGTGCCCGTTGTACGTGGCCCCCCAGCCCGTGGATGAGGCATCCGTGAAGACCACAGCATGCCTGGACACCTGTTCTAAGGGCACTCCCGCCAGTAGAAACGAAGGGTCCGCCCAGGGGTTGAAGGTTTGGCGACAGTAAGGAGTAACTGAGACCTGGTACTTGCCGCTCTGCCACGCCCATCTCGGGACTCGGCCGTGAAGCCAGCGTTGAAGCGGTCTCATATGAAGCAATCCGAGCGGCGTTACCGCGGCTGCAGATGCCATATGCCCCAGGAGCCTCTGAAAATATTTCAGTGGGACCGCTGTCCTGCCTTTGAACGTATTCAAGCAGTTCAACACTGACCGGACTCGCTCCTCTGTGAGGCGCGCTGTCCGGTTGACCGAATCCAGCTCCATACCGAGATAAGAGATCCTCTGTGTGGGACAGAGTTTGCTCTTCTCTCGGTTGACCCGAAGGCCCAACAGGCTGAGGTGACGGAGCACCAGGTCCCTGTGTTCGCACAACTGATCCCGGGACTGGGCCAATATGAGCCAGTCATCGAGATAGTTGAGAATCCGAACGCCGCGTTCTCTGAGCGGAACAATGGCTGCCTCCGCGACTTTCGTGAAGACGCGAGGCGACAGGGACAGCCCGAAGGGCAAGACTTTGTACTGATATGCCCTCCCCTCGAACGCAAAGCGTAGGAACGGTCTGTGTCGAGGGAGAATGGAGACATGAAAGTACGCGTCCTTCAGGTCGATCGCTGCGAACCAATCTCGGGGACGGATGCATTCGAAAATGCGTTTCTGCGTTAACATTTTGAACGGGAGCTTGTGCAGGGCCCGATTCAGAATGCGCAGGTCCAAGATTGGTCTTAACCCACCACCTTTCTTGGGTACAATGAAGTAGGGGCTGTAGAACCCCGACCTCATATCGGCAGGAGGAACCGGCTCGATCGCGTCCTTCGCCAGCAGGACATCGATCTCGGACAGCAAGACATGGGCATCGCAACTCCGCACAGTGGTGAAGAGGATGCCCCTGTACTTGGGCGGCCGGCGCGCGAACTGAATCGCGTAGCCGAGTCTGATAGTACGGATGAGCCAGCGAGACGGCCTGGGGAGACCTAGCCAGGCTCCCAGAGACCGAACAAGCGGGACCAACGGCACCACAGACGTACCCGGGGTGGGGCAGCGAGGTGGAGTAGACAGACCCGACTCGGGAGGCCCGGAGGCGGCCCGGAGTGTTGTCTGAGTACTCCAGGGTGGGGCAGAGTATGGGTGAGGAGGCCCGGAGGCGTCCTCGGTGCCCATACTGCTGCCCCCTGGCGAGGGGGAGAGGGGAGGAAAGGAGTGGCGAGGCCCGGGGGCGTCGCACACTGCCAACCTGGCCCTCTTGGGGCCCAGGGAGGGAGGAAACTGCTCTTTTATTGAGAATGTGGGTACCGCTGGACTCCGGAGAGCCAGCGGCAGGATGTTGTGACGACCAGTAGTGACATTCTCCCCCCGGTCCTCCTCCGGGGGGAGGAGGGGTGCGGACACCACCTCCCCTGGAGCAGCTCCTCTTCTCCCTGGGCTGCCCGTCTCAGGGCCGCTTGCCCTTGCGCTTGCCGGCGGACTTTGCGGGACCCTGGACGGGTTGGGCAGTACCCCTACGCCCGGCACCCTGCTTGCCAGGTGGAGGCTGCTGCTTAGGCTTAGCAGGGGCGGAGGCGGACGCAGGGGGACGCCCTCGGCGACGAGCAGGCGGAGGTGCTGCAGCCGGCGACTGGGTGGAGGCAGCAGCAGGTCGCCGGGGCAGGATGTTCTTGATTGCCTCCGTCTGCTTCTGGGCCACCGAGAACTGCTGGGTGAAGCTCTCGATGGCGTCGCCGAAGAGGCCGGCCTGGCAGACAGGGGCGTTGAGAAACCGTACTTTGTCGGTCTCACGCATATCCGCCAGGTTCAGCCACAGGTGGCGTTCCTGGACCACAAGTGTGGACATCGCCCGACCCAGGGAGCGTGCGGTGACTTTCGTCGCCCGGAGGGCGAGGTCCGTCGCGGTACGCAGTTCCTGCATAACCCCTGGGTCGGAACTACCCTCGTGCAGTTCCTTGAGCGCTTTGGCCTGGTAGACCTGCAGGAGCGCCATGGCATGCAAAGATGACGCAGCTTCTCCACAGGCTGTGTAAGCCTTGCCCGTTAGTGCAGACGAGAACTTACACGCCCGGGAGGGGAGACGCGGATTTCCGCGCCAGTCAGTAGCGGTCTTCGGACACAGTTGCATCGCTACTGACCGCTCTACTGGGGGGATCTCCACGTAACCCTTGGCTGCGCCACCATCAAGGGTAGTGAGGACGGAGGAGTCAGTCGATCGGTTTCTAGCGCTGTAAGGCGCTATCCACGATTTCGTGAGCTCCTGATGCACCTCCGGAAAGAAAGGTACTGGGGCGGGGCGCTGAGCACGGGCCGTCCCGAGATACCAATCGTCCAGCCGCGAGGGTTCGGGACACGGTGGAGGGTTCCACTCGAGCCCAACACTGGCGGCGGCCCGGGCAAGCATAGCCGTGAGCTCCGGATCAGACTCGGGCAGCGCTACCACACCAGAAGGGGGCAGCGCAGCCGAATCCTCATCTCCGGAGTCCATTAGCTCGTCCCCCGATGCGGCTATCGAGACCATGTCCTCAGCCGGAGCCCCGAAAGTAACAGACGGTCTCCCGTGGGAAGGACCAGGCTGCTCTTCCGGAAGCTCCACCGGCGCAGTGGAGGGGGGAGGGGCCCGAGGAGCCTGTTGACCCGGCGGGAGTGCCCTCACAGTAACCCTCAGGTCTCCACCAAAGGCATCAGCCAAAGTAGCAGCCCTCTGCTTCGCAGCAGGAGGGCCACTAGATCGGGGGAAGCGCAATGGGACTCCACCCCGTCTGAGGTATTCGAGTCTAGACCGTAGTACTGCGATGGTCATGTTCCCGCAATGGGAACATGAGTCATCCACGAAAGCCGCCTCAGCGTGCTGAACGCCCAAACACGAGAGGCAGCGATCGTGTCCGTCAGCTGGGGACAGATAACGACGGCATCCAGAAACACACGGTTTGAATGACATCTTGAAAAAGACGCAGGGTCAAACCGTGTTGCTCTTTTAGAAGGGGAAAAACCGCTCCAATCAGTGCCGAGGCACACAGGGGAATGACCGCGGCTCGCAGCGGTTCAGGGGTGCAAGCCCGCTGAGAGCACTCAAAAGCCCAGGAAGCTGTGAAAACAGCTGTTGTTTTTGCGATCTCCGCTGAAGTGCCGTCACACCAACACCGTAGACTGGAGCAGTCCTCTTGACTTGAGAAAAAACACTCTTTGTAGGAACACAGTAGCGTTCGGCTCCGAAGTTGAAAGCAATGATGCGGTATTCCACTTCCGTATTTATACCCGCGATGCGGGGCGGGTCGTGGAATGCGTCAACCGCATGCCAATCCTCATTGGCTCGTTTTTAAACACTCGAAGTAGATTGGTCTCTGAAAATAGATCCCAATTCGTCGGTAAGTTCCGACGTACGTCGAACGTGACCGACTGAAAGGGAACCCAAGTTAAGATGAATTGATTGGTTTGAGTGCCATTTTGTCAAGCAAAAAAAATAAAAAATAAAAAAAACATTCACCATTATGGTGATCAATGTTCCCTTTGGTTGGGCACTTAAAACATTCATATTATTGTAATTTTCTTCCTATTGATGCAGCGATGCAACAAGTAATCACAGTTATTTGGTTTCAAAGGAAGGTAAGTAATAAATAGGTTGCTTTTAAAAGTTAACTTTGCTATTTTAACTAGCCTATAGTTAATGATTTAGTCAGAAATTAAGTCACCTTTTAAAAGCAACCTATGTAATACTTCCCTTCATGTCTTATAATGATCGTTTACAATTTACAATTATTGCTAACACTTATGTCATAAACACCTTGTGAAGCTTTTAATTGGGTTGATATAATCCCTCTATATTTGTAACAATATCTTTCAGTTGATCATGCTTGAGTCACACACAAACTTCAACATTCAGCATGCAAAACACAACAATGGTAACAACAATGGTAGCTATACTAAGTCAAGAGTAAATCTAAAGTAAATTATCAAGTACTCTCTACAGTTCTTTTTTAGTTACTAGAACTCTTGTGTAAGTGAACTATACTAACTAAGTATTTGTCAGCACAACATACTATTCCTATTTCACTTTACTTGTTTTTTTAAGGCAATCGGTTTGCATGCTTTTTTTTAAGTAAGTCTAACTAATTAGATTTTACAGTGTGGTAAACACTATTTTTGTGCACTGGTAAAAACCTGTGCACTGTAAAAAACCCAATTTGAAAAAAGTTGAAATGACTGGTTTTGTTGTGTTGGTTCAGCAAAAATCCATGAAAAAGGATTAAACTACGTTTAATTCATGTAGTCAACCTAACCCAAGATTTTTTTTATAAACTTAAAAATATGAGTTCTGTGAACAATGCTTTGCAAGTTCATCCAAAAAACATTCTGCCAATTTATTAATTTTAGTTAATCTCATTTAGGAACTGCCCTCCCATATAGTAAAAAAGCAAATGCTAATTGTGGATTAAAAAAAAAAAAGTATACTAAAGGAAAATGAAGAGAAAATGGTTTAGTGATTTTTAAAAGAACGTAAATGTGCCTAATATATACTTGTATAAAAATATTCATGTATGATAATACTAATAATAATACTACTACTAATAATAATAATTATTATTATTAATTATTATTAAAACGTGCATACTGCATTATTGCATTATTGCACAGCATTGGGAGCAGCAAGACTTTTACTGTGAAGTTTCGTTAACAGGAGTAATGTAGACTAACCATGTTCCGTACACAACGATGTTCAGTACAGATGACATTTTACTGCCGATCGCTGAGTAAATACTTCCTGGTCATACATAAACTATATATCTAGCTTCTTCATTTCTCCCTCTTTCACACCCGATCAAGACAGAGACCCCACCGCTGTTTGTTCCAGTGAGATTTCAGTAAATTTGCTAGATGCGGCCACTGCACTTGAAATTGGACGGTAGGCAAGCTGCACGTCAGACTGCAGCTTGTGTGGGGAGATAACTAGAGCAGCGAAAATTTACATTTTGATTTAATTTATGCTTCTCACAGTATTACAGTCTTTATGAAATGAATATTATGTTATCACAAATTGTTAAATATATTACCTTTTGTTGAATAAATGCTTTGAAATGGGAATTTTTAAACGTCAATTGCGGGCGATGACACAATCATGCCTTACTCGCATGGTCCTCTTATTGAACCAGCAATTAACTTACATTTTAACCAAATAAAAAGGTATTCACCTTTCTTATTTATTTAAATGATGTTTTCTTCAGTTAAACTAAACAAACAGCTCACAACTGATCAGATAAATGTCCATTTTTGCAGTTGAAATCAAGTTATACGCTCTGTACGGAACATCGTTGTAAGCCTGTACGGAACACCGTTAACGCTTATCATCTTCCGTACACCAGCGGAGGAGGTACTTTTCCCACTTTTCTCAAATACTATTGGTCCAAAGGACATCAATCAAAGTGTGGACTGTCCAATGGGTATTCACCCAGGGAATGATCACACAAACATGCTTGTCTGGCTCTCAACAACGGAGGAGTGGTCGCGGGCGTGCGGTGAATGGCGAAAAGTGTACGGAACATGGTTAGTCTACGTTAAGCGCCTATGGTATCGTCTCATTTGTGTAATACCCTGCACAAACAGAACAAAAAACAAATTTGCGCGAGTGGACCGTTCTGTTTTATTGAATTGTTATATTTTAATAAAACATACATTTAAAAAAATATATTTGTAGCATGTTTTCCAAAAAAGACGACATTATTTTCTCTCGCGCTAAACCACGCCCTTGACGTTGGCGCTTACTTTTGGAGTTCAACGTCAACATACGTCAGCTTTTTAATGCGGGAGAATGAACAGTGTTCAGCAAATGGCTGGAGAAAAATATTCATGAAAGAAGAGACAGCACGACGTGGGCAATAATTCAGAGGAACTTTATGGTGAGTGTGCTTAATTTGTTTTTGATGATCGTTGTTTGATGATCGTTGTTCTTTCTTGTTCTTTCTTTCTCTGTTGTCAGAGTTTTCCTACATTAGTCAATATTGGCTACTTATGAAAAATGCATACATGTACTTCCTTTTGAACGTTCCTGAATTTTTAAATCGAGCTGCTCATTTAAAGTGTGTTTGGAAGTCGTGCATATGACTTCTGTTGCATTGTAAGATATATTACCCGACTCTCCATCTTTACTGTACTGAGGGCATCTGAGAATTCTGATTAATTGCCCTTATAGTTGTAGATTGCTTTATGAAAAGTTCTTTATGGAAATAATGTTTATTGATTATATAATTTCAAAGCTGTGCAGCAGTAACGTTAGCTATAAACTAAAAGTTTCATTAATCTCTCATTAATTTTGTCTTCACTTCACATTGTGTATGTTTTTTTTAAATACAGATCTACATTGAGCACACACTTCATGCAGTGTAGGTACTGTGAATACACCTGCACCTGTATTGGCATTGGCACCCAGGACGACATGTACCACTGTTGTGTTTGAGTGTGCCTGCACTTTCAATACACCAAGTATGTTGAAAACTCGTCTACATAGGGTCCACAGAAATTCTTGCCCTCCCAGTTCAGAGCTAAATTGCACACAATTCAACTAACCTGGTTGTTTTTAGACTTTAACATTCAGAGATTTTTTTTTCCCACTCCCTCAGGTTTGTTCCAAAGGATCACTTCAAAACAACAAAATGGATTTCATGACCTCTTATAAACATAGCAACTCCATCATCATAATGTATCGGTCAGAGAATAAACACCTTGCAGATGAGATGAAAACTATCCTGGAATATTTTGATAAGCAGGTATGATTGCTATACATATGAATGCCTTGGAGTTAGTGGTTAATGTGACAGTCATTTTGTCTTCTTAAGTACCTGAAGAGATAGTAGTCAGTTTTTGTGGAATTTTTGCCCCCTTCGTTTCTGACACTCTTCCCATCCCTAAAACATTTTCAGTGACACTCAATTATGATTTGAAATAATCATGCAGAAGTAAATCATCATGAATACAATTATTTATTTTCCTACAGACATTCTATGATACAGATACACTACAGCTCTACAGGGACTACCCTTGTACCTCTAGGGAGTGTGACGCAATATCTAAGACTTGTCTGGTAGGTTGTCAGCTTTTGTTTCTCTCATATTTTTATTGATCACCATTCTTTTATGGAATGTGTGGTTAATATTTAATAAATGATTTTCCTCAAGTCTACATCAGGTTAGCACATAATGTGCCATGTTTTGTTTGCAAGAGTGTATTTGAGCTTTTGATATTTAAATTTTTTTCCCCTACTATGGAAGTCAATGGGTGCCGTCAACTGTGTGATTACCAACATTCTTTAAAATATCTTCTTTTGTGTTCAGCAGAAGAAAGAAACTCATACAGGTTTGGAACAACTTGAGGGTGAGCAACTTTTGAGTGAAATATCCCTTTAATATTGAGTATACAAAAGGATTAAAATATACATTTGAGGCAGTGAAGAACATCTTTGTAGGAATGTTGTTTGTTTAGATGTGAGTGTATTTTGTGTACTGGGGCATTTAACATTTTTAAGACTTAGTCTTGATTTTTTTTTTTTTTTTTTTTAAGTGAAATGCTTATTTATTTACTTGATATTCATTGTTTTGTAAAACTGTTCTAACTGCAGTGTTTAATTTTAGTAATGCATTATTGAATCAATTTTATTATTCATTATTGAATTAAAAAAAAACGTGGTATCACAGGATTTTTTATGTGATAGTGGTAGCAATACTATTATTGATGTATTTTATTTGTTTCCTGTGAGAAACATTTAAAGGGATAGTTTACCCAAAAATGATTATTCATTATAATTTGATGTCTCAAACTCATTTGTCTTCCTTTCTTTTCTAGAATACAAGATATTTTCATAGACAATCCATACAATGCAACTAAATGGGGTTCAGAACCTTATATATACATATAATCCATGTGAATCCAGTAATTTAATCCATGTGTTCTGAAGCAATACAATCAGATGTCAAGATGTATAATAGAGTAATATTTTAATCTGTTTCTTACCCCAAACTGATTGTATTGCTCTAGAAGGCAAAGATTAAACCACTTGAGCTGTATGTTTTTTGTGTGTGTTCTGCAGAAGAAAGGAAGTAATATGAGTTTGAGACATAAGGGAATACATGATGAGAGAATTATCATTTTTGGGTGAACTGTACTTTTTAATAGAAATTCTAATTGTCATGATGACGGTTAACTAAAATAGCATTTTATTGACTTCAAAAGGCTGTACAAATCGATTTCTTGAAATGCTTTTTGGAAAAAATGTTTAGTTAACATTGTCTTGACTCACTGTTTTCAGTTTTTGACTTTGGCAATGTTATTGTAGTTTATCTAACGTAGTATTTCTTAGTACTAATTTCCAATAGCATTTTTTTGTTCACTCAACTTTAGACATTGAGTTCTACGGACAAAAAATGTTGAATTGGCTCAACTAAAAAAGATTTGTTATAGAACAGTTCACATCGCCAGAAAACAAACAATGTTAAGTTGACTCAACTAAACATTTTTTGTATCACAGACAACTTATTTTCAGTTTGTATAACTGTTATTTACAAAAGTTGAGTAAACAAGAAAAAGCTTGGGGAAATTAGTACTAAGATTTTTTTTGTTGTACAAGCTTAACATTTTTCACAGTGTGCATTCAAAAATTGTGTATCGACTAACAAATCATTTGCTTTCAGATTTAATTGCTATTTTCATGTGCAATATGCATCAGACTTGAATGCTCTGTGGGCAGCTGAGACTATGAAAGAATCCATAGGAAACTCTTTAATTTCTAAGTTGTTTCTTCTAGTCAGCAATTAGAGAACAAATAGAGACTTTCTCCATAGAAATCTTTTCTGTCTCAGATTTACCAAAGTCAGCAATCAAAAGTAAGAGATTTCAATTTAAAATCCTTTGATTGTGCTGTATTTTACAGCTCTATACTTTTGATGTGTGTTAATTTTTTTTCTATTTTTATTTCCCCTGCAGAATTTTAAAAGTACAGTTGATCCTTAAAAGAACTGCAAAACAGCAATCTCTGACCAATACATTTTTCCTCTGGGCAGTTACTTTCAGCTCCACTAACACTTGCAAAATCAACTTCATCTAAATCAGCGACCAAATCAATCTTCATTAAGCTCATATTGACACAGTCTTCATGAGGCGCTTGGTCACAGAGGGTCGAAACCACCACTGCTCCCTTCAGTGTTCAACATTAACCATTAGACACAGCAGTGGGACGGTTTATTGACTTACAGCTTCCTCTCTGCTCCTTTAGCCATGAGCTATCTCACAACAGGCCATTAGTAGGAAAGAAGGAAGTGCAACTGATAAAGTGTAAACCTGCAGTTGAATCAGGCAGCTTGGTGACTGGGGAGACTGAGCTTTAGTTGGAGGACACTTCACTGCGGTAAAAGTGCCCTGCTCATTAACTTCACTTTCCCTCATGAGAACTCTCAAGGGACACAATTTGAGACAGAGAAACGGCAAGAGATTAGGACAGCTCTCTTTCTTTAAATATGTATTTTTCTGTCTGTCTCGTTCTTTCTCACTTCTCATCACTATTCATCGGTTATCTGGACTTGTTACAAAGTAGCACTTAAATACCACAGTAATTTAGCTAAAAATAGCTCAGTGCTAAAATAGCCCAGCCAGACATTCATTTTGGAAGACGTCCATTTGTTATGGGGGTAAAAACAAGTTTTTTTTAGTTTTTTTTTTTTTCCAGAAACAATGAACTCAACTCAGTAGACACAAGGGTCAATGAGTATCCAGGGTAAGAAATGGGGAGAGGGGAGGTAGAACTTTTTTAAAAATACAGCTTAAAATGCATGTGCCATGTCTTAGCAATGTAATATTTGTATTCATATTAATTTAATTTGTTTTTTTTTTTTACTTTTATGGCAGAGGCTATTTACACTGTGCAAATAACGATAGATGCTATTTAAGTGTAAATAGTTTTACATGCTACTTATTGTAAATATTGGCGGATACAATTTGCACCTCAGAGTACTGTAGTACATTATAAAACAGTATGCAATAATAATAACTAATTCACCGTGTATTTATTAAAATCGTGAATGGATGCTGCCTTATTGGGATCCTACCAACACAATCTCATGGGAAAATGTAACTATTTTACGAGGTGGCGTAAATCAAATCAAATCAAATCACCTTTATTTATATAGCGCTTTTTACAATGGCAATTGTTTCAAAGCAGCTTCACAGTGGTAACAGGAAAATAATGCAACGGAATTTGATTCGGCTGTACAGCCGCTCTGGTGAAAACGGTGATGTCATCCAGCTCATTTCAATTATCATATAGTGTCAATGCGGGCAGATCAGTAATATAGTTGAAATTTAGGTGTCCCCAACTGAGCAAGCCAAAAGCCAAAGGCGACGGTGGCAAGGAACCAAAACTCCTTCAGGGCCAGAATGGAGAAAAAAAACCTTGGGAGAAACCAGGCTCAGTCGGGGTGCCAGTTCTCCTCTGGCCGACGAACAAATAGTGTATGATTATGATTCTGGCAACATTACAGGTCAGAAGTCATATTAGATCAATAGATATTCGTAGGATTATTCGAAAGATTGGAGTTGTCACGCCGGGGACGGGTTTAATGAGGATGTCGTGTCGATCCGGCATTTACAGGGGGGATTTTAATTGACACTATTGTCTCTACAGACACTTCAGGGATATGGTCGTCATGTCCAGGCTAAGGTCCACCATCTGGTCTGGATACGGCCCGGATCCGGCCGACTGCAGTAAACCTCGGGATAAACAGAGAGACTAACATTAGCGTAGATGCCATTCTTCTTATGATGTAACGAGTACATCAGGTGTTATGGGAAGTGTTCCCGGTTCCGGCTGACCTAGTTAATGCAGCCTAAAACAATCATTTAACTGATTTGAATAATAGAAATTAAAAATGTTTTATGTGTATGCCATAGTCATTAATATGGTCATACTTCCTGGTTCTAGTAAGAACTCTAGCTGCTGCGTTTTGGACCAGCTGCAGTTTATTTATTAAGCGAGCAAGGCAACCACCCAGTAGAGCATTACAATAATCTAGCCTTGAGGTCATGAACGCATGAACTAACTGTTCAGCATTTTGCATTGAAAGCATGTGCCGTAATTTAGATATATTTTTAAGATGGTAGAATGCAGTTTTACAGATGCTAGAAACGTGGCTTTCAAATGAGAGATTGGTATCAAAGAGCACACCCAGGTTCCTAACTGATGACGAGGACTTGACAGATCAGCCATCGAGTGTTAGACAGTATTCTAGGTTACTACTTGTGGAGTTTTTTTGTCCAATGATTAAAAATTCAGTTTTTTCTGAATTAAGTTGCAGGAAATTACTAGTCATCCAATTTTTTATATCAGCTATGCATTCTGTTAATCTAAACAGAGAAGAAATCTGGGCGTGAAGAAATATAGAGCTGAGTATCGTCAGCATAACAAAGAAAATTAACGCCATGCTTCCTAATAATATCTCCCAGTGGTAGCATGTACAGGGTGAAAAGCAACGGTCCTAGCACTGAGCCCTGCGGTACTCCATACTGAACTTGTGTTCGGTGTGACATCTCTTCATTTACTGCTACAAACTAATAACGGTCAGATAAGTATGATTTAAACCATGCCAATGAAGTTCCACTAATGCCAACATAATTTTCGAGTCTATTCAAAAGAATATTGTGGTCGATAGTATCGAATGCAGCGCTAAGATCGAGTAACACTAATAGAGATATACAACCACGGTCGGATGATAAGAGTAAATCATTTGTAACTCTAATGAGAGCACTCTCAGTACTATGATACGGTCTAAATCCTGACTGGAAATCCTCACAGATACCATTTCTTTCTAAAAAAGGAGCATAATTGTGAGGACACTGCCTTTTCTAGTATTTTTGACAGAAAGGGTAGATTTGAGATTGGCCTGTAATTGACTAATTTTGTAGGATCAAGTTGCGGTTTTTTAATAAGTGGTTTAATAATAGCCAACTTAAAAGTTTTCGGTACATATCCTAATGTCAAGGATGAATTAATGATATTAAGGAGAGGATCTATGACCTCTGGAAGCATCTCTTTTAGTAGTTTAGTCGGTATGGGGTCGAGCATACATGTTGTTGATTTTGATGATTTAACGAGTTTAGCCAATTCTTCTTCTCCTATAGCAGTGAATGAATGTAATTTTTCCTCAGTGACACTACAATGCACTGTCTGATGTGATACTGTAGTAGACGGCTGCATGGTTATAATTTTTTTCCTAATATTATCAATCTTACAAGTAAAGAAGTTCATAAAGTCATTACTGCTGTGCTGTTTACAAACATCAGAAGGTGAAGCTTTATCTTTGGTTAATTTAGCCACTGTATCGAATAAATACCTAGGGTTGTGTTTGTTTTCTTCTAAGAGAGTCGAGAAATAAGCAGATCTAGCAGTTTTTAGGGCCTTTCTGTATGCAATCATGCTCTCTTTCCACAAAATGCGAAAAACTTCTAGTTTTGTTTTCTTCCAGCTGCGCTCCATTTTTCTGGCTGCTGTTTTAAGGGCCCGGGTGTGCTCGTTGTACCACGGCGTTGGACTATTTTCTTTAATCTTCTTTAAGCGCCGGGGAGCAACTGTGTCTAAAGTGCTGGAAAAGAGAGAGTCAATAGTTTCTGTTGCAACATCGAGTTCCTCTAGACTATCTGGGATGCTGAGGAGATGAAACTGATGAGGAAGATTATTTACAAAGAAATCTTTAGTCGCAGCAGTGATAGTCCTGCCATATTTGAAGCGAGGGGACGGCTTTGCAGCCTTTGCTAAATTAAGTGTACATGATACTAGGTAATGATCTGAGATGTCATCGCTCTGCTGCAGAATTTCAATGGTATCAACATTTATTCCATGTGACAGTATTAGGTCTAACGTATGATTACGGCGATGAGTGGGTCCTGACACGTGTTGCCTTACTCCAATAGAGTTTAGAATGTCTCTAAATGCCAATCCCAATGCGTCTTTTTCATTGTCTACATGGATATTAAAATCACCAACAATTAGGACTTTATCTGCAGCCAGTACTAACTCTGATAGAAAATCAGCAAATTCTCTGGTAAAGTCTGTATGGTGCCCTGGTGGCCTATATACAGTAGCCAGCACAAATGTCAAATGGGATTTATCAATTTCACTACATAACGTTACATAAAGCACTAAAACTTCAAAGGAATTATATTTGAAACTAGACTTGTGAGTAATACCGAAGATATTATTATAAATTACAGCAACACCTCCCCCTTTACCTTTCAGACGCGGCTCGTGTTTATAAGTGTGTAAACTATTTTTAGAAAACAACTAAACATGAAGGTCCACCCCAACCCCACACTTAAACATAACTGCCACTGGAGTGTAAGCAGATCGTACAAAAATGTACAAATGAGATTAAATTCATACAAATTATCCACCAATTCACCAAAACACAACTGCCATGAGATTGTTATTTTTCGGATATTTTCTTCATTTTTTGTTTAAAAGAATCAACTCTCCGAGCTGATATCATGAGAAATGGGAGAAAAATGGGACTGGAAAAAGACAGATTCAAACATCAAAAAGTAAATCCAGTGCTCTTATTCTCTACACCGGTGTTCCAGCTACTAGCTTGATTTCTTTTGTAACTTTGTCCGGCTCAACAATATATTATTTATTTTACCAACCAAAATACAAAAATGTTTCTTTTTGAAAAAATAATCTATGTAATAAGATACATTTTGATTTCAGGTCAGTCTTTTTTTTTAATGTAAAACCTCATAGACTTACATTGAAGAAAGAGCCTGAGCCAGATCTAGAGATTAGAACATCACAGAGACTTGGAGGTGGGCCAGTAAGTGATCTTGAATGTGCCGCATCAGCTGCAATAAACACTTATACTTCTGTACACACCATCTGCATCAGAATGGCAGTTGAAGTGCTTCCAAACACTGCACTGCATTGCAGGTGAGCATCTGCCCTCTCTCTATTTAACAGTCATTCAATTGAACACTTTTCAATTGGCTCCCAAATCTCTAGACACTATGTGAATGAAAGATTTATTCAGTAGAAATGGCTATTGCTTCCCAGGTGCATTCTCCCATCAGTGAAAGCTTATGAATAGCATTAATATGGATTGGTTCACCACATCAGACAAGGATGTTGGTAAACTAACTTCCTTTTTCGTACAACCTGACCCATAAGTGTGTTTGAGGGAGTCGTCCAATTACATATCAAACTCATATGACAGCATGGTGAGAAACCACAAAAAAAAAAAAAAAAACCTTTCTGAGTGGATCTCGTCCTAGAGTGCTCAAGCTGCATCTACTAAACTCTGCATAGTACACTGGTACTGTCAGGCAATTTTTAGGGTTATTTCAATGCTTTGTCAAGTCAACATTTAAAGTCTTTATGGACTTTTGTAGTTTATAATGATCTAAGACATGTTTTATTTATTTATTTCAAGGGTGAACCAAGTGATAGTTCACCCAAAAATTAAAAATGTGCCATCATTTATGAACCCCATGTCATTAGAAAACGTAAGTATTCAATTCATAACAATTCACCAAAAACCTAAAATAATTACGTATTTTCACGAGAGCTTCTTCTCATGAAATGTACTTGCCCTCATGTCGTTCCAAACATGTATGACTTTATTTCTTCTGCGGAACACAATAAAGATATTTTCACGAAAGTTCCCAAACTGTGTTCGTCCATATAATGAAAGTCAGTGGGGTTGCACAAACATGCATTATTTCTTTTAAGATTAGGTAGATTAGCATGTTCTCAAGTTCAAGATGATAATTGCTTGTTTATCTGCATACACTCTTTATCTGCATTGTTGTTATTAAAGTACAGAGAACATTTTGATATTGCTTTAAATGGGTCATTTCACACTGTCCCTCTATTTACACTGCAGGTCTTGATGCCCAATTCCGATTTGTTGACTATATCCGGTTTTTTTTTTTGATGGCCACCTTACATCTTCTTCTAAAAGTGACCCATATCAGACATCTGCATTTCCACTATACACTTGGTGAAACAACCTAAGGTAGACATACTGACCCGGAAACGCATAGGCCGAAAAGGAAATTAAAAGCACGATGTGCAATGGATGCAGACAAAATTATAATACAAGCTTTTGCTTTCTGCACCATCTTTAAAGGTCAGCAAAACATTGGGTTGAGGCTTCGTCCTCCATTGCGCCATTAAAAAGAGTCATGTGATTGCGGTTGGTGTCCACCTTAGTTGACGTCATTCGTCACTGTCGCTTTTTCAATGATGTACGACTCGCATTAACAGGGGAATATCCGATCTGTTCGCTTACATGGCAGATGCAAATGCACGTATCTGATTCATATCAGATTTATTTCCACATATGAATGAGGCCCTAAACTAAAGAATATCGGAATCCACATGCTTTTTCCTGCTTACACTTTAGTGGGTCATATCCAATCTGTGCCACATGGGAGGAAAAACATCGGTATTGGGTCACCATGTAATGTAAATGCGGCCGGACTCATTATATCATCTTGATTTGGTCAGATTAACTGAACCGAAAGTGTTGCTTGTTTGCCTGCCACTGTACTGTATTTAAACACCAGCTTTTGAAATATAGTTATTAATTGCTCCATCCTTCATTTAAAGCCATTTTGCAAAATCTGTGTTACAACAGGTGTGTTTACATGCACTATTTTTCATCAGTATAAGGGCCTGTTTACACCTGGTCACTTCATGCATTTTCTCTGATCGGATAGCTATCCGATCTTGAAAAGATGCCCTCCGAAATGCATTTGAGACTGATTTAAATCCGATCAGGTGGTTTGAGACTCATTCCAGACGAAACTGGACAACTGTAAATGCATCTGGCTGTTAAAGCCACATATGTAAATTTCACTCCTCCCAAAATGCTAACAAAAAAAAAAAAAAAAGGTGTGAGAGCGTGTTATAGGCAACCGCCAGCAAAATATGACCGCTACTGCAACATACTACATCACCACAGATATGGCCCGTCGCAGATGAGTAGCTGAGTATCTCTTCAGCAAGCCGACGTGCAAACTGCCGCAAATGAAACGGCGTCGCATCCAGCTCATCACACAATAATCTTCATTAAAAGTAGTGAGACTAAATTATCTTACCAGTGCTGATGCTGCTCTCTCTCATATTGCGGTCTCTGATCTTGAAATTAGCTGATGATAAATAAAATGCAGCGTGTATCTGTTGCTTTCGTTGATGTAAATTTGCATATAGTAAGAGAATATAAAATCGGATTTATTTTTGTTTTGCAGAGACACATTTATGAGGTCAAGTATAAATGAAAGAGATTTAACAAAACGGATAGTTATCTGCGCAGTAAAAACGCATGAAGTGACCAGATGTAAACAGGCCCTGAATTAATCCAATCCCATTTCCGATTCTGGAAGTTCTGTCTGTGTATCCTAACCTTTGCAGTTCAGTTCACATATTTGTTTGCATGTGCGCTACATCTGTTATGAACTAAATTCGGCACTGTCATCATGGCACTACACATTTGCACAAAGTTGAATATGTTTGAGAAAGTAGTCGGATTCAAAGGTTTATATAACTGAATTTTTTTTTGTTAAACGGATTATTTAAAATCTACAGCACCCCTTTTAATCGGAATGAAATTTAATTCGGATCAAGATTGGGGGGGGGGGGGGGGTCTAATGCTATTTTATGCATTCTGACTTATTTACACCGTTAAAGAGTTGGATTCTCATGCTAAACATGGCCAAAATTAAAAAAAAAAAAAAAAAAAAAAGTTGGACGTATGACAGAGTATTTCTGTGCCAAATACACTCCTTCTGGATTCGAACAAGTTTCGGAAAGTTTTTTTCGAGTATGGCCATGTGTTACGTCAAAATGGGTAATATTCCTTGTATGGGACCTTCTCCAGTAAGAGCGCGTGCGAGAGCGAATGTATTGTGTGTGCGTGTGTTTGTGTGTGTGTGTGTGTGTGCGCGCTCTCTTTAGCTCCGCCCACTGCACGCCTGCACGAGTTCGGCTGTTTTCGGTAAGAAAACCCTTTAATTCAGATCTGATTATAAACAGATTATAAGTGTCTCACTAGCCAGCTTTGGCAACTGTATTTTGGCTGCTGGCTGTTTTGACTGAAATCTCACCCTCGAATAAATCATTCTGTAATGTATATATTTTTATTAATCTTTGTTCACATTAGGGCTGGACCAGAATATTTGAATATTCGTTCGATGGGTTGGTATTCGACTTTCAATTTTGGGATTCGAATATTCGGGTTTTTTGGGGGGTTGGGGGTTTGCGCGCCTACCTGGCATCGCCCCCGATGCGGTTCTCATTCGCGCTTGCATATGTTTACACTATAAAATCTGGCGAAATACAATACTCTTTTGTTTACAATTATCTTATAGCCTAGCCGTTTTTAATAGGATGGACAGCTGAATAGGAACCCAACCTCGTTATACTTAATAATAAATATATTTGCTTCTTCTTAGCCTAAGTGTTCCCTGCAACTGGAGTATATTCTCTGTCTAGAGCGCAGAACTGCATGAGCTTATATGGAAGAAGCACATGCCTGAGCTTGCATTTTGGGTTAAGCTGCGTTTGTTTGACATTGTGGAAAACAGAATAATATAATCAAAATGTATAGCCTTTTTACCCGTTAGGGATGTGACGGTGAGAAAATTTTCCCTCACCGTCACATTACAGTGCTTGTGCACTGTGCGGCCGTGAATGAATGACAGTGCAGCCGTGTGCATTTTACTTTCGGTTTGCCAATTCGGGCGCGGGTTGCTTGAATGGTGGGTTTATTAGCCTGTTATTCTTAATGAAAAACACAACAACAAAACAGTACAATGACAAACTCCCTTAAATAGGCGCTTTGACATTTCGCTTTGAAACCAAATCTTCCGCGATCATCTTGTCAATCATCTCCTGACTCCTGCAGCTAGTTTGTGCTGCAACTCTCGTTCGGCTCACGCTGCACGTTCAGTTTTTAATTGTAGTTAATCTGTTTTCTAACTGAACTAAAATTTTTACTACTATGAAATTTTTTTTACTACGACGGTGGGGGCGGTGCCGCGGTGGGCAAGTGATGTAACCGGTGTTATGCCTGAACACCCTAACACCGACTATCGCAGCAAGCCTAATATTACCCGTTATTATCGATCTAAATTAATCTACTGCGAAATATAGGAGCTTGTTACTGGGACGTAACAGACCTGTGTGTTTTGTATCACTAGTGCAGTGTCCGTTCTCGGAGCATATAAGCCCTGCCCGCGTGAGGCGTGCCGCTTCTCGAGATTCCTGCCTTTATTAGAGAGAAGAATATGTTCAGCCCTCTCCCTCCGAAACTTCGAATATTCGGTGTTGATTAGCTACTACCGAAGCTTCGAAGCTCAAAAAATGGTATTCGGACCAGCCCTAGTTCACATATATATGTTTTTTCAATACACGAGAACGAGGTGAAAAGGCAAATCATTTATAAAGAGGTTGTGGTGACTCTTGAACCAGGAAAATGTGGGCAGATGTTTTCACATTTCAAAGCATGACTCACTTTTTTCTCACTTTCTAAACACATTCAGCCACACACACATATACACACACACCTGAGATTGTCTTTTCTTTTTAAAGCCTGCCTGCGAAAGTGGGCATGTCTGCACATCTTCCTGCTGTGGCCTCTGTTCCCATGACAACAGCATGACAAGCCGGCAAGGTCACAGGTAGCGACAACACATGAAATCATTTTGAGACTATGTGCCAAAGGAAAGAAGGTCAGACGGAGAAATTAAAGTTAAAAAAAAAACTGATTAAGAAAAATTAGCATGTGGGGGTTCTAATTACTAGTGCATTGTGTGTTCATTAACCTCTGTGTCTTGAGTGGGCATTTCACAGCACCTGAAAGATGACCTTTAACTCTGTGTAATTGCTCTGTTTCAGTCTGATACCTGACCATATCATTACGAAAGATGGTCTCGTCAGAATGCATTAGAGACTGTATGGTTGGATGTCTGTATAAATGCATTATTACTATGGACTGCATCGGCCCACTGGTTTAACAATATGCAAAATTTACATGACATAAGCCAAAAGGGAAATTTTTGCAATTTAATTGTGTATATTTCTTTTATATTTTCCTTTATGTTACATAGTTTTTTTAATGAAGTTAAGAAAGTTAAAAAGTTCAGAAAAGTCTTAAGATAAATTCCAAAAAGTTCAATCATTATAAAATTCTTACGAAGTTCTCAAACATTTTCCTAAGAACAATCTTTTCTCTTCAGAAGAAAATGACAGGCTTTGATGTGATCTCTCTGAGATTTTATTACACAGCTCTGTGGAATACTTGTTTCTGATTGGTCAGCTGCGCCATCCAGCAGTATGCTATTCCTCGGTAAGAACTGATAACACAGGCTCAAGTCAGCACTATACATTTGCTAGGAACACTTCGCGGAAGTTTTGTGTTTGATGAGCTAATAAAATATTAAAAACTCAAATCAATATTTTGTGTACAATTATTTAATTATGTCATCCGGGTATTGCAGATTTGCTCTCGTTTCATACAATCGCAGCTGCTGCCATTTTGCAACAATTGTTTTGTACACTGTAATGGATTATAAGATAACAAACAGGTATGATTTCATCTCAAATCAATATCGCTTATCCCCATTATTTAATTATTTATGTGGTGAAATACTGTGTAATAAGTAGTATGACTGTACCGTATCCCTTAAATGTCTGTCTAGTAGTTTGAACTTGCCGCTTGCTAGCAACTGCTTTCTTTGCAGAATCTTTGCGCTTAAAGACCTAATAAAATATTTAAACTCAAGTCAATATTTCGTGTCTAGTTATTTAATAATGTGGCAAGTAGTCGTGTAATAAGCGGGATAATGTACATCCAGCCGGTTTTTGATGCAAGATCACTCTGTCGGGGTTTATTCTGCGATAACAACCGTCTGGATGTACAATATCCCTTGTTTTCAGAAACTCAGTTTCTTCTTCTAAAGTTTTGTTTTTAGAACAATCTTAAGAAAAAGAAATGTTAGTATCTTAAGCAATCTTAAGAAATGTTTTTTGTGAATACAAAATGTTCTTCAGTTAGAAAATAGCAGTTACAAAGAATTTCATTCTCAAGAATGTTCTCAATTCTCTTAATGACTCTTTAATAGTAACAATTACAGTTTTTTACGATCGCTATGACAATTTTTTCAACAATTTTCCTAAACTCTTAACACACCAACACACCTACATCACACAATTGCCAAAACGGTTAATTTCATGCTCAAAATCACACATTGTAAACTAAACTCCAACAATAATTTTTAAAATACAACAATACACTAACACAATACATTATGTCTACCAAAACCTTAACACATGTTCTCTTCCAACAGGAACATTTAGTCAATCATAGCACAATGTCATAAAAACACTAACATCAGATTGAATTACAGAAACTGCATTATTTTATGTGTCAGGTCTGCCCTTATACAATAGACAGTATATTTTATTGATCATAGATTGCGTATTTTGAAGCCTCTCCACAGTTTTGTTTTGTTGGGTTTAGTAAATGCATGCATTTTGTTTCTTTTGCTGCAGAAATTCAATACAAAAAATGAATGACCCATCTCAGAGTAGCTTTATAGAATGCCCTTCAGTTTTATTTCATTATCAGCAATCACCATGTTGACAATAGCAAGTTTCTGCTTTTCATTTAGGAGCTTTCCCCCTTGAGTGAGGTAGACATTGAATCCTTAGACAGACAAAATACAGTTACATATTAGAGACCAGAGGCATAGAGTCACTGTAATACATGGTAAAAGTATTTACACTTTGCAGTAGGAGAAGCGCTTATACAATATCCTACCTGTTGGTTTCTCGAACATTCTGGATAATGGATGCCACTGTGTCCCGGCTGAGATCTGGATGTACTCGTTCACCAGCCTCTCTGTATGATAGCCTGTGGTTTATGACATGGTCTATGATAGTAGCTCTTATTTCATCAGTTACCCTAATTCTGGCCCTTCTTTGAGCACCACCATGCATTCTAACTCCTCAATCTCTACCATGTCCTTGTCCAGGAATTCCTCTCCCTTGCCCTTGTCCCACTCCTCTCCCTTGTCCTGGTACTCATCTTCCTCTCCCTCGTGCAGGCATTTTTCTTACTTTCTTTGTGTTGCTCTATATTGTTCCTTTTTCACACAAGATAAGCCCAAAGAGGCTCTGTTACTGTATACCATATGGTCATGTGATTGAAAGAACATCAACACCTGAGCAATTCATAGATGGGAATCAGCTGTGATTTATATATTTGCATAACTTCAATCAGCTGTTTCTCAGTAACAATGGAATAAAATACAGGGGATATATCTGTTTCAATTCACAACATAAACATCTGTTTACCTTGACTTTAGCCTATAAGTTAGGTTTAGAACATGGTGTTATCTGTTCTGACATACGGTGTTAAAGCACTGGTAAATTTGGCAGTAAAAATCAATTGTTTTGATCTTGGTTGAGCTTGTGTGTAAAAGAAGTTCAAGCATTTTAAATTTGTGTTAACTGTATGCATTTTGTGTCAAAGCAACAATAAATGTGTTAATTGTATAGCCTACACAGACAGATGTTGTGCTAACTGTGTTAAGAGTTTAGGAAAGTTGTTAAAAGTATTGAAAAAATTGTCATAGCGATTGTAAAAAACTGTAACAACAAATAATTTAACTCTTAATTCTTTTACTGGCAGCGTAAATACAATATAATAACTGGCCCTATCTGTATATTAAATCAAAATTCTAAAGTGGTAACACATTTCACTCATATATTCATTTAACCAGCTCATAAGAATCGTATACTATGGTGGAGGTGTTGTATTTTTTGATTCACTGGCTCAAAAGATTTGTAAATAAGAACCAGTTCTCAGTCACCAAACATAGGCCCTGTTTACACCTTGTATTATGATGCAATTTGGTCGATCTGATCACAAGTGGACGACGCTAAATACAGGTGTAAACGGGGTCTAAAACATTTTGAGCTTGTCCATTTTCGACCACTTCCAGAGGTAGTTGAAAACACATTTGACCGGATTGCTTTCATAGTGTAAACGCTCATGTGGTCAAATACATTGAAACAGTCACAAAAGACCGCCTACTCTCCACCTACTGATCTGATGCGTAAACATTATGGGAAGCACGCTAGCCAGACAGGATTTGTCAGTTGAAGACCCAAATTTGGTTTGAAGAGGAAAAACATACCAAGCACAATGTTCTCTCACCATCCCTGATTCCTAACACACACTCAACACGTTCGGTGTGGTCTTCCCATACGGAAATGTAATATATGTGCATATATCAAATATCAATATATGCAATATATGCTCATATAAAGTAAAAACATATATGAAACCTATTAGAAACTAAAACAATTCCATATATTGACATTTTACATTGACCATACATTGACATTTTTAAATTGACAATTTATCCCATATATTATATATGTTTATGTATGTATAATACATATTTTGACATATATGTCTCATATATGAAATATCCTAATATGCTCATATAGAGTAAAAATATAAATGCACATATATGCACAGCTATGAAACCTATAAGAAATTAGAACAATTCCATATATTGACATATAACTCTATTTCATATATTATATATGTTCAAATTATATATGTGACAAATTACTGTCACTGACATGTCACTGATAAATGTCATAGAGTCTTAGTATAGATTTTATGTATAAAACAAATTAAATTAAAAATATAATATATTACTTATTACTTCAAAAATAAACAAACAAAACACAAACAAACCCCTTCGTGCTACACAGAACTTAGACAACATAAAAGCATTCAGCTGCTGAGAGCAGCCCGCTTGAAATAAAGAAATTGGCTCTTGCACTGATGTTTGTGTTGTCCCTTTTTCCATTTATTATCCTTGTTTAACCCCACAATACACCTTATTCGACTCAACACCATAAGAGCTACAACATATATATATATAACATCTATATGAGCTATAACATCAATGATAAACAACAAAGTTAATTATGCAAACACATATAAGCATTAAAAATAAGCATAAAATGTAAATATAAATGCATAAATATACGTAACTGACCTTGTGCTCCTTTTCAACCAGGTACTAAAACAGCCCAAGACAAAGATAATACAAAAATAAAACAACAAACAGAAACTAAATGTCGTAAATTTTCATTTTTTTACCTGGGGACCTCTGGTTGAATTGACACAGAAATGACCCTAATACCACAAAAAATACTCGAGTAATTGATGGTCATTTACAATGAACACTGTCCGCATGCTACACAGAACAAAACATGAAAGTACGCGGCTGATGATGAGCACGGGCCGCGTGCTAAACAAACACACAACACACGGACAAAAGAGTGTATACTACCCAAGCAAAACTACGTGCTCATGCGAGACTAAGCGAATGCTCATACTGTATGCTCACAACGGGGGGAAAAAACACATGGAGCATTAATGTCCGAAGCCTGAACCAAAACCAAACTAGAATGAAATGCCAGGATCCAAACACCACACAAAGCAATTCACACAGACAGAAGAGCGCATTATCTGAGCGAACTCAAACCCGCAAGACAATAGGAGTGTCAGAGCTGTCACCAAACCAAGAATAAAACCTTATCCAAGTAACAGAACCCTGACAAAATTTATATGTAAAATACATGTTCATAATGTCTGTCTCATATTCTTTAGTATTATGTATATGAATTGCATAATTATACAAATATACTTTATTAAACATGGCTTCATATATTTGTTAGCCTTAACATATTTTAATACAAGTTATGAACATTTGCCATCAACTATATTTTGCAGTTACTCATGTGATCCAATTTCAAACAAAATTAAAAACAATTTGACAATGTAGACTGCCCAAAATTAATAAGAGAATTCTATGAGCATACAAAATGTTTGCATATATGTTTAAATAAACTTATTATATTACAAATATATATTGTTTACATATATGATCTTAACATACTGCACAGTACCATATAGAAATTCATTATATAAATATCTGTAATATATGCATATATACTAATTTTACTATAGGTATTTTATATGTGGTATACAACTATATAAATCCATATAAAATCCTATATAAACATACTGAATGTTTGCATATATGTTGTTTAAACAAACTTGCATATATAAATTAGACATATATTGTTTACATATATGGCATTAACATACATCATATAAATCATTTTAATATATGTATATATAATAATTCTTCTATGGGTATTTCATACATGGTATAAACCTATATCTTCATATATCGTGAGGATGTATATATGTGCTAATAATGTATTGCCTTATATGAAACATATATGACATCACTACTCGGATATAGAGACATATATGTGCATATATTACATTTCCGTATGGGTTGCGGCTGTCAGAACAAAAACGAAAGCTGATGCTCTCCGTGTGTTTTTCCGTCGTCTCCAGACGCGTTCATATGTAAATTGTGTGAGCTTATTTCGTCCATTAGAGTGAAAGATCTGAAAAAGCCCATACATGTACCCGCCTGTAGACCTTCCCCTCGAAGAAATCAGGACAGAAGTGGTTGAAAGTGGACAAAAGAGACGGATTAAAACACCATGTGTAAACAGGAATGTGTCTCCCTCATCTACTTGTGATCCGATTGACCAAAACGACCAAAATCTTAATACCAGGTGTAAACAAGGCCTTAGTTACGAGTCACGACCCACCAATTAAGAACCACTTATCTATATGCTAATGTACTACTAAATGTTGAGCAATTCTCTCTTCAATACAGTATGTACCTCCTTTTTTTGAAGTATGTCAACACAGGAAAAAAAACAGCACTTGTCAAACCATTTCATGGGGACTTCAAAACATTTATTCCTGGTAAAATTTTGTGATGGTATACAGTTTGCTTAGTATAGGGGTTAAAGATCTGTGTTACAAACACATGACTTTTGTAACCAAAATAGCAAGAATTCTGTGCAGAGTAGATGAACTGGTTTAATTCTTTTTAGCACCCAGCATGGTTATACTAATTAATGAGTTGTTAATTTCATTAATTAACAACACTCTGCAAACCCAGCACATTAAGTGAGCCAACTGTCATAGACAGCAGGAACAAATGTGTTGGGATTATATTCAGTCTGTGCTAAAACCAGGAGCATTTGACGGTGAATCACTAAATCTAATGAGTTTCTTCTGCCGTTATCACTGCTAAAATGGAGGTTCACTGGCATAGGAAAAGATCTGTTGAAATGTCTGAGTTTTTAAAATAGACTATATGCACTACTAAACAGAGATCAACCAATCAGATGAATCCATGGGAACGATAAACAAGAGTTTACCGGCGTCTTCCTTTTTTTTTATATTGTGAATGATGTAGTTTGTCACTCTCAAACAACTTATTTATTTGTATATATTGTAACATATTTCATTTTATTTTTATAATCAGTGACTATATTCAGTAGTATTGTATTGTTTTTGTCACCTGTTTTTAATATTCACTGACATAATGAGAGTTGAATGACTGATTATCTGTTCAGTTACTCGGATCATTATGCTAGAATGTGCAAACTAATTAGCATACTACATCTCATTAAAGCGTGCCTAAGTGCCGAGAGGAAGTGGTATTCAATTGAGAAAGTCAAGAATATGAATACTGTCATGCTTCTCAACAGTAATGGAGTTCCATAAAGAACATGTACCTAATTTACAAGTTGAAAAGCAATACATTTTAAATTTTAAACATGATCTCATGAATACCTAATATTCCAAACTGTCCTCCAAAAAAAAAACGACTCTATAGGTCGTTTTTCAAGCACCTTATTACGACCTTTATTTACGTTTTAAAGTCATGCGCCCTCTAGCTGGCGTAAAAATAATGACAGTGTCGTGTTACGTCTGACGTTATGAAATGACGTATGACTGTCGTTACCAGTCAAAATGCGTGTTCATTTAAATGCAATGTGTGGACTTTTTACCACCATTTGTCATATTTCCATTTAGCAAAAATCGTAAACTACACCCACCCCACCCTTAAACCTACCCAGTGATTTATAGTGCATATACACTTTATGAGCACATGCGTTCCCTGGGATCGAACCCACGATTGCATGATCACATGAGAACATGTTGCTGTATATTGCAATGCTTGACCAATTGAGCTATGCAAAACCTAAAATATGACGCAGATAAAAGGGAACAATGCATTAAAATGAAAGTGTCCTGTTGTCGATAGGGGCGCAACTGTAACGCTCCTATGGGTCGTATTTCAGGGAAGTGACAAACAACCTATATAGGCGTATTGGTTGGAGGACATGTTGCAATATTCATAGGTAGTTCTAGTCCTATCCATAAAATGTATCCTAGCACATAATAGCATTCTAGTCTCTGTACAGATGTCCCTGTGCATAAATATTTTGTGAAATGCTGTTGTTGGTTCAATTTAAATTTGAATGATGGTGTTTTAAGGTTTATTAGTGTAAATTGCCCAGACGTTTAATGCTTCTATCATAGCTGAGATCCTCACTACACATTCCTTGAGTTTGTTTGGCAAATTTTTTGATGCATTTAGCTACTGATAAGAGAACACTGTTGTATGCGCTATAGATTTTACCATGTTTAAGGGCCCTATCATACAACACAGTGTTTTTTGCAATGTTTAGCCTGACGCAGTTATCATTTTCACGTCCAGCGCCACGTTGTTTAAATAGCAAATGCACTCGTGCACATCTGTTCGCCCATGGGCGTGCTGGTTTGAAAACGAGGTGTGTTCAGGCGCATTGTTGGCGCGTTGCTATTTTGAGGCAACTGAAAACGTAGTATTTTTTGTGTTATTTAAAGGGCGCGTTAGTAATATGCGCCTATAGGCGGGTGCACAACATGCATACACTGTGCTTATTACACACACATGGACGCACAGCAGCACACAAACAATTTTAAATATTAAAAATAAAAGGATTCCTCTCTGGAGAAGCGTTCAGTCTTTCCGCTCGCAAATTCCACCATGTAAATAGCGAATCCGCCATGGTGCAAGCGCAACTGGCTTTTAAAGGGAATGGGAGATGAGATTCTGATTGGTTTATTGCACGTTACGCCCAAAACACACCCATGACTCATTAAGAGACTAGGTACAACCCTTTTGGACCATGCGCTTGCCGTGCCGACCGTTTTTACGTCGTTAAACTAGCAAAAGTGGATTCGGACACGCCCTAAGTGCACCTGCGCCATGCGCTTCAGACCATGCACTCAGATCGTTAAAATAGGGCCCTATACCTCTTCCAGAATTCCACAGATTTTTCACCCAAATTTAGAGAGAAAAACAATCTGCAGATTCCTTTACCAAAACTCAATTACGTGAGTTTTTGCATTTACCTAGATTTGGTAGACACATTTATTCAAACTAATGACTAACTGTGCATTCAGAGTATTTATTTTATCAGCAGCCTGTGTTTGATTTGCTATCTTAAAAGCCACTAGTAACTCTAAATAAAAGACTACTACTCCTGTCCCCTCGTATGCCGTAATGGCTGTGCTGTGTGTTTTTATAGGAGGGCCGCAGCTGCTGCTTGTCATGGTGTGTTTCTTGAAGCAATTTTTCTCTCTGCGATTCCCTTCTTTCTGGTCATGGCAGATATTAAACTAACAATACCTCTCCCAACAATGCCAGGCCAAAGGGAAAAGCTGCAGACAGTATCTCAGTATCTCAGTTTTTTTTTTTGACATTTCCGTTATCTTGCATTGGTAACAAGCCTCCACTGCTGTTCCTCTTTGGGGTTGCCAGATGTCAAGAGAATAAATCCCTCAAACTGATCTTTTCTCTTAAAAGGATACATTTTCTTCACAGTGTTTCCTTAAATCTTTTCAATCTGGCAAAAACGCTGATGATCTGACAACACAACAAACATGTACGTTGGAGTTTAGCGATGTTCACTGTGAAATTCTGCTCGAATGAAAGTGTCATACAACCAGTCTGTGTTCCTTTACGAGGATGTGTGTGCGATTTGCTGCCAAATCTGCAAGTGAAAATTCTCTATGAACTGTAATAAATCCAAACATGATTCTTGACCATATTGTTTGCGATCATGGTTGGTGAATAAATGCCGTCCGTGCAACCTCTGTGCTACAATACAAAGTTAAAAAAAAAAAATAAAAAAAAAACATAATTTTGAATGATTGGAATTAATATTGGGAGTTTCATTTTTCACGTTTTAGCTTTTGAGAGAAGCTTCTTAAGGTTTCCCCAGTTTTCACAATGTAAAGAAGTTGAAAACTACATTGTCTCTTTGCAGTGTTTTCAAAGATGAAAATGGCTAAGAAAAAGACAACGACAAATATTGTTCTTTGCAGTCTGTCTGTACGATTTTGTATTTGTGAAATAATCTGAATTAAACTGAATTGCTTCTCATAAAATATCTAATGTGAAGACAAATTACAAAGCACTCACTTAAACCATGCATTCCCAGAAGTCCTATTAATGGTAAGTAGTGTTCAATTCACTCTTATCAATACAATTGTAATCCATAAAAATACAAATGTATTGATTTCCCATGTGATGAAGCTATCATAGTTGGTTAAAGGAAGTCCATGTGCCACCTGCAGGCACACCTATTGTTTTTTGAGCATTTTTGACCATTATCGTGCAGCCCTATTTGTTGGTGATTCTTTGCTAGAGTGTGTAGCAAATGACTATTTCAAAAGTGTGTATAAAAAGCAGACACACAAACACAACAAGGAGCCGCTAGTCTACGCCATTAACATGCAGCAACACCACTGCTGGTTTCCCCTCAAAGCTGACTATGATGATGAAACATGATATTATGATGTGTAAAATGACTTCAATGGAAATCAAAGATGTTTTATGCCAATATGCTGTTATTGTAAAAAAAATTCAGGTTGTTAAGGTTCATAATCCCTAATCCAAGACCAAAATGTCTGTCTGTAGCTCCAACTCCAAATTTGGCACAGTATTTCAGATTGCTCTAACAGGCCTTATTTTTTCTATCACCCTTAAGGTTTAAAAAGCTGTATCAGAATGAGCCTTGGGAGAGAATCCTTGAGCAGTTCTGAGTTATGAGTTTTATATCATACAATAGTGCTGTTATTACATTGTAATAACAACATTATAACACATATGGTGCATTGATGAACTATGAGTAAGCAGAACATGACATGAATGATTTGGTGCTTGTCAACGCAGCGGTGTGATGAGGAGAGAAACATGAACACTGAATCATTGACAAACAGTCAAAAGTGACAGACAACAGAAAACAAGAACTAATTTTCTCTCAAAGCAAACAACCAGCAACTCAAGGACTGCCATCGGTGCCCTGTCTGAAGTGGTTTGCTTCTCTGTACCCGAGAGCTCCTTGAATTCTGTGTTATTGGACATTCAGCATTCTTATTGCAGGAAGAAACTCTTAATTTTGAAATACAGTATTAACATTCAGTAATCAGGTCTAGCTATATTTTATTATTATTAAAAAATAATATGGTGCCAAAATGGCCAATATACTATCACATAGGAATTTCGGTCCCTCTTTATATAAGGTGTCTTTCACTACTATGTACAAACATTTAAATTAATAATTTGCAATACACTTATTGTGTACATACATGTTTTTACATTGTACTTATATTTAAAAAAAAATTATAATATAATTTATAATTACACTGTTGACCACTTCCTTACACCTTAATCCACCCTTAAACCTAACCATACCACCAAACCTGTCCCTAACCTTTCCCGTATCATTATCAGATCATTATGTTTTAATTGAATATCAAGCAATTCAGGGTAACACTTTATTTTGATGGTCCCTTTTGAACATTCTGTTGAATGTAAGTAACTTTGCGACTACATGTACACTAGCAGTCATTAGAGTACTAGTAGACTGTCTGCTTAAAGGATTAGTTCACTTCAAAATGAAAATTTCCTGATAATTTACTCACCCCCATCTCATCCAAGATGTTCATGTCTTTCTTTCTTCAATCGAAAAGAAATTAAGTTTTTTGAGGAAAACATTCCAGGATTTTTCTCCACATAATGGATTTCAATGGCAACCAACGGGTTGAAGGTCCAAATCAATGCAGTTTCAAAGGGCTTCAGAGGGCTCTGCATGATCCCAGCCAAGGAATAGGGTCTTATCTAGTGAAACCATCGGTCATTTTCTAAAATAAAATAAACATTTATATACTTTTTAACCTCAAATGCGCGACTTCGGTGTTGTACCGACCCAGTGCCGAAAAACTCCATCTCATGTTCTTCTCCAACTTTAAAATTGTCCAACATCGTTGTTTTACCTTTATTTTTGTAAAGGGCGTTTGTTTTAGTCTTTGTACGTTCGTTTTAGCACTCGTTCGGTACTTCCACGTACGTCACATGCGTGACCTTTCCGACATGATGAGATCATACGTCGTAAAGAAGAACAACACCGAAGTCGCGCATTTGAGGTTAACTTTTTCCCCGCCAAACACGGAAATTTCCGTTATTTATGAGAAAACACTTCCCCGCCAAACACGGAATTTTCCGGGTTTCCGTGTTTTCACTGTTATACGCTAGGGGGCGCTATTACACATCTTCTGAATGAGTACAGAATCTCCTGATCAAAATACAGATGAAGAGGACGCAAAAAAACAAGCGATCGTATGTAAGCAGATGCATATGTAAAATAACGTGATCATCAACATTAAACATCATATAAATCAAAACTGCCTAATGTTACTGAATGAAATGTCGACCCAGGACGAGCTACAGGACTGAAGCATTAGGGGTGTAGATGGACTCGATCTACTCCATCTGTGTTTGATCATCACTCTGAATCCGATCTGGATGTAGTGTTTGACAAAAACGTGATTTTTTCAGCTTTTTGTTCAAAATGTTGCTTTTTTTATGAAACTTACCCATATTTAAGTGTTGATAAAAAAGGAATGCATGAAGCTAGAATAAAACGTTTTTTTTTTTTGTTTAAAAGCAGAGGGTCTGCTCTTTCTTTTGATATATTGCATGCTCAGATATTCATACAACAAAATATTCTATGGGCCATTACATTTTTGTGAAAATTATCAAAAACCCTGGCGGTGGCTGGCAACTTTTTCTTTAAACGCTGGCGGGGAAAGAGTTAAAAAGTATATAAATGTTTCTTCTTTTTTTTTTTAGAAAATGACCGATGGTTTCACTAGATAAGACCCTATTCCTTGGCTGGGATCGTGCAGAGTCCTCTGAAGCCCTTTGAAACTGCATTGATTTGGACCTTCAACCCGTTGGTTGCCATTGAAATCCATCATGTGGAGAAAAATCCTTGAATGTTTTCCTCAAAAAACGTAATTTCTTTTCGACTGAAGAAAGAAAGACATGAACATCTTGGATGAGATGGGGGTGAGTAAATTATCAGGAAATTTTCATTTTGAAGTGAACTAATCCTTTAATATCTGCTAACTCTTTATTGTGATGATCTCCGAACAGACATTCTACTGACTACAAATAACTTTGCAAGTCCATGTCAACTTATTCTAACCCTACCAGTCTACTAATACTCTACTAACACTCTAATAAGAGTTAGTAGACATGTAGGTGCAACATTACTTATAGTCAACAGAATGTGTTAAAGGGACCATCAAAATAAAGTGAAACCCAGTTCAGTTCTGTCAACAAAATTAATTTCTAAGTTTCAGATCAGATAGAAATAGATCCTTAAGCTAATCATTTGTGCAGCTGGAATTATTGAATCTTCTTTCTCAGCCCATGAGTGGCAGAGGATTTGAAACTCATACAAACACGTTCCAATGGATAAATGCCATGTTATTTCTACCTCTGTAGTACACACTGTCAAGACAAACCTAAGGGAGATGTGCGATTGCATTTTTCTTCCATCCTCCACTCTGGCAATCTTTCTGGTTCTAATTCAATAACTTGTGCCCTCTGTGGCGTTTACAGTGTGATTTAGAGGCGCCTCGGTGGGCGACTGCATTGTTCCAACCAAAATAACAATGGCCAGTGCTACAGGAGAGAAAGGCCATCATCAATACCAGTTTGCTTTAGTTGCTGTGCTCATCACTTCTTTGATTGTTTCCTTTTCAAATAGAACCTTTCCAAACACCTAAGATCTACAGAATAGGGAGTGCTGTCCTTAATGACTATTGACGCCTTCCCACCAATTCAAGCCGATTTGCAAAGCTGCACAACAACAGGAATTTGGGGGGAAAATTGATTTTTTTAAGGCTATTGTCAGTATTCTCTAATTTACTAAAGCACAAAATAAGATATCCAGAATCCCCTCTGTAAAAGCCCTTTCATCTAATATGTCAACAAATAGAACCAAGAATTTTAAACCTGGTCCTTTCCAATTTTGTTTTTGGAAATGTATGCAAATGAGTGTATATTTAAGTATATAAGGCCTCATTTGCATATTAAAACATTAATTAACACAAAAATTGTACATTTTTTCTTATGTTTATGCCAGTAATAAACTGGAGAAGTTTCACAGTGATATCTTCTAATTTAAAAAAATTCCCTATTCACCTGTAGTGTCTCGCCTTAAATACTCTCCTCCCATAAATTTTGTGTCTGAAAGGGAAACTACTACAAATGCATATGCAATAAGGTCAGCCACAAAAATAACTGCTTACACGCCTTTTCAGCAAATTTTTCACTGCGTGTCTTTAGTAAATCCAGTATAGTTTGTTTAACGCCAAAAGAGGGTTTGCGCTGGCGCAAGCTATTAGTTAATCTGGCCCTAAGTGACTAAAGAGGCCAGAGATGCGAATCTCCAGTTCATTGATTTGGGCAATCATCACAAAGCAAGAAGCTTATCGTGATACTTGTGTAAACACAGATATGCTAACAGAATGGGAAATTACTCTGACCAAGGTTTTTTTAAGCCTCTAGCTAAGCCAACTGAGCGGAACTTATGCCTCCCAACAAACATGGCAGTTATACATTAGATACACATGTTTTTCTTTTGGCCTGATTTAGAGGGAAATTATATCATTGTTTGCTCTGTCAAGGTCACAGCTAACTGTGATGACAAGGGCTGAATTTACTGTAGGGAGACAAGGCATGAAAAGACTCACAACCACTTCAGGACGGGTATAACTAGGGCAGTTGTGTTGCCTAGCACCATCAGAAACACAGTCTTTACTGTGGCAATGGAGTTTTTAGTCAGGAGGCACCAACCAACCCACCTACCTGGGTACACAGGCCTGAGAGTCAGACTCAGGGGCTTCTGGAGCGGGACAGCAGAACTGGTGTAGAACTGTCTGGTTCCTGTAAGAAAAGAGATAGGAAAATGGTCAGGCTAAAGAGTAAAGGCTTTTCCCCAAACTAGCTTTTGTTCATTATAAAGAAGAACGAAAGTGGGTCATTACAGAAGCAGTGAGGGACTAACTACCAGATTTTTTGCCAATACCTCAATCCCCAACAAGGAAATAGTGTGAAAATACTGTCAAACATGAAAACTGTGTGATATATTGTCAAGGTGCTGAAAGTTTGCAATAAATATCATACTTCAGCTGCTAGTTATGTTAATTCAAGTGGGCCTACATAACGTTTGAACCAACATAGGCTTGTTCCCCTGTCTACATTTTTTTGCAGTGTAAAACTTACCTATATTAATCACTACAATTTCCAACTGAATAAACACTAGTGTCAGAAAAACACCAGTAACTTTTATTCCATTTCACACAAATTATGGTTATATAGGCAGATTATTGATTATTAAAGACATATTTTTGCTTATTTGTTCCTTGCACAATACTATGTTATGACCTTAAAACACTTTTATCATAGTGCATGATTTGTAAACGAATGCATTTTCACATTTGCATCACATGATCAGCTCCATACAGTGGGGAGAACAAGTATTTGATACACTACCGTTTTTCCAGGTTTGCCCACTTACAAAGCATGTAGAGGTCTGTAATTTTTATCATAGGTACTCTTCAACTGTGAGAGACGGAATCTAAAACAAAAATCCAGAAAAATCACATTGTATGATTTTTAAATAATTAATTTGCATTTTATTGCATGACATAAGTATTTGATCACCTACCAACCAGTAAGAATTCCGGCTCTTACAGACCTGTTAGTTTTTCTTTAAGAAGCCCTCCTGTTCTCCACTCATTACCTGTATTAACTGCACCTGTTTGAACTCGTTACCTGTATAAAAGACACCTGTCCACACACTCAATCAAACAGACTCCAACCTCTCCACAATGGCCAAGACCAGAGAGCTGTGTAAGGACATCAGGGATAAAATTGTAGACCTGCACAAGGCTGGGATGGGCTACAGGACAATAGGCAAGCAGCTTGGTGAGAAGGCAACAACTGTTGGTGCAATTATTAGAAAATGGAAGACGTTCAAGATGACGGTCAATCTCCCTCGGTCTGGGGCACCATGCAAGATCTCACCTCGTGGGGCATCAATGATCATGAGGAAGGTGAGGGATCAGCCCAGAATTACACGGCAGGACCTGGTCAATGACCTGAAAAGAACTGGGACCACAGTCTCAAAGAAAACCATTAGTAATACACTATGCCGTCATGGATTAAAATCCTGCAGCGCACGCAAGGTCCCCCTGCTCAAGCCAGCGCATGTCCAGGCCCGTCTGAAGTTTGCCAATGACCATCTGGATGATCCAGAGGAGGAATGGGAGAAGGTCATGTGGTCTGATGAGACAAAAATAGAGGTCTAAATTCCACTCGCCGTGTTTGGAGGAAGAAGAAGGATGAGTACAACCCCAAGAACACCATCCCAACCGTGAAGCATGGAGGTGGAAACATCATTCTTTGGGGATTCTTTTCTGCAAAGGGGACAGGACGACTGCACCGTATTGAGGGGAGGATGGATGGGGCCATGTATCGCGAGATCTTGGCCAACAACCTCCTTCCCTCAGTAAGAGCATTGAAGATGGGTCGTGGCTGGGTCTTCCAGCATGACAACGACCCGAAACACACAGCCAGGGCAACTAAGGAGTGGCTCCGTAAGAAGCATCTCAAGGTCCTGGAGTGGCCTAGCCAGTCTCCAGACCTGAACCCAATAGAAAATCTTTGGAGGGAGCTGAAAGTCTGTATTGCCCAGCGACAGCCCTGAAACCTGAAGGATCTGGAGAAGGTCTGTATGGAGGAGTGGGCCAAAATCCCTGCTGCAGTGCGTGCAAACCTGGTCAAGAACTACAGGAAACGTATGATCTCTGTAATTGCAAACAAAGGTTTCTGTACCAAATATTAAGTTCTGCTTTTCTGATGTATCAAATACTTATGTCATGCAATAAAATGCAAATTAATTACTTAATCATACGATGTGATTTTCTGGATTTTTGTTTTAGATTCCGTCTCTCACAGTTGAAGTGTACCTATGATAAAAATGACAGACTTCTACATGCTTTGTAAGTGGGCAAACCTGCAAAATCGGCAGTGTATCAAATACTTGTTCTCCCCACTGTATGTATGGCTTTTCTGACATAGTAAACTTGCTCATTAGCTCACCTAGTATATAATTGCAATTGTGGTGCAGAGCGCTTGGGTATGAGTCACAATCAAAGAGATAAAAGACTAAAATGGCATGGATGCGTCAACCAATGCATTTTATCTCATGTTTGCTTTTGTTGACACTATAGGTTAGGTTTAGGGTAGGGCTTTGCAATAATTAAAATGTCATTGTATATTTTGTGTCACTTTGTATCTAAGTTGCATTTAACTGATACACATGATCGGCGGCTCTAAGTAAAATACTAAGTAAAATACTAAAGTAGAACAACACAATGTAATCATCTGCTGTGACACAAATAAGCTTGAAGCTGACCTAGAACAGCTTTCCAAAAGGATACTATAGTGCATCAATCTTCAAACTGTCCTGTTTACTGTGTAATGGCATGTTAAATAAAAGCTAATGTTGTAAGGCAACATACTGTATATTTGGCTTCATACAAGACATCATTATATGCCATATATAAGATTGTATTGTGCTATATTAAATTAACCTGTAAAGGTGCAGTCATTATTATTATTAGTAGTAGTAGTAGTAGTAGTAGTATTATGTTGCTCTGCCCAAAATGTCATTTGTCTTGAATTTATTCTAGTGGCATGGATGTAGCTGACACATGGATGAACTCAATATAAAATAAAATAGTTTAATTAGGCCATTGATTGTACATATTTTTTTATTTGTAAAACTGTGTAAAATATTCAGCATTAAAATTACTGAGTGCACCTTTAAAATATAGAAATTCTCCTGTAATGTTGGTCCTGAAATATAGAAGTAGTAAAGCATTATCCACATTATCACAAAGGTAGTGGAAACTGAAAGGGGCCTGCAATTGTGGTTCCCCAGTTTTCATGACAAGTTTACCAGAACATTAAACATCATCTGCTGAGCTAACTGCTGTCTGATTCTCCAAAAATGTCTGTTTGAGTCATATTCCTTAATTTCACACACAAGAGAATCTTTACAATAAAACATCATGGGCAACAATAAAGTTTAATGAGCGGACACAGACATGCAATAATGCAGCAAAATAACAGTGGAGAGGGTCTATAAAATCACAAAACCGAAGAGGTGATTTTTGGATGTGTTTTTTTTTTCTTTTTTTGGAAACCCGACTGATATGCATTACTATTTATACTGCAGCGCAACTGTGTATTACAACAACATTCTTTGCCAGTTTTGAAACTCTTTAATTTGCAATGTCAAAATGCAACCAAATATTGCAGCCATATCATGTACAAGTTACCGTAGTTAAAACAGGAGTTTACAGTTCTGACGGTGGGTGAATATGGGTATTTGATTAACTGTGTGTTGACTCAATAATTATTATTTTGATTATTGATTGCTTAATAATGGTGTCTGAGATCATTTTAGAAAAGTGTCTTTAAAAATAAGTAAGAAAGAAAGAAAAAATCTGTGCCCTGGTTGTGTTCGATTCTGGCTTTCGTCATGTCCTTATCCCATTTCACAGAGTAATAGGACTTTTAAAAGTCCCAAAAATGGACTTTCAAAAGAAAATGGTGTAGTTCATTTTGAAATAATTGGAGATTAATAACACAAACATTCAAGCACAAGCTTTGGTTTTCACTTTTGATTAGGTCTCAAGTCAGAATATTTTCATGGTCTTGGTCTTATCATGGACTCAACTCAGGCCTCAGCCTGAACTCAGATGAGCTGGTCTCAACCACAACATTGACCCAAAACTATATGAGTAGTAAAGTAATATTTAAGAAGTCAGAGTTTAGCTGATCTTGATAGCCCCTGATAGTACGTAGATGTAATTTCACCATCATGTGTGCAAAAAGCACTGAAAAGTAGCTGATGGATAGCTTTCTCCAGGTATTGTTGTCATATCTGATGCTTGAAATACAGATTGTAATTTTTATTTTGACATTTGTATTTGCTCACAATTCTTCTTGTAAATGACTGTCCACTCACAGGACAAAAGCTGTTCGCCCTACAATGCTGGACAGCAAAGTGAAAATCTGCTTCTAGAGAGAGAGCGAGTAAGAGAGAGAGAAATGAACGGACAGTCATTCTGAAAGAGATGTTACCCATGCAACTCCCACCTCGAAACCCTCTTAGCAGGATACTAGACCAGACGACCCTCTGACGAAGGACAAAAGTCCATGTCAATTCAAAAGCCACCTCATGCCTCTCTTCTTCCTAATACAAAACACTCAGACTGCTTTCTGCTTTCATCTCCAGATATGAGGGTGCCATCATAAACAACATGTCCATAAACACCACCTCATCCACACCAAAGCCTCTGCCTCCTTTTTTCCCCCTTCAATGCTGCTGGTCCTCCAAGTCGGTCAGAGCAAATAAAAGAGGATTTGGCATAAAGAGGGTAAGTAGTATTACTCAAGATGTCACATGGCTGAGTTAATAAAAGTTATGCTGTTATTTTAGCTCTACGGACTTTCGACATGTAGGGGGCAGAAATCCCATTTGCTAAGACAGATCATCTCTCTTCCTCCTTCAACCTCTATTTCAACCCTTTAACTCTTCTCTGCAATTACTTGAAGAGTAATTCAGTGTGATTCATTCTTGTCCCTGTTGGAGAAGTACTACTGGATTTAATGTCAACTCAAGGATATAGCAGCAGGAGGTCATCGGGGAATGGAACCATCTCCCTACTAGACTATAGGCCAGAAACCATTTTGATATCGTGCCGTTTTTTATTTTTTATTTCTCATGTTAATCACTGTGTGATTATCAGTTCCAGTTTATTATTGGTTACACATCATTTGAAGGTGTCCTTGTTATAGTGAACTACATGTACGTACTATAGGAGTAGGGTTAGGATTAGGTTTTGGTTTAGGGTTAGCTGCATGTAATTACGTATAATTTATAGTTACAGTGGGGAGAAAAAGTATTTGATACACTGCCGATTTTGCAGGTTTGCCCACTTACAAAGCATGTAGAAGTCATTAATTTTTATCATAGGTACTCTTCAACTGTGAGTGACGGAATCTAAAACAAAAATCCAGAAAATCACATTGTATGATTTTTAAGTAATTAATTTGCATTTTATTGCATGACATAAGTATTTGATACATCAGAAAAGCAGAACTTAATATTTGGTACAGAAACCTTTGTTAGCAATTACAGAGATCATACGTTTCCTGTAGTTCTTGACCAGGTTTGCACACGCTGCAGCAGGGATTTTGGCCCACTCCTCCATACAGACCTTCTCCAGATCCTTCAGGTTTCGGGGCTGTCGCTGGGCAATACAGACTTTCAGCTCCCTACAAAGATTTTCTATTGGGTTCAGGTCTGGAGACTGGTTAGGCCACTCCAGGACCTTGAGATGCTTCTTACGGAGCCACTCCTTAGTTACCCTGGCTGTGTGTTTCAGGTCGTTGTCATGCTGGAAGACCCAGCCACGACCCATCTTCAATGCTCTTACTGAGGGAAGGAGGTTGTTGGCCAAGATCTCGCAATACATGACCCCATTCATCCTCCCCTCAATACGGTGCAGTCGTCCTGTCCCCTTTGCAGAAAAGCATCCCCAAAGAATTATGTTTCCACCTCCATGCTTCACGGTTGGGATGGTGTTCTTGGGGTTGTACTCATCCTTCTTCTTCCTCCAAACACGGCGAGTGGAGTTTAGACCAAAAAGCTCTATTTTTGTCTCATCAGACCACATGACCTTCTCCCATTCCTCCTCTGGATCATCCAGATGGTCATTGGCAAACTTCAGACGGGCCTGGACATGCGCTGGCTTGAGCAGGGGGACCTTGCGTGCGCTGCAGGATTTTAATCCATGACGGCGTAGTGTGTTACTAATGGTTTTCTTTGAGACTGTCTCCCAGCTCTCTTCAGGTCATTGACCAGGTCCTGCCGTGTAGTTCTGGGCTGATCCCTCACCTTCCTCATGATTATTGATGCCCCACGAGGTGAGATCTTGCATGGTGCCCCAGACTGAGGGAGATTGACCGTCATCTTGAACTTCTTCCATTTTCTAATAATTGCGCCAACAGTTGTTGCCTTCTCACCAAGCTGCTTGCCTATTGTCCTGTAGCCCATCCCAGCCTTGTGCAGGTCTACAATTTTATCCCTGATGTCCTTACACAGCTCTCTGGTCTTGGCCATTGTGGAGAGGTTGGAGTCTGTTGGAGTCTTTGATTGAGTGTGTGGACAGGTGTCTTTTATACAGGTAACGAGTTCAAACAGGTGCAGTTAATACAGGTAATGAGTGGAGAACAGGAGGGCTTCTTAAAGAAAAACGAACAGGTCTGTGAGAGCCGGAATTCTTACTGGTTGGTAGGTGATCAAATACTTATGTCATGCAATAAAATAGAAATTAATTATTTAAAAATCATACAATGTGATTTTCTGGATTTTTGTTTTAGATTCCGTCTCTCACAGTTGAAGTGTACCTATGATAAAAATTACAGACCTCTACATGCTTTGTAAGTAGGAAAACCTGCAAAATCAGCAGTGTATCAAATACTTGTTCTCCCCACTGTATATATTGTGTAACAAGGACACTGTAAATTTGTGTGTTACCTTTTTATCCCAAAGGGAGGTATATTCGGGACAACTCAAATTTTCCTGTTTCTATTGAAAATTATGTTTAATATCTCAATGTATGTAAGCAATAAGGTACTCGAGGCTAGTATCGCATCGTGCCTAACAACGCCCTTCAGCCGTGACTTATTCACGATACAGCACAGCCTCTCGTACCTTATTGCTTTTATAAAACGATTACCACACAATACAAATATTAAAGCCAAAAAATATGTATCAATGCAACTTTCATGAAGTAAAATCACTAAAAGCCTTCCTTCCACTGGAAAAAGCTGTCTCTGACCATGAACAGCAATAGAAGTTACATTATTACGCCATTAGATGGCAGCAAAGACTGTCTTCATGAGTGAGTCCGTCAGTAGCGAAGACTTTTATATTGAAAGGACTGAAACTTGTTGTGAACACAGAGCAAGACACAACTGACAAATGACTAGCGCTATCAGTGTCAGGGTACGGGAAAGCCTCTTAATTGTTAAAAGGACAAGATATCGCAGTGGACATTCAAACAGATTTTTTATTATGAACATAGGACTGACCTGAAGGAAAATGCTATATCTGAATGCAGGTAATACACTCGATCTCTCTCTCACAATACTCTACTCTACACAATACATTAAAGCTTCAATGAACAATATCATTTGAGAACATACGTTTACGTTGCTAAGAGTGGTTGCTAAGGGTGCTGTGTAGTGATACCACTGATCTATATAATGACTGGATTGCTCATGACATTCTAAACTGCCATCAGGCGGTGAAGCCACCGGAAGTGTTCGAGCGGCCATCTTACTATTCCCTACCAACAGAGGGCATCATTGACATACAGCCAAAACATTGACCTAAAATCACACGATTTGCAGCGTATCAGTTTCACAGGATTAGTTTTACGATATATGTATGTAAATTAATAGTTACTTCAGATGTTATCTGTAATGTTTATGGTCTTTTCGGAGAGGATGAGTCATATATTGAAATCGTTAATGTGGGTGTGTCTACTGCACACTGCCGACACAGGTAACTTAACTGAACTAACACAAAAATATATTTCTTTATGTATGGAATTATGGAAAAAAATATTAAACATTAACACATATCTGTGTTTAGCTGCAGAAATTGATTTCAAATAGCTTACACAATAAATATTAACACAAGCCTTTATTACTATATTGCACTCTATTGTATTACAATTCAAAGTTTGCCCTCCATCATCTCGGAAATAATCACTCAGCGTTATTTGTCTGAATAATTTATGATGCGTGTATTTTATTTCCTGATTGAGCAACATCTATTTCAGACTCTTAAAGACAAATTTATGGCGTTTACAGTTTCCATATGAGTAAAGTGTTACGTATGCCATGTTGTTGAATTAATTATTAATTTAACCATCGTTTAAATCATTAACTGCTTATAAATGCATAACGAAATCATTGTTGAAACATTTGCGGTTAGCCTACTGTATGAATAAAAACAATACTACAGCACAACATAAATACATAAACACAACAGCACAAGGCGATTTCAGGTTACAAGGCATAAATCTTTTTTCCGATTTCAGAATGCACGCTTTGACATTTGTAATACATACGCTGAAGTGTCTCGTCCGCCCGCCGAGCTGATGTTCACTACTACAATGAATGTGAACGTAACTTTTTAATAAGCAGGGGAAATTCCCGACTTTAAACGAATAACCATTTCCCTGTTCAGGACGTTTGTGCTGTAAGAATGTACAGGGAGACTTCAGATATAAAAACGGTGTCTTCTTAGTCAATGTTTTCTCAGTAAAATAATATCATTTCCTATTGATTCAATAGAACGCGTGAGCTTACTAGGGAATACCAATATGGCGGCGCGGCGGCTTCACTTTTTATGACGTCATGAGCAATCCAGTTCTCTATATAGATCAGTGAGTGATACACAGAACCGATGGGTGAAGCTGTCATAGCCATGTTTTATCGTGAATAAAACACAGCTATTGGCCAATCAGAATGAATGTCACAAATGGCACTGCAAAATGCTATGCTAGTGTTTTTGGTTCATGGTGCCACTCAAGTTGCTGACTCTGAATCTAACAAAAGCACCAGAACATCCCCCTTTCTCCACCATTTTTGACAGTTAGTGTCACAAAATGAGGAGTCTTCATATTCATTGGTGTACAAAGAGCCAATCCGCATTGTTGGAACATAATCTTCCTATAGGTAATTAGTCACATGACATTTGCAACTCAGGTGACTCAAAGAAAACTGTAGCTCACACAATTGCTATGCCAACTGAGCAACTATTGATATGAATGGGAATGACAAACAAACAGGACATCTTTCTCCAGCCACCTTGGTTTATAACAACCACATTTCAAAATCCAACATTTAAATTATGAGTTTGTAGCTTGGAAAGTAACCTTCCTCTACAGAGAAACCTTCCCATACAGTCCCTTTCATATTGGTACATTATAAGGTTATGGGTACAAAGAAAAAGCATAATGATACATAAGGCTGCCAATTTAATCTGTTAATTCAGCATGATTATTACAATAAATTTACCACAGTTGTTACCAAATGTCGGAGGGGATGAAAGTATGGTTGCTAATTAATTATTATTGTTAATGGTCCTGCTAATTGTGTTTTTGTTAACGGGTGTGACTTGACACTGGATTGTTAATAGGTTACGGACTATAGGCCTCAAAAGCGAGCAGATTACTAGAGCAAGACTTACTGCTGTTGACACGGATAATGACTTTTTGAATAGAGGCGACGTAAACGTGGATTTGGTCAATAGGCTCAGTGAATTAACAGCTGTGTAAATGAAACTTAAGCAAGTATTAAAATCAATGACCTTGAAAAATACACCTGGCTGTTATTTAACAATCCAAAGTAAATGTTTAAATTCAAAAGGATATCCAAGGTATGCTTGAAAGAAATAAACATTAACTTTTGACAGGATGATTCTGTTTAAAAGGGAAAGACATGCTTGAATTGATCAAGAGCGCTGTAATCTGATTCAGAATAAATTATATATTTCAAAGGACCCTCTACTCATAGGCTGCCCAAAGGCTTTTGAAAATATGAAAGTCATATTTCTGACAGCAGAGGAAGAAATGTATCATTTTAAAATGCATAAACACAACATTAGATCCAAGTTTGTACAGTTGAGGTTTTATCTCTTTAAAGTTTAAATTGTGTTTTTGAGCAAAATGCAATATGTTTTCACATTTCAAAAACACTGAATGCCCCTCAAGTGCCCCAGGCAATTTCGTCTACACCATATCTTATTTTTCCCACCCATTTGTATTCATAGTAAATAAATAAGGTGTTCACTTGTGTAAATCATTTGGGGTAATAGTTTGGTGACAGGGTGCCCAATAAATGATTGTTGATAGCATGTCCATTACAGTTTTTTACGATCGTTATGACAATTTTTTCAATACTTTTAACAATTTTCCTAAACTCTTAACACAGTTAGCACAACATCTGTCTGTGTAGGCTATACAATTAACACATTTATTGTTGCATTGACAAAAAATGCATACAGTTAACACAAATTTAAAATGCTTGAACTTCTTTTACACACAAGCTCAACCAAGATAAAAACAATTGATTTTTACTGCCAAATTTACCAGTGCTTTAACACCGTATGTCAGAACAGATAACACCATGTTCTAAACCTAACTTATAGGCTAAAGTCAAGGTAAAAAGCTGTTTATGTTGTGAATTGAAACAGCTGATTGAAGTTATGCAAATATATAAATCACAGCTGATTCCCATCTATGAATTGCTCAGGTGTTGATGTTCTTTCAATCACATGACCATATGGTATACAGTAAAAGAGCCTCTTTGGGCTTATCTTGTGTGAAAAAGGAACAATATAGAGCAAAACAAAGAAAGTAAGAAAAATGCCTGCACGAGGGAGAGGAAGATGAGTACCAGGACAAGGAAGCAGAGTCGGACAAGGGCAAGGGAGAGGAATTCCTGGACAAGGACATGGTAGAGATTGAGGAGTTAGAATGCATGGTGGTGCTCAAAGAAGGGCCAGAATTAGGGTAACTGATGAAATAAGAGCTACTATCATAGACCATGTCATAAACCACAGGCTATCATACAGAGAGGCTGGTGAACGAGTACATCCAGATCTCAGTGGCACACAGTGGCATCCACAGTGGCATCCATTATCCAGAATGTTCGAGAAACCAACAGGTAGGATATTGTATAAGCGTTTCTCCTACGGCAAAGTGTAAATACTTTTACCATGTATTACAGTGACTCTATGCCTCTGGTCTCTAATATGTAACTGTATTTTGTCTGTCTAAGGATTCAATGTCTACCTCACTCAGGGGGGAGAGGAAAGCTCCTAAATGAAAAACGTCTCGGTTACGTATGTAACCCTCGTTCCCTGAAGGAGGGAACGGAGACGTACGTCAGACGTCACCGACGAATTGGGATCACTTCTGGGAGCCCCTATCAGCTTCGAGTGTATAGAGAACGGGCCAATGGCCATTGGCGTGCGAGATTTGCATCTCGCGCTCCGCCCCGCATCGCGGGTATAAAGCAGAAGCGGATGCCGCGCACATTTGTTTTTCACTGAGGAGCCGAACTAGTGATTCGGCCGTGCAGTGATGGTACAGCAACTGTGGCGACGGGATGTACGTCTCCATTCCCTCCTTCAGGGAACGAGGGTTACATACGTAACCGAGATGTTCCCTTTCAGTCGGTCACATTCGACGTACGTCGGACGTCACAGACGAATTGGGATCCCTATGGAAAACGCCACAGTTACTACCACTTCCAGCGCCCAGCGAAAGCCCCTCAGACCCCCGTCTGTTCAGGGCGGGGAACTCACGTAGGGAGAGTCACTGCTGCTGTTCCGCAAGACCCACTCAGCAGAGTATTGGATAACGCTGGGAAAGCGTGCCCCGAGGGGCCGCTGCGGAAGCCACATCCTACCCGTAGGGAGGTATCATGTGGAATATAGACGTATGGATTGGCCGTGGGCAGTACAACATACGGAAGTCCCAGGGGTGGCCCCGGCCAATGCAGGCGGGAGACTACACCGCACAGAGACGGCAGAGCAAGCTCTGCCAAGGGAAAGACACGGGCTCGCCGTAGGGAGCCGTACCGTGGAAGAATACACATATGGGACCGCCGTAGGGGTCACAACATATGGATACCCAGCCTAACACAAGTTCCACCAATGCATATGAGTGTTAGACCTGGCGCCGGACGCTCCGCCACGTCTGTCTGCCGCGGGTTGCGGAGGACTCAACAGGGTTCGCCGTTCTGGGGAACTCGACTGGAGCATATCAGCGCACGTATCCGGTCCATGAGGAGGGGAATGGCGCAGCAAGCCGACACTAGAACGGGCCCTTCGGTGTTACTGGCTATTTGAAGCGAGCACACGAGAAGAAACCAGCTCTACACGGAGGCTATAGAATCTAGCGAACGTGTTAGGTGTCGCCCAGCCCGCAGCTCTACATATATCTGTCAGCGAGGCGCCGTGCGCCAGCGCCCAGGAAGAGGCCACACTCCTGGTGGAGTGGGCCCTCAACCCGAGCGGGCAAGGCACGCCTTGGGTTTCATACGCCAAGGCGATGGCATCCACTATCCAGTGAGCCATCCTCTGCTTGGAGACAGCCTTTCCCTTCTGCTGGCCTCCGTAACAGATGAAGAGCTGTTCTGAGGTCCTGAAGCTTTGTGTTCTGTCCACGTAAGTCTGCAGAGCGCGAACGGGACAGAGAAAAGCCAGGGCTGGGTCTGCCTCCTCCGAAGGCAGCGCTTGCAGGTTCACCACCTGGTCCCGAAAGGGAGTGGTGGGAACCTTGGGCACATATCCGGGCCGGGGTCTCAGGATTACATGTGAGTTACCCGCCCCGAATTCCAGGCACGATTCGTCGACCGAAAATGCCTGCAGGTCCCCTACCCCCTACCCTCAGGATTTTTAACTCTGCTGACTGCAAAGGTTCAAAGGGAGCCCTCTGCAATGCGGTTAGCACCAGAGATAAGTCCCAAGAGGGTATAGAGTGAGGGCGAGGCGGTTTTAATCTCCTCGCCCCCCTCAGGAACCTGACGATCAGATCGTGCTTCCCTAAGGACTTACCATCAACCATGTCGTGATTTGCGGCGATAGCGGCAACATACACTTTGAGGGTGGAGGGAGACAGCCTTCGCTCCAACCCTTCTTGCAGGAAGGAAAGCACAGAGCTCATCGAACATCTTCGGGGGTCTTCTCGTCGAGTGGTGTTCTTCTCGACGAGAAGACCCCCGAAGATGTTCGATTCCACTGACAGGTTCCACTTCAACGCGTAGAGGCGCCTCGTAGAGGGGGCTCTGGCGGAAGTGATGGTGTCTACCACAGTCTGTGGTAGGCCACCTATAACCTCCGCCCAGGGACCGTCCAGGGACCAGACATGGAGTTTTCAGAGGTCCGGACACGGGTGCCACAGGGTGCCCCGTCTCTGAGTCAGGAGGTCCTTCCTCAGAGGAATGGGCCAAGGAGGTGCTGTCGCGAGGAGCACTAGTTCCGGGAACCAGGTCCGGTTGGGCCAGTATGGCGCAACTAACAAGACCTGCTCCTCATCCTCCCTGACCTTGCACAGTGTCTGCGCAAGAAGGCTCACTGGGGGAAACACATATTTGCGTAGGCCCCAGGGCCAGCTGTGTGCCAGCGCATCCGAGCCGAGGGTCCCCCCGGTCAGGGAATAGAACAACTGGCAGTGAGACGTGTCCGGGGCGGCAAACAGGTCTACCTGTGCGGTCCCGAAGCGACGCCAGATCAGCTGGACCACCTGGGGATGGAGTCTCCACTCTCCTGGGAGCACTTGCTGTCGTGAGAGCTCGTCGGCTGCACGATTGAGCAGGCCCGGATTATGAGTGGTACGAAGCGACCTCAGATGCTTCTGACTCCAGAGGAGGAGATGGCGGGCGAGTTGTGACATGCGGCGGGAGCGTAGACCACCCTGTTTGTTGATGTACGCAACGGCCGCAGTGTTGTCCGTACGGACCAGAACGTGCTTGCCTCGTAGCGGCCCTTTGAGGCGGCCCAGCGCAAGACGAACTGCTAACAACTCGAGGCAATTGATATGCCATTGCAGTTGAGGCCCCGTCCACAGACCCGAAACTGCAAGCCCGTTGTACGTGGCCCCCCAGCCGGTAGATGAGGCATCCGTGGAGACAACAGCATGCCTGGACACTTGTTCTAGGGGAACTTCTGCCCGTAGAAATGAAGGGTCCGACCACGGACTGAAGGTTTGGTGGCACTTCGGTGTTACTGAGACACGGAACGAGCAGCTCTGCCACGCCCATCTCGGGACTCGGTCGTGTAGCCAGTGTTGAAGCGGCCTCATATGAAGCAATCCGAGCGGCGTCACCGCGGCTGGAGCAGGAGCCTCTGAAAATGTTTCAGTGGTACCGCTGTCCTGCATTTGAACGAATTCAAGCAGTTCAACACCGACTGGACACGCTCCTCTGTGAGTTGCGCTGTCAGATTGACCGAGTCCAGCTCCATACCGAGAAAAGAGATCCTCTGCACGGGGCAGAGTTTGCTCTTTTCCCAGTTGACCCGAAGTCCCAACAGGCTGAGGTGACTGAGCACCATGTCCCTGTGTTCGCACAACTGCGCCCGCGCCTGAGCCAGGATCAGCCAGTCGTCGAGGTAGTTGAGGATGCGAACACCACGCTCTCTCATGGGAGCAATGGCCGCCTCCTTCGTGAAGACACGGGGCGACAGGGACAGCCCGAAGGGTAGGACTCTGTACTGATATGCCCGTCCCTCGAACGCAAAGCGTAGGAACGGTCTGTGTCGAGGGAGAATCGAGACATGAAAGTACGCGTCCTTCAGGTCGATTGCTGCAAACCAATCTTGGGGACGGATGCACCTGAAGATGCGTTTCTGCGTTAGCATTCTGAACGGCAGCCTGTGAAGGGACCGATTCAAGAACCGCAGGTCCAGGATTGGCCGTAACCCGCCGCCTTTCTTGGGTACAATGAAGTACGGGCTGTAGAAGCCCGTCTTCATATCGGCTGGAGGGACCGGCTCTATCGCGTCCTTCGCCAGTAGGACTGCGATCTCCGCCCGGAGCACGGGGGCGTTCTCTTTCGACACAGAGGTGAAGTGAATGCCCCTGAACTTGGGGGGACACCGGGCGAACTGAATCGCATAGCCAAGTCTGGTAGTACGGATGAGCCAGCGCGACAGGCTGGGGAGCGCTAACCAGGCTCCCAGCGACCGTGCAAGCGGGACTAACGGCACCACAGACGTACCCGCAGCGGGGCAGCGCAGCGGCGTGCAGGGACCCGACTCGGACGGCATAGCGGCCCGAAGTGGGGTCTGAGTGTGCAGTGCAACACTTACCTGCTTCCGCTGAGGGGGCGCTCGGGTGTGAGGAGGCCTCTCGTGTGCGTCCTGAGCACAGCCAACACCCCCTGCTGGCAACTGGAGAGGCGCCAGAGGGCGACAAGGCATCGGAGCGTCGTACACCGCCAAGCGCGCTCTCTTGGCACCCAGAGATTTTGGAAACTGCTCTTTTGGTGGAAATTTGGGTACCGCTGGCACGAAGGTCAGCGGCGGAACAGAAATTAAATGAAAACCAAGGATTCTCTCCCGGCCCTCCTCCGGGAGAAGGAGTGGTGCTGCTACCACCTCCTGAAGAGCAGTTCCCTCCATCTCTGGGCGGCCCGTCTCAGGGTCTCTTACGACGGCGCTTGCCACCTGGCTTGGCAGCGACCTGAGCGGGCTGGACGTCCTTCCCACGGCCGGCTCCACGCCGACGCCCTGGTGTAGGCTGCTGCTGGGCTTTGGCGGGAGCGGGGGCGCGGCGGGCGGACGCCCTCGGCGACGAGCAGGCGGAGGCGCTGCGACCGGCGGCTGGGTGGAGGCAGCAGCTGACCGCCGGGGCAGGATGTGTTTGATGGCCTCCGTCTGCTTCTGGGCGGCCGAGAACTGCTGGGCAAAGCTCTCGACCGCGTCGCCGAACAACCCGGCTGAGGAGATGGGGGAGTCCAGGAACCGATATTTATCGGTCTCCCTCATGTCGGCCAGGTTGAGCCAGAGGTGTCGCTCCTGGACCACGAGCGTGGACATCACCTGACCGATGCGGCGTGGCGGTGAGGTCCGTCGCCGTCCGGAGCTCCCGGAGGAGCTCTGGGTCAGGCCTACCCTCGTGCATGTCCATGAGCGCCTGGGCCTGGTGCACCTGAAGCAACGCCATGGCATGCAGAGCAGACGCAGCCTGTCCACAGGCCTTGTAAGCCTTTCCAGTCAGACTGGAAGAGAACTTACAGGCCTTGGAGGGGTGGCGTGAGTCACCGCGGCAGTTGGAAGCGGACGCCGGACACAGTTGCATCGCGACAGCCCGTTCCACCGGCGGGATTCCCACGTACCCCTTGGCTGGCCCGCCGTCAAGGGTAGTGAGGAGGGAGGAGCCACTCGGCCGGTTTCTGGCAGAAAAAGGTGCCGTCCACGACTTTGTGAGCTCCTCATGCACCTCCGGGAAGAAAGGCACTGGGGCGGGACGCTGAGAACCAGCGCGACCCGCCCCGAGAAACCAGTCATCCAACCTAGAAGGCTCGGGACACGGTGGAGGGTTCCACACGAGCCCGACCTTTTCGGCCCAGGAAAGCATAGCCGTCAACTCAGGGTCCGACTCGGCCGCCGCGACTCTCCCAGAGGGAGGCAGCGCAGCCGAGTCTTCATCCTCCGAGGACTGGAACTCCCCCTCCGATGCAGCGATCGACATCTGCTTGTCTGCTGGAGCCCCGAAGGTCACCACTGGACGCCCATGGGAGGGGCCAGCGGTTTCCTCCGGAAACTCTACCGGCTGCGGCGCTTCAGAGGGAATAGGGGCCCACGGAGGCTGGCTCGGCGGGTTTGCCCTAAACGTGATCCTCAGGTCACCCTGGCTATTCGTCGAAGTAGGTCTATTCTGCTGCGCAGGAATAGCACTAGATCGAGGCATAGGTAAGGGGACTCCACCCTCCCGAAGGTAGGCGAGTCTCGACCTAAGCACCGAGATAGTCATGTTCCCGCAGTGGGAACATGAGCTATCCACAAAAGCTGCCTCAGCGTGCTGAATGCCCAGGCACGTGAGACAACGATTGTGACTGTCAGCTGGCGACAGGGAACGACCGCATCCAGAAACGCACGGGTGGAATGACATCTTGAAAAAGACGCAGTGTCACACCCGTGTTGCTCTTTTAGAGGAAACCGCTCTTTTAATAGTGCTGAAGCACCCAGGGACAACAGCGGCAGAATCACAGGGGATAGTGCAGCCTGTGTCTGCTCTCACTGTATGGAACGCCCTCACCGAACCAACAGGAAATGCTGTGGAAACAGCAGATTTTCCCAAACCAGGAAGTGCACGTGGTCGCGCTGCAGTGTGCCTTCTCACCAGCACCTAGATCGATCTCTCTCTCATTCTCTTTCTCTCTCTCTGCTTTCTATAGGCAGGAACAGCCTCTCTTCCTCAATGCCGTTCGGCTCCGAAGTGAATGACAAATGTGCGCTTCCGCTTTATACCCGCGATGCGGGGCGGAGCGCGAGATGCAAATCTCGCACGCCAATGGCCATTGGCCCGTTCTCTCTATACACTCAAAGCTGATAGGGGCTCCCAGAAGTGATCCCAATTCGTCGGTGACGTCCGACGTACGTCGAACGTGACCGACTGAAAGGGAACAGAAACTTGCTATTGTCAACATGGTGATTGCTGATAATGAGATAAAACTGAAGGGCATTCTATAAAGCTACTCTGAGATGGGTCGTTTATTTTTTGTATTGAATTTCTGCAGCAAAAGAAACAAAATGCATGCATTTACTAAACCCAACAAAACAAAAATGTGGAGAGGCTTCAAAAGACACGCAATCTATGATCAATAAAATATACTGTCTATTGTATAAGGGCAGACCTGACACATAAAATAATGCAGTTTCTGTAATTCCATCTGATGTTAGTGTTTTTATGACATTGTGCTATGATTGACTAAATGTTCCTGTTGGAAGAGAACATGTGTTAAGGTTTTGGTAGACATAGTGTATTGTGTTAGTGTATTGTTGTATTTTAAAAATTATTGTTGGAGTTTAGTTTACAATGTGTGATTTTGAGCATGAAATTAACCGTTTTGGCAATTGTGTGATGTAGGTGTGTTGGTGTGTTAAGAGTTTAGGAAAATTGTTAAAAGTATTGAAAAAATTGTCATAGCGATTGTAAAAAACTGTAAATTGATGGTCTGAGTGACTAACTACAAAAGTCTACAAGTCATATTTTCTTACTAAAAGACCAAATATAAATTCATATAATAATTCAGAAGGGATTAGACTAGATTTGATTAACTCGCTCAAAAACACTGATGTACACAAACAAACTTCTTCAAACTCCACAGCCGTGTTTAAGTCCCATTTTAGAGAGGATTAGACCTGATGTGCACAATCATTTGTTTTGTGCGTGCGCGTGTGTGCATGTGTGTGTGTGGTGTTGCACAGACTAGTCGACTTTAATGCTCTGCCATGACGCTTTAAACTTGACATCGACTAGTCGCTGGTCATGGCCTATAGAGGGCGCAACAGGATAAGAAATCTTTGAAGTCCACTTTTACTCTCTGTTTCCAAACAGTTAAAATGACAAATAAAAGCATACTCCAAGAGCGCTCCACAAGATGTGTTTGATTATACTATCTGGATGCTCAAAATTGGTTTAATGCACGTTTTACACAGTTTATTGTACAGGTAAGTTAATCTCCATTCTAAACTAACTCGCTGCTGCATTGTAATGCAGACACATAGTTGCTCGTACATAATGTGCAGATCATACACACACAGAAACATTCAGTAGCGCAGAAATGTATTGTCTACACTTTTCTGTGATTTATCAATAAAATATCTTAGAAACTGAAAAATTCTAGCATATATTTCTTAGTAACTAAAACCCACAGGTTCACTATTAGACGTTGCCAGGTAAAATGAATTCACATGCAATCGCTCTCTCACTAATGCATTCATTTAAATGTAATCTTTACTGTGCTACTACTGTGCTTATTGTGCGTTTTTTTTTTTTAAAGTTGCCAACCACCGGCAGCATTTTTGATCATTTTCACAAAATTTTCATGGCCCTGAGAATGTTTTGTTGTATGAATATCTAAACCTGCAATATCATATATTATATAGCTTAATGCATTCTTTTTTATCAACACTTGAATGTAGGTAAGTTTCATTAAAAAAAAGCAACATTTTGAGCAAAAAACTGAGAAAATCACGTTTTTGTCAAAGACTACAGATCGGATTCAGACCGATGATCAAAACATAGATGGAGTAGATCGAGTCCATCAACACCCCTAATGCTTGCACAGTCCTAAACCTCATCCTGGGTCGACATTTCATTCAGTAACATTAGGCATTTTGATTTATATGATGTTTAATGTTGATGATCACGTTATTTTACATATGGATCTGCTTATATATGCTTTCGCTTGTTTCTGCTTCTTCTTTTCCTGTGTTTTGATCAGGAGATTCAGTACTCGTTCAGAAGATGCGTAATAGCGCCCCCTACCGTATAACAGTAAAAACATGGAAAGCCGTACATTTCCGTCAGTGGTGGGGAAAGTGTACTTGGCTTATACTAACAAATATACAGAAAAGTCTAAGTATATTTGGCCTATACTTGTACTTAATCTTGTGATTGAGATATACGTAAGAAAAGTATAATTTAGTATTCTTGGCTTGTATACTTGGCTTGTAATTGTGTTTACTCTTAAGAGTATCATGTGATAGAGTAGCCTACTATATACTTTTTTCACATATATTGGCTTCTTTTAGGTAGTCATATGTTTTAAAATACTTTCTGATAAACTTATATGTTTAAGTTTAGAGTAAAAAGTCAGTTTTGGGAGTGGAATAGCTTAAGTAAATATAGGTGGAACTGAACTTTATCTAAGATACTGTAGCTAGTAAATTAATAGTATACCTATAAATTCAGAGTATAGTTGCAATAGAAAAGATGTAAACTAGTTGCGTACTCAAAGTGTACTACTGTCACATGTCTGTTTGGTCCTTCTGTTGTGTTTTGATTCTGTCACATGTTCCTTTGTCTTATTTTCCCGCCACTTGTCTGTTTCCTTGGTTACCCTCGTTAGTTAAGTTCTGTTTAGCTGTGTTCATTATTTCGTTTCTGTCTGCTATTTAAGTTCCTCTTGTTCACTCAGTCTTTGTCCGGTCACCGTTATGCTATGTGTGTGTTTCTGTTGCCTGTCTGCATGTTCCTGTGAAGATTAAAGTTTGTTTGATGTTGGATCTTCTGATTCCTCCATTTGTTCCTGCCTGCACACCCGTGACAACTACTGAGTATATACACTTTTAAAAGTACCTTTTTATTTTAGAATATAAGTATACTTAGTATACTTAAGTATACTTGGAAAATCTAATTGAACTTTACTTAATAAAATAAACTTAATAATTTCTTTTTGTAAGGGAAATTTCTAAGCAATGCCCAAGGAAACACCAGGAAAACTCAAACAACCACACAGTAACATGCTAAAACCACCTTAGCCACCGCATTGCAATGCCCTGGCAACACCCACCCAGTTTTTCACTTGCAATCACCACTCATTTTCTTTACAAAATATAAAAGTGCATTAATATACATCTTATTATGAGTCATTTGGTGATATCATGCACTAAAAGCATCCAAATTACTTTTATAATATATTCTCATATCTCTTAAGAAAGGCTTTCACTCTAAAAGCTCCTTTTTGACATAAACATCTCTGTGATGAGGTCATCGCCCTGTGAGCTCATCACACTACAGCAGACCTAATGATCATGCAGGCAAGCATTAGTATTCCAGGTTAAACAAAGATAGTACACAGAGAGCACAATATCTGATCTCCAAAATGTTCTGCCCCACCTTCCAAGGTTAGATGTCTAATTTCTCACAGAATAAACGTATAAAGCTCCAGCTGGTTAGTACAAATTCGTCAGAGCCTTAATCTTCCTCCTATGTCCTATGTCATGTCTTCATGTATTCATTCTCTGCTGACGTATCATTCTTTTAAATTGGTTATTTTCAATGAACCAGGTGAACTAGGGTATAAAGTGGACTTATACCAAAACTATTCACTAATATTTAGATGCTTTAGCCAATGCTATTTTGACAGCTATTTGTCTATGTAAATGATTATTGAAACATCTTAACAGCACGTGAAATGTCTTAAGCCACGATCAGACAGAACGCGGTTTTTCAGTGAGAGGCGCCTTTTTTAAATAGTTTTCTATTGGCAGTGAGTGTTATGCGCGCTGTTTATGCGCCCCGGGCGCCTCGCGTTTTAACCGCCTGCTGCAACTCGCGTTTTTGTAGGAGCGAAAAAAAATCAACTCTGAGCAGAAAAGCTCCCGACGTCATCGTCATTTTTTTTCCCATTGTCCAATCGAATTAATGGAGAGGCGGGCCTTCCGTTGTGGTGACGGTTACCTTGATTAGACTGACAGGACAGCTGATTCGGGGGTTGCCTAGCAACATAAAAAAAAAACCGCAGCGCACTGCTCTTTTCTAAATTAAAAAACGTCAACCAAAAAAAGGCAGTGTGGTGCGCCTCGCATTTTCAAACCGGAAAAACGCGTTCTGTCTGATCAGGGCCTCAGAATGTCTTGTAATGACATTGTAATAACATAATTGTGTTACTAATTTTATTTTGGTAAGCTAGTTAAAACACTATTTTCAAAAAGAACCAATTTGCAGCAATGATATAGGTTTCCAACACTAGTAAACTAGTTGTTGCATTTTTGTTTTTACAATAGACGCCCATTTAGAATAACATGTGGCCAAGGCAAAGAGGTCTATAATACTAGACAAAGCTATCCATTAGATATTCTTGCAGAGACCTACAAATTGTCAATTGGTACAACATCATAAACATTATTATATTTAACTATGTCCTATTTATTTGGAACAGATCATTTTGAATGACTATCAATGGAGAAAGATGCTGTTTAAAAGGAGTTAACTGGACCATTTAACTCTGTGGGTCGATATGCAGTTAACAGATAGTTTGCTGAACCTACATAAAAGGGAAATAGTGTAATTAATGGATTTGAAATAAGAGAAAGTAACAAAAAGCCAGATTGTGTTGAATTAACTTTGGCCTTTCTCTCTTGTTCCTGCTTATGTATTTGCATGGCACTTAGAAACTGGTTGAGTATTTCACATGGTGACTACAGGGCAAGTATGGAAAAATCACAGAGTCATCTTGTGAAGGCCTTTTGTATCAAATAAAGCTCCACTGTTGTAGAAATGTTTTTCTTTTTTTTTCTTCTTTTTTTGGTGTCACTTTGATTGACTGTAATAGGAATCCAATTATTAAGCTATGCCATAAGTTTCTTTTGAACACCAAAGAAGTGAGACCTATCAAGATGACATTTACATTGTGTCCTAACCAGACACAGTGCGACAAGTAATTTGTCTCTCCACAATGAACATGGAACTGCTGTGCGGCTTGACACATTGACGGCCAATAGGAATATATTTGATATTTAATAGAGAGGATTTTGGACCAATGAGATTTTGAAGACAGAAACTCTGATGAAATCTTGTATCACTTCTGATTAGGACACAATGTAAGCCTGGGTTCTAGGGATGTACTCAAAGCCAAATACTTTAGGCTTGGATAATGACTTCAAAACGAATTCATGCCGAATAATAGAAGGAAACAAATATATAGACTAGCAAGCACAAGGATAAAGCAATACTTTTAATGAACTTATCTAAAATTACAAAACAACTCAAAGGGAAATCTCTGAAGCCAATATGAAGTGTGAACTTCATAAATGAAAACGGCTGTCAGAAATCTGATCTTGTCAAGAGTAAACTTAAACAAAGATAACATACATATTTCTACTTTTTTAAATGTCTATGCGAGATTTACAATAATATGTTTTGGGATCTCACTCACTCTTCAAGTTCTTTGTAAAACAAAGCAAACACAGTAAATTGCAAAGTAAAAGCACAGCTTTTTGTGACAGTCATGCTGTTGTCGTTATATTTCCAATTAAAAGAGATTTGTTCTTTAGCTATGCCTTTTACATAAGGAAATAAAAAAATGTAAATACATTTATGAATTACACAAGGCATTTTTGCTATATGGAACCTATAAATAGAATATAATTATAATTATCAGTTAGTTTTAGTGAGCATCTGGTTTATCAAAATACAGATAAAGATAATTTTGTCACTCTAACAGATACAGATACATTTACAGATAATGGCATCACTGCGCAGATCAGTTTCTTGGAACCAAATTATCCATCAACAATAGCAATAACTTTCTTTTTCTTTTGAGTTCACAAAACTGACACATTTTGAGTAATCTGAATTGTTTCATTGTTTTGAGTTTAATGAACTTGTTTCTTTTAATTTAGACAAACTTAAATTTAACTGAAACTGGGTTGGGATTTCTATTTCCCAGCATGCTTTGCCATGGCACTCAAAAGGGAGAGTAAATGCTAAAATAAGTGTTATAAAATGTTTTTTTTTTTATGCAAGATTAATGTTAAGTGGGAGATTTAGTAGTGTTTAATGTCTTGCAAAAAAAAAAAAAAGTTTCAAGCTTGGTTTGAGAGCAGATATATACTATATTGACAAAAGTATTGGGACACCCCTCCAAATCATTGAATTCAGGTGTTCCAATCACTTCCATGGCCACAGGTGTACAAAATCAAGCACCTAGGCATGCAGACTGCTTCTACAAACATTTGTGAAAGAATGGGTCACTCTCAGGAGCTCAGTGAATTCAGGCGTGGTACCATGATAGGTTGCCACCTGTGCAATAAGACCATTCATGAAATGTCCTCACTAAATATTCTACGGTCAGCTGTTAGTGGTATTATCAAAGTGGAAGCAATTGTGAACAACAGCAACTCAGCCACAAAGTGGTAAGCCACTTAAAATCACAGAGCGTGTTGAGGCGCACAGTGCGCAGAAGTCGCCAACGTTCTGCAGTCAATAGTTACAGACCTCCAAACTTCGTCTGGCCTTCAGATTAGCTCAAGAACAGTGCATAGAGAGCATCATGGAATGGGTTTCCATGGCCGAGCAGCTGCATCCAAGTCTTACATCACCAAGTGCAATGCAAAATGTCGGATGCAGTGGTGTAAAGCACGCCGCCACTGGATTCTAGAGCAGTGGAGTGACGAATCACGCTTCTCTGTCTGGCAATCCGATGGACGAGTCTGGGTTTGCCGGTTGCCAGGAGAACAGAACTTGCCTGACTGCATTGTGCCAAGTGTAAAGTTTGGTGGAGGGGGGATTATGGTGTGATTACCTCAATTTTTTGAGTTCAGGTTTACAGTGTAACAGGGAACATTATAAGAATTTTGGCTAACGTTCTGCAACATTCTGTAAAAAAAAAAAAAGAAGAAGAATAGTCCATTTTAATTCCATGCTGACTTTAATGGGAACGTTAGTAAACTGTTCTTATTTGTTAGCTGGGATACTACTTGTGACCCATTGGATTTCACATGAAAAACAGCCCAACCAAACAAACAAATAGACCTCAGACTCTAGCATGAAAGCATTCTTAAAGTACCATCTGCCGCGGCTAACATTCTCAGCTGAACTTGTCCTTTTGAACAGAATATGATGCATAAATCATGTTACTCTGTCCATAAGGTGGATTAATTGTTAAAAATAGACAAGAATAGCATGTGGATATTCCTGTGGGGATCAGCTTTTAAAAATAGACTTAGCCCCATCTCTCAAATTCACAAACGTACAAACACGTACACACATTCAGTATTAAAGCACTAAGCCTCCTTGAAAGGTTTGCATCAGCAGGAAGGATAGAGCAGCCTCGCAAGGTTCTGCATTCTCCCCACAACATAAGCAAAACAGGGCAGGGGTGAGAAAGGAACGGAAAGAGTTGGGACGTTAATACTTTAAGAATTCAGGAGATGCTTTAAGTAGCAAGCCAAAAGCTTGTGCCTTTACTCCACTGTGCCATGACGTAGGTTTTCTAAGCACAGTTTGGAAACAATCTTCTTAAGGTGAACACATAAACACTTCCTGTATGTTTCTATCATATTTTGTTGCTTTTAAGCAGCATTCCTATCAACTAAACATAGGCCCTAAACCCAACTCTACAACTAAAATCAGAAGGTAAATAAAAGGTTTAAGGGAATGAAATTTAAAACATTTTAGATTTTTTATTTTTTTTTAGATTTTTTCAGACAAATTTTAACTGAAGTATAAGACAAATTTTGAAACCAATCAAAGAAAGTAATAACACCACATTAAAACATTCATTCTGAAAGAAAAATGCAATAAAGTCACATTGTGATATATAAAGTCACATATATTGTAACGTGTTTGTGTAGTAAGAAACACGCACGAACAAGGAATACCAAAGTCTTCAATTCTAAACGCAGGAGATTGTTAGAAGAACACAGGAGTAAACAACACATTACACATAGACAATAACCGACAGGTTAGAGGGACATGATCAGAAACTAAGGAAACCAAAACTAAACAGAGCAGGGAAACAGGAACTAAGGGAAACAGAACAGCATATCTAAATAAGAGTCCATAAAACTAACCATAACCGTAACATATTTCACATTGTGATCTATAAAGTGCAATATAATGGCACAATTCTGAGAAAAAAAGTCACAATTATAATAAATAAAGTGGCAAACATGAGATATAAAGCCATGATTATGAGAAAAATGTCGCAAATGTGAAAAAATAAAGACAATCTTGAGATATAGTCATAATTATGAGGAAGAAAAAGTCACAATTGTAAGAAATAAATTAGCAAATGTGAGATATAAAGCCACAATTATGAGAACAAAAGTGAACAAAATAAAAGAACTGATTAACAGAAATTAATCAGACTTTTTCTTATTAATCAACCCTTTTTCTGTATTTATCTTATTCTAAATTAGAATAAGAAATACAACAAGTAGAGTTTTACCAGAGACTCTCCCTGTTTTAACACTTTTATACTCAAGCTCTACTACTACTCTGGTGTTCAATGGTGATTCACATATGAATCAGCTTGATGGCATCTTTACAAAGCAAAAACAACACAGAATCTGCTTTGGCTTACAATATTGTTAACACAGACCGCATGCTCACATGCTCCAAAGTTGACTACTGACTCTCATGCAGCAATGAGCACTGATTAACAAAGTTTGAGTTTTAAAATATTTAATATTTTTTAAGAATGTTGTTCAAGCTTCATCCCTAAAACTAAGCTGATCGGGTGATGGAAATGTTGCGCCAGGACCCACAAAGATGTTGATCCATGTACATGTTCTACTTGGCAAAATAACACTAAGCCCTAAGCACTACATTCACAAAAGACCAGAACACCCACATCGACTGAGACCAACCACATGCAATATCGACACAAGGCAAATTATGATATGGTTGTGGATGCGTGGATTTCCTATTGATACCACTGGTTCACCCTTCTGTCAAGCATGCGGGATGCACACAGCTCATTACATTTGTCTGCCGCTTCTATTTTTTCCTGCTAACAGCTGTGAGACTGCAGAATTCAGGCTGATTATGAGCATTCAACCTTTTCTGGTGCAAAACAACAACAACCACTTTCAGCCAAGAGAGGTTGGAGTTAGAACATTTTGTTAACAAGATAAACAATAATGAAAATTATAGTTGACAAAGGTTTTTTTGGATTTCATCAACAACCGTAAAGGTAAAATGGTGCATCATGATGAAAAAGTAATCATTTTTAATTAACCCATACTAAGTTGAACAATTCTACCAACATTTTAGAAAAAGAACAAATGTAGAAAGAATCAATTCAGATAATCTAATCATAAAATAATGGAGATTGATTACACGGTTCCAAGGTTATTTTCAACGTTCCTGTTCAACGACACTGTCAAGTTGATTAGTTACATGTAAATGGTTTGTTTTATCTAAAAAAATTGAGAAACTTTTTCACCGTCATGATCTCAAGATCATAAATTTGGAGAAGGTTTGATGAACACTGTAGGACAAGTTTGAAAAAGATTGTTTTCAGCAAAAAAAAATGGTGGAAAAATCTAAAAACTGAAGTTGACAAAAATCAAAATGGTGGAATAATGAAATTAAAACAAAAGGAATCAGAAAAAAATGGGGAAATGTTTTGCTTCAATGCCACACAGTTCAAAAGTTATTAGCTAAAACATACATGAAATTTGAACTACAGGTAGCACAATAGGGCTTGAAATAAAGAGCCCAAAATTACCATAATATAAGTGGAGCCGCTCCTCTATGAGTGTGGCTAATTATATTAGGTTAGATTCAGTAGGCACCTTTATAATATTAGTAAGGTTTTACAGGAAGGACATGTTCAGACATGCACCATTGCAGTTTAAGTCCTGAGTCATCACCACATGAACTGATGATGTAACAAAAAAGAGTTCCGTAAGGTCAGTGCGCTGAGAGCGATTAGCACGGCACAACTGCACTGCAGCACTGACCACATGTGCATGCAGTCCACAGCTGCAGTTGCTCTCAGACATCAACAGAGATGTTTTGCTTTAATGAAGAGATTTCTTTTTCTCCAAACTAATTTCCATTCTCATAAGATAACATTAAAGCAGTTGATGAAATTATAATTTTCTCAAAAACACAGCCATTAACATTTTCTTTTCTGATGGCAGTCGAGTGTCTTATTATGAGACTAGTCTGGTTCAGACTAGTCTCACTTAGCCAGACCTTCAGACTGTCAGCAGAATGTCTGGACTCTATCGTAGCTTTCACTGGTCAAGGACGGCCCAAGAGGACGTCTGACTGACATGTAACGCAACCAATCACAGTTAGTTTCGCATCATGTTTAGGGCTGTGAAAATGTAAAATGTCCCTGCAATAACAGACCGCCGTGCATCTTAAAATTATTATTTCAAGAGCATTCAAGTTTACTGCAGCAATGGAGCCGCGAACTTTACATACTTTTGAAAATCCAGCGTTTAGCTGATCCTGGTAAGCGCTCATTGTCACAGTTGTAAACACCAGTGTTGGGGGTAACACATTACAAGTAACTTGAGTTACATAATCAGATTACTTTTTTCAAGTAACTAGTAAAGTAACGCATTACTTTTAAATTTACAACAAAATACTTACTTTTTCAAATAAGTAACGCAAGTTACATTGTTTTTCCATTTATTGACTGACACCTCTCCTGTTCCTATGTTGAGAGAAATCATAAAGTGCAAAGGCGTTGTGTGTGCTGTGTAAACATGATGGTTATTGTAGTTTTAGAATAAAGGTGAGCAATTAGTTTCTTTTTTAGGAAGTAACGCAATATTGTAATGCATTACTTGATGGCGTTCTTCTTCCACAAGGCATTTGTTTCCAGGCAGACCGTTAAAGAACGCAACACACACGTCTCGCGGACATCCTGTAGAATTCAACCAATCAGACGACGACTTCGAAACTCCTGAAGTGTTTCCAGATAAGTGTGCCATCTGCATGAGGCTGAGACTAGGTTCAGTCTACACGATATCAGCCAGATTTTGGCACAATCCATTTGACGTAGGGTGTGTGGTGATTCGTTAACAACAATGGCCGTCGGGACAAAAGAATCGATCGTTTTATCTTGCATAGTGTGTCATAGTTGATGACAACCGACGCCGCATCTGCGATGTTTCACAATGTCACGACAGAAAGGCTAGCATGTTTAACTTTTTTCCGGTCCTCCACGACAGGTTCCGTCACATCTGTGACCAATAAGAGCATACACAAGCTTTCAAACATGGCGAAACAAGCGAGAGAGAGATGATGATATTGGTGCTGCTGTGTGGAATTATGCAATGGAGGAAAGGATCGTGGAGCTATGGCAACAATACTCCTGCCTTTATGATGTTTCCTCAAGGGACTACCACAACAGAGTGAAAAAAGATAAATGCTGGCGAACGATAGCAGAGGCGCTTCAGAAACCCGGTGAGTACCGGAATTAGCATTAAGCTAACACGCCACTTCAGGAGTTTGTTTACGCTCTTGTTTCTGGAAGTCAGTTGCTAGTTCCGCCTTCTCTATGACATCACACACATCGTTAAAGACGGTTGGTGGGGAAGCAGCGTGTAGTCTGACATGTTTCTTGTCCACAACATGACAAGAATTTGGGAGTCAAAATCACATAATCTGACACAGTGACTATCGTAACCATATAGTGTAGTCTGAACCCGGCATTATGCGGGAAATAACTATTTAAAGTAAACTATTTTTTGCGTCTACTTATTAACAATGTTTTTCAGAAAAATATATATATTTTTTAATTATGTTTGGTGATGCTAGTGATGCAAATAAATGACACATGTCTCTAATTCATTCATTTACATTAATTAAACTGAATTAGTTCTTGTGTTGTACTAGTAAGCTTACATGTAAAAAGATGATCTAAAAGTTATGAAACATTCTTTCCTATTGCAAGCATTATAACCGTGGTCTTTTATTTTTTTTTGACAACTTTGACCTTCCAGAAGATAATAAATATATATGGCATACCAAATCAGTCATTTGGACAAAACAACTGTAATTTTTTCTAATTAGCCATTCCACAAGTGAAAAGCTCCTGCCAATTTCCTGGTGCCCATGCTGGGTAATGATTGCGCTGTCAACATGCCAGCATGTCAGTGATTATGGAGAGCTCTCAGATATCCATAAAACATTGGTTAAATGCATATATTTCATCTTCTTCCACTGAGGCATTATTTGAAAAGGAATATTAATTTCTATGAAACACAGATAATCATCTGCATGTTGTTAAAGAATTGGCTAAAAAAAATTCATCCTTGGATCCAACATACTAGATCTTCTAACATACTATATCAGGATTTCTCAATGTGTAGGGGGGCCACAGACAAATTTTAGTTGGGGGACAGTATGTATAATACACTCCATCAAATTTCATGAAGTTTGTCAGTTTTGGTATTACTGTCGGTTTACTTATGTTCAGTGTTGGGGAAAGTTACTTTGAAAAGTAATGCATTACAATATTGCATTACTCCCTTAATAAGTAACTAATTGCGGTACTTAGTTACTTTTTAAGAAAAGTAATGTGTTACATTACTTTTGCGTTACTTTTTCTCACCTGGGCTGGGCTTGTTTTTTTTATAACATAATTGTTCTATTTTTGGGCAAATGTAAAGACCCTTCCACACCAAATTTGGAATAATAAGCCTCAGGCTGAAGGAAATGCAAATTCACGCGTGTACAGTAGAGGGCGCAGCTCAAACAAACCTTTCAGCTGTGCTGCCGTTCTGTTTAACACTTACTTCGCCAATAAAAAAAAAAATGCTTATGGTTTAACTGAATCATCAAAGGTCAGCAGCAAGTACATTGGTCAATAAAGTCAAATTAAATGCATAAAAATATTTGTTTTTATCATTTTGAGAAATACTGAATCTTTTTGGTGCAAGTGAGATGAGTAAATGCCTGTTCACATTTAGTCTAGAGCTACAATATCCATCATGTTTACGCACAACGCCACTGCACTTATGATTTTTTTTCCCAACATTGGGACAGGAGAGCTGTCAGTCAATAAATGTGAAAACAAAGTAACTTGCATTACTTATTTGAAAAAGTAACTCAGATATTTTGCTGTAAATTTTAAAAGTAATGCGTTACTTTACTAGTTACTTCAAAAAGTAATCTGATTATGTAACTCGAGTTACTTGTAATGCGTTACCCCCAACACTGCTTATGTTGCTATCAATGGTGCAACTGTCAATCCGTCAGTGGCAATGATTTCAGTACCATTCTTTCTCAGTACCATTCTCTCCGAAGACGTCTTCGTAGCTCATACGCTGCACATTCTCGACTAATAGTTTCGTTCCAGAGCCGGTCGCTCCGAGATACGCCCAAGATTTGCATGAGGCATTGCATTTGAAAGACCTCAAGTTTGCTGATTTCCATCTTCAGAAGGGTCGAAGTACCATTCAGTACCATTACTCTCATACTGTCAGTGTCATTGCTGTCAGTGGCGTTACTTTGATATTGTTAGTGGCATTACTTACAGTAATGTTGCTGTCAGTAGCATTACTGTAAATTGCGTTTCAGTAAATGGCATTGTTGTCAGTGACCTGGCTGTCAGTTGCATTGGTGTCAGTCACACTGGTGTCAGTGGTGTAGTTGTCAGTGGTGTTACTGTCAGAGGCATTGCTGTTAGTGGCATTACTGTCAGTCACATTGGGTTAGGGTCTATGCTGTAGCTGTTAGCAGCGTTACGGTCAGTGGCATTGCTGTCAGTTGTATTGCTATAAATGGTGTTACTGTCATACTGTCAGAGGTATTGCTGTCAATACTGTTACTCTACTGTCAGTAGTGAGCTTGACGCTGCTGTCAGTGTCATTGTCATCAGTGGCAATGTTGTCTGTTGCATTAGTGTCAGTGGCGTTACTCTCAGAGGCATTGCTTTCAGTGTTTTCAGTGTTTTTTTGTTGCTGTCAGTAGCATTGTTGTCAGTTTTGTTGCTGTCAGTGCCATTATTGTCAATGACATTCTTGTAAGTGATACTGCTGTTGATGGCCTTGCCATCAGTGGCATTGCTTTCAGTTGCACCGGTGTCAGTGGTGTAGCTGTCAGTAGCATTACTGTAAGAGACATTTGCTGCCAATCACACTGGTGTCAGTGATGTAGCTGTCAGCAGCGTTACTGTAAAGCGAAGTGAATATTTGCATTGCGTGTTACTTGCTCTAGATTACTCGCGGGATTACTTGTTTCTCGCGTCACTCACACGAATAAAAACATTGCGCGATGAGGAGTGTCTTCACGCACATCAACAACAACAACAACATTTCTTTCTGCCGTTTTTTTCCATCATCAACCATGTTGGAGATAACTACTGTTGGTACTCTGTACCTGTTGTGGAAGTCCCAACATCAGAAAGCCAAACGCCGAACTTGACAGCCACTTCCAGCACTACTTGAGGATGACGGGTGCCCAGTTTGATAACGTGTCAATAAGCTCTTCACTGATTGGCTTGCGCGACAACTCGTCATGCAAATTTCCCGCTCTGGCTTTCCCGTACACACCATAAGAGACTTTGCTGCCAGTCATATTGGTGTCAGTGGTGTAGCTGTCAAAGACATTGCTGTCAGTCATATTGGGTAACACTTTATTTTGATGGCCCCTTTTGAACATTCTGTTGACTATAAGTAACGGTAACACTTTAGAATAATAGTCCATTATTAATAGGTAACTATGCAGGAAGTAATGCAGGACAAATGAGTAGTACTACATTAACACTTCAGCTACTATCATTAACTAAAATGGAAACAACTAATCAGAAAGTAATATCAAATTTAGGGCTAAGACAGTTCCTTATTAGGTAATCAATAATTACTTAATGAGATTAGCCTCATTAATAACTATCAACTAACTATGCCAAATTATAAAGAATTACCAATGAATTACTAAGCTCCGCATGCATTGACTCCGGGGCTTTGATGTACTCCAGCTATGGTGGTGAGGGAGAGGCCGCCGTTCCGTACCATCCAGGCCAAATACCTAACCACTTTCGGTTCTCAGGGAGGAGAAGGAGACGTAGTGCGGTTGAGTCCATAGTTCTTTCTTTCTCGTTTTTGAGTGGTCAGTTATTCTGTAAAACTTTGGTGGCAGTACAAAGGTCACAACGAAGAAGATTGTGCAAGATACACAGTCTTTAATATAATAAAAAAATCACAAGAAGGATCACGTTCACATTAACAATAACTGACAAAGGATTGAACAGAACAGGCAGTATATATACACATAGTAAATAAGGGAACTAAACAGGAATGGCTGGATGAAGATTAACTAATCAGAAACCATAGAAACAAACGAGAACTAGTATAGACATGACAGAAACTGAACTAAACTGAACCTAACCGTGACAATAAGTAACTTTGCAAGTACATATCAACTTATTCTAACCCTAACCCTACCAGTCTACTTATACTCTACTAACACTCTAATGAGAGTTAGTAGACATGTATGTGCAACATTACTTATAGTCAACAGAATGTGTTAAAGGGACCATCAAAATAAAGTGAAACCTCATATTGGTGTCAGTGGTGTAGCTGTCAGTATATCTGTGAGTGATATACTGTGTGGTCACTATGTACAAACATGTTGGCCGCACTGCCTTTTAGAATTCCACTGCTGTGTGACCTTTCCCAATCGACATCTCTCTCTGTCCAATAGGTGCAGCAGGGAGTGCTGCAAATGTTTGAAAGTCACCTTTGCATAGTCACCTTTTCACACCCTTCCCCCCACATTCCCGTCTCTGAGCACGTACGGACCTGACTAATGATGTGCAAGGCTTTTTCAGATGCTGCTGATGCTGACTGCACAGACACAGAAAAAAGGAAAAAGAAAAATGAAGCAATCTAAAAGCACTCAATATAAAATGTGATATTCATGATTTGGGTTTCTGCCATGCAAGAAGCCAGAGCCAGTCACCCTGTCATAACCACACAGACGTGCCTAGCATTCACACTGAGAAAATTCTAGCACCAGCACAAGGGTTGACAATCGAGAACCGATTCTGATTCAGAACCAGTTTCATTGTGAGGTAAAAATACTGAAACCGAACGATTTTCATGACATTTGGTTCTTGAGAGTCTGCATTTTTTTTCCGCTGGTGTGAACACAACACTGTACTAAAACACTCTGACTGTCTTTTCTACTCCACTACTGAATCTACGTTCATCACCGCGGCAAAAGAAATCATGTTTTAGCTTAGTGAACTTGCAGTCTGAATTGCACATGAGAGAGAAAGACTGGGTGTCATGAAATAATCCAAAAAAACGACATGGCATCTTCTTATTGCAATGTGTCGCAAACAAACCAGTCAATATGAATCACAAATTAGCTCACTCACTGAATCAATCTGAGCAGTTACTGAATTAACATGTGACTCACTCATTTAATAAATGATACTTCTTATTTAATAAATCTTACTTCTGATCTTATGTCACTCAAAATAAAGCAAGAACCATACAAATCTGTGAGAGATTTAATAACTGACTGGTTGTTTGTATGGTTTATATGATGTTTTAGTGTAATAATGTAAAATATGTTTAAATACATATTTCATAATGAAATAAATGATGTATACAATATTGAATAAATATTTAAGGTAACACTTTATTTTACATTGTCCTTGTTACTATAAATGATGCATAATTACATGCAACTAACCCTAAACAAAACCCAAACCATATAGTAAGTACAGTAGTTAATTAATGTTATTCAGTACTTAAATGTATAATTACACTGTAACAAGGACACCTTAAAATAAAGTGTAACTATGTTGAATGTCTAAAATATTTAATAATGTAAATATTTAAATTATACAAAAATAATAGTTCTTTTGTTTAGTATTCCTGCTTATAATAAACATGTTCAATATGGTGCATTAAATCAATTATCTGGTAAGAAGTACTAAAAGAAGTGCTCCATCAAAAGGATGTAATCAATAATGTAAACAATATGTAAAAACATTTAATAATGTAAATATTTATGTAAAAAAAAATTGTGTTTTTGTATAATAATACATTTCAATATAGTACATTGTATAATATAGTTAGGAACAATTATCTGATGCTGTACTAAAATAAGTGCTTCCATAAAATCACTATGTAATAATATATACAATATTTAATAAATCTATAATATTGTATAAAATATTCATGTTAGTATTATTGATTATAATGAACATTAATTTAATATGGTACATGGTATAATATAGTTAGGATTCATTATCTAGAGCTTCTTCAAAAGTACTTCGTTACTGGAATTGTTAAGTTGAATCTGAATCGCTCAGCTACATCTTTCCTTACATTTCCATCTAGCCTCACAGGCCTCGGCACACACTGCTATCCTGTAGCTCCTCAGCTGCAGACAAATATGGAGAGAAACAGGGAGCCACATAGGAGCCAAGGAGCAGACAGGGAGTTTGTGTATGCCAGGCAGAATATGTGAGTGTGTGTGTTCATGTTTGCAGTAGATGTCAATGTGTGTGCTCATAAGTGTATGTCAGAACACCTGTGTGTTCTAATTGAAGTGCTGCCTCAGGTGCGGCCCACAACATCGCCAACTCTCACCTCAGAGCCAGAGGGACACCCAAAAGCAACCTGTCTCTCAAGAGCCCGCTCTATACACACACATATACACACACACACAATTAAACGGTAATTAGAATGGGAAGCAGTGACAGAAATGGAGGGTAAAGTCACAAATTGCTACTGTCAGTGAGGTCAAACTAAATTTACAAAATTCACAAATCTACAAATGTACATCTACAAAATGGGATGGCCTAAGTCTATTTTCACATAGACTGTCCAGAACTGGGCAAGGTAATATTCGACCACAAAAGGAATTATATTATTATTTTGTAAAAAGAAAAGGAATTTTATTTTTAGGATTATTAAGATGTTTTGCTTTGCCAAATAATTTTTATTATATATTATATCATACTAAAAATGCAATATAAATAATATATATAAAAATAGCAACACTTTAGTTTAGGGTCCAAGTCTCCCTATTAAAGGGATAGTTCACCCAAAAAATTCTGTCATTATTTACTGACCCTCAAGTTGTTCCAAACCTGTATGAATTTCTTTCTTCTGCTGAACACAAAAGAAGATATTTTGAAGACTGTCGGTAACCAAACAGTTGATGGGCCCCATTGACTTTTTCCCTACTATGGAAGTCAATGGGGTCCATCAACTGTTTAGTTCCCCATATTCTTCAAAATATCTTATTCTGTGTTCAGCAGAAGAAAGAAATTCATACAAGTTTGGAACAACTTGAGGGTAATGACAATTTATTTTTGGGTGAACTATACCTTTAACTAGTTGCTTATTAGCATGCATATTACTAGGATACTGGCTGTTTATTAGTACTTATAAAGAACGTATTAATGCCTTATTCTGCATGATCGTACTCTACATCCCTTAATCCTACCAAATACCTAAACTTGACAGCCACCTTACTAACTATTAATAAGCAGTAATTAGGAGTTTGAGACAAAAGTTGTAGTTAATAGGTAGTTAACAGCAAGAATTTGACCCTAAACTCAAGTGTGACCATTAAAAATACAGCTGTTCATTGTTGTATAACGGTTCATGTTGTTCATGTTCTACATTACTAGGTGTGTTATTCCCCGTCAATTGTGACGCTGAATAAAATTCCGCCCATCCGGTTATATTCATCAACTGAATTGAAAATGAAATCGGAGGACTTCATTATAAACAGTACTGTAATATTTTTGCTGTGCTCATTTTCTTGCCAGGGTGATTGTTTTGTACACTGTAAGGGAATATAAGGTAAGATTTCAAAACAGTTTCATCTCAAATCGATTTCTTGTCCCCATAATCATGTTGTGAAAAGCCGTGTGATAACTGTACTTAAATGTTCGTCTAGTTTGAACTTGTTCAGTCATCTTGTCTAAAAGCCACTTGCTAGCAACTGTTTTATTCACAGAAGCTTTACGTTTAGTGAGCTAATACATTTTTTTCACAAATATTAATATTTTGTGTCCTATTATTTCCTGATCACTCGGGGTTAGGGTTTATTCTGCGGCTTATAACAACCGGTTGGATGTATATATACCTTACTTAACAGATTTGAATTATGCATTATAATTGCTGAAATTAACACTAGCTAAGATTAATAAATGCTGTAGAAGTTTTTTTTTTTTTCATTGTTAGTTCATGTTAACTACTGTATAGTTAACTAATATTGTAAACTAATTGTAAAGTGTTACCAATATTTGTTTAAAAAACATGTGGACGATGAAGGTTTGATCCCAACCCACACCATGTTCTTTTTTCCCAATAATTTCACATTTCTTTCTTTACTATATTGTACATGCCAAAAAAAATGGGGTAAAAAAAATGGGGTAAAAAGTCCCATTCAATCAAATTACCACATCAATGATTAAATTAAGTCAAATTATTACAAACTTTCATCTCCTGGCTGTCATTACTGATCAGGAACATTTCTGTAAACCTTCCCTCATGCCCTTATATCTTTCCATCACATCACTCACATTTCAAGTAGAAACCTTTCCTCCCTCCCTGCAGGGACTTGTGTTCTGAGCAGTACAGCCAAATTAGATGAACAACTTGTGCTTCTTTGAGATTAACTCAAAAGCAGACTTGTGACCCCATGTCCCTGGCAGAAAGTGAAGACAAGAACCTGTCTGTAGTTGATTTAAATGCAGCTTTCAGACCTTGTACCCTCTCATAAAGAGAAGAGAACAAACTTCGAGGACATCTTTAAATATTCAGTGAGGAGAATCTGGAACTGACTGTGCTTTTTTTTTAACCTGTATAAACTTTTAGGTGAAGAGTGTAATTTCTGCACCACTAGTGACACCAAACAAAATAGCAAAAATAATGGCTATAACTATGAGATAAAGAATGACAAAAAGGTTTTCTGAATGTTATGGACTGGCAGTTATGTTATTTTTCCACGCAGTCACTCCTACTAGCCTCCCCTCACTCACACGTTTCATTTGCTCCGGATGAATATCGTTTGTGTTACAGGGCTTGAATTTCGCCGTGGGATTGTGTGTATTGCGCATAATTTGACTCATTCCCGCAGATTTAGTGCTTTTCGTGCACATAAAGCCACCTCTCAGATCTAAATTGAGTTATTTTTGCTGCTTATTGTGCTTAAACAGTCAAATACACACTAAATAATGTCAGAATGCATACTTGGTGAGTATTCACGTAAACACAGCCAGTTGTGTTTTAAGTGAATGTAAACAGTTAAGAAAGAAATTGCAAGTGTAACAGTATAATGGATCCATGCGTCAGGTCTTAAAGTGACAGCAGCCTAATTATGAGATAAAAAATATCAATATGGCCGTTTTTCCCCATGGTATCGAAATAAAAAATGTGGCCAGTAAAAATGCTGAGTGGCTAGTAGTCCATAGTGGCTGGTGAGCAAAAAAGTTCATGTCAAGCCTTGAGTATAATCTTAACTGTAGTGTGATATTAATTTTAAGGTTAATATATTTTAAATGTACTAAATATTACAAATGTGTGAATACAAAATATGAAATACATGTCATACAAGTTTCAATAGAAATGACATTAAAGTGTATTTCAGTTTACCGTAAATGCTTGTCAGTACATGCATCAGTACCATATTTCAAAGACAATAGAAGTAATTATGAAATAACATGAAGATGTACTTAGGTCCTACTGATAACAAAAAAAAAAACACTTTAAAGTTCAACTAACTGCTTTTAATATCAATTTAAAACTATAATACATTCTGTATTTAATTACAATTAACATGCAAGTAAGTGTCTGAAAACATTACATTCGGTTCACACTTACATATATTCTTTTAAACTATATTATTACCGTAATAAGTACTATTTATACCTCTTTTTCACAAGGGTAACATCTTTTCTATTCTGCAGAAGAAGAAAGTCATGTGGGTTTGGAACAGCATTCTCACATCACTAGTTTAATAACAGGCATTTACAGTGTCTTCTCTGGTTGCATAGCAAAAATATAAATAATACATTTGTGATTCTTATTTAGGACAACAGATGTTTCAATAAAATGCGCCATAGCCACAGAACTTGTCCGTTTAGAACGGTTACTGATTGTAGATTCAAATTGTAGTTATTCAATGGCAAAAATCTTAGCAGCATATCCTTAGCATTCCAATCATTCTGTGTTTCTGGATATTTCAGCGAGCACAGATGCCAAATACAACAGATGGCGTTCAGACCTGAGCGTGTGTGTGCTTCGAGGTCTGTGACATCAACTGAGAAATATATTAAGCCGCTGAGCTGAAAATATTGGCCTGCAGATATGTAGGCCTCAAATTGTTTTTTTCAACAATTAGCATATGCATTATTCAAATTAAGTATTCATCTAATCCAAGTGCTCTAAACACCTCTATTACAATCAATATGATAAAAAAATAAAAAGAACACTGCCATATAAAAAGGTACTATGGCCAAGAGATGTAAAAGAACATATGGATATTAGTTTTTTTGGACATGTATTCAGAAATATCACATCTTTCTAAAGTATGCCATCTGTCATTTACAATGTAGTGCATTAAAATCACATGTGCCCAGCAGTTACGCCAGACTCTCACTGAGATCTTAAAAGGTTTTGGCCTTCAATAGGTCTAACTTGTCATGGAAAAGCTAGTGATGCCAAAGATGATGGTAGAAATTGAGAACTAGCTTGGCCATCTCATTAAAATGATTTCATGTCGATGTTGGAAGCCAAAACACAAGTAAATCTTGACAAGCAAGTTGCAAGTTTCATCAAAAGTATATGGTTCAGTGATGTGTAAGAGTGTTGGGATAAAGAAAAGGAAAGCACATGTGAGGGTACACTTCTTAATCTTTATTCAAAGGGAGGAAAAAGTATTTAAAGGAAAATTTTCTTTTTAAATATCATAAATGATTCATTCATTCATATTTTTGATGAGTTGCACAAAATTACCTGAACTAACTATGCCTCGCATGTCATAAAAAAGCAAAATATTTTATAGAGATATTATAAGATATTGTCGACCTTGACAGTTTTGTAAATATAATAATTTACTCAAGGTTTCATTTCAAACATGTCAGTTTAATATCAATAATTCCATATAGTAGTGCTTTCCATAAGTGAAACTGTAAAATGAAGTTGTACTGTACATATAAACAGGTTGTGCAAAAGTAAATTCCCTGTAAACCAACATTCTAACCAACATTCTGGTGACTTATTTATTTAATCCTTCCATTTTAACCTTCAAGTGTGATTTATGACTGCCATTAATCTTAGCCTGCACATTAATTCCACAGCACGCAGGTTCATCTGACCTGTGCCCTTTCAGATCCCAGCTGTGGTGACTCACTGTGTCATCTGGTATATGCAAATGTATTCCATATCCTTCTTAAGTGGATGGTTTTAAGGAGATAAAGCATCAAATCAGAGATAGAACCTTACTCAAATAAACTCAAATGTGTCAGTCAGAACGCAAATCATAATGCAATGCAAGTATGTGTTGCATTTTCAGTGCTTCTGAAGGAGCAAAATTATGTTTGTCACCATAGACTGCATCAGAAGTCATAAATAATCGATATTCCAAAAGACATGACACAAATGCAAATCATCTTAGAGGAATATTCTTTTTAAAAAAGGTTAAAAACCAAGCCAACGGTGAGGCACTTTAATGTTTATATGTGTATAAAAGCCTAAATTCAATCTGTTCATCATATAAAGAAAAATTGGACTAAACCACTCAATTCATATGGATTAGTTTTACGATCTCTTTATGAACTTTTTGAAGCGTCAAAGTTTCAGTTGCGTAGCTGCCAATGAAGGTACAGAAAGCTCTCAGATGAACGAAACTATGAGTTTGGAACGACATGAGGCTGAGTAAATGACATAATTTTCATTTTTGGGTGAACTATCCCTTTAACCAATAAGCAAATGTGAAGATAAAAGCATTTGCTGAAGCAACCATGCCATTTAAAGGCCCCCTGAAATCAAAGTTTAAGTTTTTTAGATTTTAGTATGAATATGTTAGCCTTAAGGTTATGAATAAGATGGTGTGCTCCAAAACAATGACAAAATTCGCATTTAGGAGACATAAGCATTCAAAACTTACAGTCTCTCACTTCTGCTTTCATGACATCACAGCAGACTTCAGCTTCTCATCACATCTTCTGTCCAATCAAATGCTCTCTAGAACCTGAAGCGTCCCGCCCCCTAAATAGATGCTGAAGCTGCGGCTGAAATCGGTCACTTGTTCACACATTTATAATTTTCTACATGGTGAATGGGACATAGTGCTCTAGGGGATAGGGAACGATTCAGATGGTAGAATATGCTTTGTTGAGGCGAATGAAGTCTGGTTTCACGTTTCACGTGCACCAAGGCAGCGCACACGCACAGTCTGCTCCGGTCCAGAGACACTATAGCACAGAGCAGATCACATGCGCGAGTCAGCGCAGACAACTAAACATGTCGGACCCATTTGAATTCTGCACAGAATGCTGTATTTCAAAGCGATATGGAGGAGATTATGATGAGAAACGGTTAGAGATTAGGAGGAAACTGTGGCTTTACTGAGCTGAAAGGTTCTAGTCAAACTGTGATATAAACAAAACGCTATTGGCTGTTATAAAAAGGGGAGGAGCTGCTTGATATGTCCCACCCTGTCTTCCTGTTTCACGGGAAATTACGTCAACACATTGAATAATGCTGCGGGTTTCAAGGCACTTCAGTGGGCCTTTAAGCTTGCTTTTACAAGTCTTTGAACTCTTTTATTGTGACTCTAAATCTGTATTCATTGATAATCTGCTCCTGTAACCATAATTTGTGTGAAAAGAAATAAAGATTGTTGATGTTTTGCTGCCACTGGTGGTCATTTGCTGCTGCTGTACAATATAGCGTACGTGAATTACCCGTAGCAGATCTATACAGGTGGAGCTGGGGAAGGTGGAGGGTTTCTGAAAGCACACTGCAACTGCTACAGCAAATGCTGACCAAGTATTTGAAGGTTGAGCACGTGAGCTCATTGGCTACTGATACAGCAGGAACCAATCAGCTGTGCCCTATAGAGAATGATGTGATTGCGATTGAGATAAGGACCTATCAACCAGCGCCATCTAGAGTTTCATGACAGAAAAAAAATTCCAATGAGCTTACTTTTAATGGAAGTAAAAAAAAAAGTGAAGCTTATCTTATAAAAGCTCTTATGTTGCGTACTACGAAGCCCTGCACTTGACATGCGGACTAAAAATATATATATCGTGGCCACGAATTAAGAATTTGTTCCCAAGATTTATTCATTCGTTCCCCCGTTTTAGTACATCGTGGAGTACATCATGTTGAACTAATTTGTTCCATCGTTTTGATTTAACTAAAACAATGGGAATGAATTAGTACAATGTGGCCCCGATTTAGGAAATCGAGGGAATACTTTTTTTTTGTGCATATGATTACGTAGAACGAGGGAACAAATTAATAAAACATGCTCACATATTAGTAAGCCATGGGTAAGAATCATTAATTCATGGCCACGATATATATTTTCCCGCATGTCATTTTTTTTTTTAATCATTTTAGTATTATGTTTTCGTTTTGTTGCATGTTGCAATGCATATTGTTTACATCTTGTGGCTATACTATTGAAACAGTAAGTATTTTACAGTTTATGGACTGGCCTCATTTAGCAAATGTAAGCCAGATTTTTTTTTTTAAAGAAGAGGAGCAACAAGTTAAAATGAATTATTGTGGTAATTAACATTATGCCGCAACAAGTGCTGTCAGCTTATACTGAACTCGGAATATTCCTTTAAAACTGATTTGGTTTAATAACTTTCTACAGTATTTCGTCCTAGATTTTATCTTAATCAGGTTGCACGTTAATACCTCAAGACAATTATTTTACTGTCTCACTTTCAGATTGTAAGTGTTATAAGTCCAGTTACTCCACAACACCACAGCAGGATAAAGCTGGATATTATTTGTTCAGCAGATTTCATAGAAAGAGCCCTAAAATAAGCCTTTGATATTAAAGAGGATTTGCTGAGGCAATCAGCATGAGTTGGTTTTCTGTGAGCTGGGTTGACGTCAGCCAGTCAGTGTGTTAAAAGATCCAGAAAATAGAGTACACTCACATCCAGTTGATTGTCAGTGTATCATTAATATTCATAATTCTGCAGAAGCTTGTGTATAAAGCAATTGAATAAAATAAAAGATTTCTAGGTCATTGTTATAGGGTTCATAAAAGTGTCCCTCTGACGTTGTAATTGCACATATAAACACTGAATAATAATGAGTACAATGTATTTAAAATGTGATTGTTTTGTAGAAGTGCTTATAATGACACATTGCTAGTGTTATGTCATCTATATACTATGTCAACCCTAGAAACTTGGAAATCACTGGTATGTTTTGGATGGAAGTTTTAAAATTACAGGGTTGCCAACTCTCACGCATTTGGCGTGAGACACACGCTTTCAGTCTCTGTCTCACGCTCTCACTCTGCCCAAGTAAATCTCACGCCAAATTGCCAAACCTGATTTTGATACGAAACAAAGTCTAAGCTTTTACATTTTTTAAAGTTTTAATACGAAATTCAAACAATAATAAACGGAGCAATTCCAATAGGGTCCTCACACCATCGGTGCTCGGGCCCTAAATACCGTTTTGGTTAATGTGGCATAACAGTTAAAGTCAGAGCCGTGACATGCTTTCATCTCCCGGCGGCGTGCGCAAACAAACCAGCGCTGTCAATACAATACATTTGAATGGCTTAAGCGGATAGACAACAGCTTCACTATACAGTTATTTGCAGCAATTTGTGGTAAACAGTACAGTATACTGTGCATTGATTATTACGTCAACCACATTTACAGTATCATTTTATTATACCGAGGGATGGAGATGCAACATTGTTAACATTAATGTTAGTTTTTTTCTTGTATTTAGCCCTCATATATTCCTTACTCATACTCATTGGTGGTCAAATGTGACCATACACCTTAACTATTTTCAATTAAATAAATGTTCTATATTTTAGTTCAATAATGTTTATTGAATGTTTTGAGGAGATCTTTTAGTACTAAATACTATTTGTGCAATAATTATGGTCCATTAATGGCCACTTAAAATATTTTTCTTCTAATATTTTTATTATTTATATTACAATTAGTGTAGTAATTAAGGTTAAAATAGAGAATTCCTTTGCAAAGAGGCAAATTAGAGTCATTTTGTGGCTGGAAAAATAATAATTTTCATTTGTAATGCCATTACCCACTAGGTGCCTGTATGGCTCTTTAATAAATATACATGTAGGCCTATCTAGTCTAGTTGCTCAAAAAAGTATTGCAGATCATAACTGCTTACTTATTTTTAGGTTTTGCATTTGAATAAATATTTAGACATTATCAAACAATAGATAACTAGATACTTATATAAGCACACACAAGTGAATATAATTTAACCCAAGAAAAGTTTAAAATAGCACTAAAAAGGCAAACTTATTTTTCCTTATATGTACAGTAGGATATAAACATATGAATTGATACTGAATCAAGATCGAAATCGATATTTGTGCCCTGAAATTAAGATTTAATAATTTAAGAATAAAATTTCATTTGATGTTCAACTGGAATATTTAATCCTGTTGGTGATCATAATTGTCATATTAGTCCTAAAAAATCCAGTTTTTGCCTTGCGTTATGTTGAAACTTGAATCCCAAATTCATCATAATTGTGATGTGTGGATTCCTATTCCTATGTACACTTTTGTAACATTTCTACACTCTACAAATGTTTTAAGCCTATATAGCTGATGCTAATGCTTCATATGGTAACATCTAAATCTACTGGATACTGAATTAATATGACTGAATCATCCTGATTATAGGTTACATCAACAAAAAGACAGATCAGATAAAAATAGCTCCTTAAACTGACAACTGCATGTCTTGACCTTTTTTTTCCAAGTCTGTAATGCTTTATAAAGGTATTTATCATATTATTCTTAATACTCTAGCGTTGCATATAACACTTTGATTGTTTGTAATTAGTATTTTTATTGAAGCACATTTTATTTTTTAATATTTGAAGCATTTTGAGTTGCATTTGATGTTTGAAAGGTGAAATTAAATTATTATTATGTATTATTAATTATATATTATCATTTTCTAGCATGTATCCATGCATGAACCTATGGATAGGTATATAATAGTTATAATATTATTTAGACTGTGTATTATTAATTATAAGTCATTATGAATTTTTATAGCCTATATAGGCTATACCTTTAAAAGGGATATCATTCCCTTTTTGGCATAGACACTGTAATGTACGGATTTCTGAAAGCATATAAATGCCGCATGATCACAGGGTAACAGAGTGTGTGATGTACTGCGCGTGTGATTTTTACTCACTCCGGTTTCCTGGCGAGTCCAACGGACCGGCAGAGTGTCGAAGGTGTCTGCGGAACCAGAGATTTGCAGGACGGGCTTCTCTTCTCGTCCTCCGCGGACTCCGGGCTGGACTGGGTCGCTTTTAGAGTAGGTGGGGAGGTAGGTACCAGCTGCAGATGCTGCGGGTGATGGATGGGAGCTGCCGGAGGATGCTGCGGTTGTTTGGACGGATGCTGCTGCGGCTGGGCTTGACCGTGAGTCGCCGAATGCTGGTGCGGGTGAGCGGCCGGCTGAGGGCTGCTGGTCCGCGGGGGTGGGTGGTGGTGGTGGTGGTGCGGATGATGGTGGTGGTATTGATGCGGATCTCTCAGCTGACGATTCTCGCCGATCAGATCCTCAACCTTCCTCTCCAGCTCGTCGATCCGCTGTCGCTGGGTTTGAATCAGACTCTGCTGGTTTTGTACAATAGTGGTCAGTTCTTTGAGATAAAGCACGGCTTTCATTGGGTTATCCAGCAAGCTCTCCATTACTGTAATCTCAAAGCTTCAAGCCTGCTGTATCAGGATGGAGCTGGAGTCTTCTGGATGTACAGAATGTGCTGTGGCGTGCTGACGCTCTAAGGATGCGAGTGATGGTCCTGAAGCAAGGGAGACTGGGGGAGGAGCTGCGGAGGATGATGAGGTCAACGCTGTGGCCAATCACAGAAATGCATGTTTGCATGCAGTACACATTTTCCGATAGTGACATCAATTTAAAGGTGTACTAAGAAAGTTTTTCCACATTAAAAGTTTTACACCTGGGCCGTGCCTCTTATGCAGTGCATGTTCATGTCCCATTTATATTAACTTTAATATACCCTTGTGAAAAAGAAGTAGGCCTAACATATACTTTTTTAAAGACTACGGAAATAATAAAAGAATATACTTTAGTGCAAACTGAATGTAATATTTTTGGACCCTTAATTGCATATTATTTTCAATTTACTGAAAATGTAATATTTAAAATTTATATTAAATGCTATTATCTTAAAGTCCCCCTGTAGTCAATAATTTGATCCCTTAAAACGCATCTTTGATCACCAAAATGGCATATTTAAACTTTTTTTTTCCTGTGAAAAAAATGTATTCATGCCTTAAAATAGCTTGAATGTAACTCTACACCCCTGCTTCATTTAGTATATGCAGATCATGAATATGCAAATGAGCCCCGCCTCCACTCACTCATACAGGCTCATCATAGCAAGTCGATGTATCAGAACGCCACATAGAGATATAGGCTAAACAACATTAAAAACTTGATTTTCACCACAGGGGTCTTTAAGAGTACTTTTTAATGGTCAAAGCATAGCATTTATGGTACTTTAATGTAATTTCTATTGAAACTTGTATGCCATGTATTTAAATATATTAATAATTACATATTTGTAATCAGATGCGTAAAGGGTACCTGAAAACCATACTTGAGTAAAAATACAGATTCCTTAGAGCGAAAATGACTCCATTACAAGTTGCAAGTCACCAATTCCAATACAACGCGAGTAAAAGTCTTAAAGTATCTGATTTTAACAGTACTTAAGTATTTTACTCATACTAAATATAGGCTCAACGATGTCCTCGACACCTGAGAGACATTCCAGTGAAAATAAGAAACAATTGATTTGTAAGATGAGAAATCATGTTTATTTTCTAAAATCAAAATAAAACTGAACACCTCAATATTGCAATGAATCAAGGTCGACACAACAGCCTCTTAAAGGTCTACAAACTCTCAAGTCTCAGTTAAGCTCAAGTGCACAAAAAGGCCATAAGTAAACCAATATCCTTCAAAAAGGTCTCGTCAATATAGCGGATAAATGCTAAAAAAAATATTAGGTAAAATTAAATAGTCAAAGCCTTCTTACACTGGAAGTGCTGGTTTCAGCCTCATCACCAGCTGCAGTCATGAACTCATCTCATAAATCGAACACCTGCGATTCATCAACTCCCTGCTAATGCACTCGCATTCATGTAACGTAGCCTTGTTGACATGTTTGGGTGAGTAAAGGCAGAACACACAAGATATAGTACCTTCAATGCCCTTACATGGCGATATCGCTTCTTTATAGCAGAAACAAACTGCTGCAGAAAAAGTTAGGTGCCATGCAAAATGTAATGTGTAATTGCATTACTCAACACAAAAATATTGGAGTAAAAAGTACATTTACTTGTTCAAAAATGTAGTCAAGTAGAGAGTAAAAGTTGCTAATATCTTTGATACGCAGTACAACTACAAAGTAGCCAAAAAGATACTTAAGTACAGTAACTAATTACATTTACTCAAATACTTTACACCACTGTTTGTAATGATGAAGTTGTAATTCAGTACATTTAAAATATATTAACTGTAATATAAAATAACACACTACAGTTAAAATATAGCTACATGTGATGTAGTAGGCCCATGTTATTTTAAGCATCAAAATAAGTGTCGTAATTTTTAATGCATGGCAAAAGATTATTAAAACACAATTATTTAAAATGTACTTTAAAGTAAAATTTTTAATTTGACATTATTACAATGTGCATTTTTTAAAGTATGTTTAAGTACATTAAGAAACAGTCTTGAAAGTGTACTCTGCAAAATTAAGTGGCCTTTTATTTCATTAATATATTATCTGCAAGTAAATATACTTTTAATATTTGAAGTACATGTGTGTATACAATACAATTAAGCACACTTCTTTTTTACTAGGGTAACTTTTAAAATAAAATAAAAAAGTTTTTCCTAATTTTTTATGTTGCCTATTTTTTTAATTGGGATGCAGTGTTGGGGGTAACCGTATTACAAGTAACTGGAGTTACGTAATCAGATTACTTTTTTCAAGTAACTAAGTATTGTATTACTTTTAAATTTACAACAAAATATCTGTTACTTTTTCAAATAAACGCAAGTTACTTTGTTTTCCCATTTATTGACTGACATCTCTCCTGTCCCCATGTTGAGAGAAATCGGGAGTAAGTGCAACTGCTGCAACTGGCCAATCAGAATGATGTAATCAGTGCCATGTAATATAAGGACATATGTTACAGTAATAATGTGTGCAATGTCACTCACACTGATAATAAGATGATTCATAATGCTGGACCTCATAATCAAACAGCAGCTGGTAGAGTCAGTGACTCACATCTAAGCTCTGGAAGAAAAAAGAAATGTGGCTGACAGCCTGACTCGACACTTGATATATTTAAGCTGTTTACAAGGAGAGGGAAGATAATCATCGTGTTGGGTCCGAGTCCACCTTGTCGAATCCAAGTCCTTAACCAGTTGAGTGGGAGACATTTATTAATGTCATCTTAATTTTATGTTGTTATCCAAGTCCATGTCAAGTTCGAGCACAAGTCCACCTGAGTGCGTCCAAGTCCAAGCACCCTGACAGTGTTGGAGAAAGCTACTTTGAAAAGTAATGCATTACAATATTGCATTACTCCCTTAAAAAGTAACTAATTGTGTTACTTAGTTACATTTTAAGAAAAGTAATTTGTTATGTTACTTTTGCGTTACTTTTTCTTGTTTTTTTTTAATACAGAAAAAAAATTCTATTTTTGGGCAAATGTATTTAAATTTAGATTTAAATTTAGAATTTTAAAATTAAATGTAGAGATTACTAATGGTGGTGGATCTTAACAGTTTTTAAACTAATGCAGCACAGTAATGTTTTTAAAAAACACGCTCTTTGATGTCAAATTTCTTCAAAAATTTACTTGACCTAATTTTTTCAATGCTTGTCAATTACATCGCTATCATTATATTATCAAATTTCCCTCAAACTTTAAAAAAAAAAAAAATTCAATGTAGCAACTGGACTAAAAGCCCTCAAAGAAATATGTGATATATTTTCTAATCCCAAAAAATATGCTGAATGAAAAAAAATAAGATTTACTTTTATTGGATTTCGATGGAGCAACAAAAAATAGGTAAAGACTTTTTAAAAATAATTTATCACCTTGATTTTTTTCCCAAGTCAACACCTCAAACTCGTTGTTGTGCTCCTCAAACCATTCCTGAACCATTTTTGCTTTGTGGCAGGGGGTATTATCGTGCTGAAAGAGGCCACAGCCACCAGGGAATACCATTTCCATTAAAGGGTGTACATGGTCTGCAACAATGCTTAAGTAGGTGGTACGTGTCAAAGTAACATCTACATGGATGGCAGGACCCAAGGTTTCCCAGCAGAACATTGCCTCTGCCGGCTTGCCTTCTTCCCATAGTGCATCCTGGTGCCATGTGTTCCCCAGGTAAGCAACGCTCACGCACCTGGCCATTCACGTGATGTAAAAGAAAACGTGATTCATCAGACCAGGCCACCTTCTTCAGTTGCTCCGTGGTCCAGTTCTGATGCTCACATGCCCACTGTTGGCACTTTCAGCAGTGGACAGGGGTCAGCATGGGCACCCTGACTGGTCTGCAGCTATGCAGTCCCATACGCAACAAACTTCGATGCACTGTGTATTCTGACACCTTTCTATCAGAACCAGCATTAACTTCTTGAGCAATTTGAGCTACAGTAGCTCGTCTGTTTGATTGGACCACACGGGCCAGCCATTGCTCCCCACGTGCATCAATGGGCCTTGGCCGCCCATGACCCTGTCGCCGGTTCACCACTGTTCCTTTCTTGGACCACTTTTGATAGATACTGACCACTGCAGACCGGGAACACCCACAAGAGCTGCAGTTTTGAAGATGTTCTGACCCAGTCGTCTAGCCATCACAATTTGGCCCTTGTCAAACTCGCTCAAATCCTTACGCTTGTCCATTTTCTAACACATCAACTTTGAGGACAAAATGTTCACTTGCTGCCTAATATATCCCACCCACTAACAGGTGCCGTGATGAAGAGATAATCAGTGTTATTCACTTCACCTCATAATGTTATGCCTGATCGGTGTATATTATCATTAATTTGCTTATTTTTCTGTTGAAAAGTTAACATATTAAGCTATGTAATGTAATGTCTTCCACGATATTAAGTTCTCCTTTTTGTTCCTCATAAATTTTATGTTTTCAAATGACTGATGTTTTCAATTTGCTTTAACCGGGAACTCTTGAGCTACTAGCCATCTATCAAATTATAATATAAAAATGATATTTATAAAAAATACTTTCTGTCGGCAGTCACAGCAACTATGCTGAATTGTAATACAGCCAGTTACTTTTGCGTTACTTTTTCCCACCTGGGCTGGGCTTGTTTTTTTATAACAAAAAAGTTGTATTTTTGGGCAAATGCAAAGACCCTTTCACATCAAAATTTAAATAATAAGCCTCAGGCTGAAGGAATTACAAATTCACACGTGTACAGTAGAGGGCGCAGCTCAAACAAACATTTTAGCTGTGCGGCCATTCTGAATAATGGAAGAATAGTATGTAGGAGAAAAAAGTTTTACTTCAGCATTAAAAATTTTAATTCTAAAGTCATTTTTGCTTATGGTTTAACTGAATCATCGAAGGTCAGCAGCAAGTACATTGGTAAATAAAGTGAGGTTAAATGCATAACAAATATTTGTTTTATTTAGCATATTTAATTATTGGAGGTTTGCATAGTATTCTGATTTTGCATTTCACTGTTTTTATTCATTTTGAGGAACACTGAATCTTTTTTTTGTGCAAGTGAGATTAGTAAAAGCACACTCACATTTAGTCTACAATAACCATCATGTTCACACACAAAGCCTCTGCACTTATGATTTCTCTCAACATTGTAATCTGATTACGTAACTCAAGTTACTTGTAATGCGTTACCCCCAACACTGCTTATAAAATTTCCTCTTTTAATAGATCACTTGGTTTTGTTTTTCATGTCAGATCTTTAGAAATAATGGCAAACACTGACTGACATCCAAAAGAGTTGAATCACAGATGCTCACCGACCTTGAAACCCAGCAAATGAAAGACTAGCCAAGCCTGTTTCTCCATGTGAACATCGCTGCAGACTCATAAAGAGAAATTACAGAGTTGTCCAGCCAAAAGGCTATCATTTTTAAGCATACTGGGCCAAAAATGCTTTTTGCAGTACCGTAGGAGAATAGGGCATCTAACTAAACATGACAAATTCTATCAAAATTGAGTTGTGATTAAGTTAAGTCCACTCAGGCAATGACCATTTAAAATACACTTTGGCTTCAGTCACTGATGTTGCTTAAAGAAAACACTATGAGCCAAGAGTAAAGTACTGAAAAGAATACTAATGACTTAGCGCAATGCTAATTTAGAGCACTTGGTTAAACTGTGAGTGGTTAGTGAATAAGATGCATTTTCATCAGAAATACTTTGTGCACATGTCTTACAACTTATTAGCATGTTTGTTGCTTTTTAATTTGTGATATCACTAGAATATGGAATGTTTAGATGAGAGAGAAGTAGAGCATAGATCTGTGCAGGGCAGCACCCCGTGCCGAATACTGCCAAGAGAGTTCACTGTTCAGTAGACAGTGCCCTCTGGTGGCTGGGAGTGAGTTCAATAGACAGACATGTGACAAGTATTTTTTTCAACAAATAATAGGGGAGGATTCAGCTTGAAATAACATTAGAGATCAGGAATATGACAAGTCAGCAATCATATTTCATATGGTCACTTTGGATGATGTTATTTTCCCATATTAACAGATTAACACAATCAGTTTGTTAACACTATAATTGTTAATATGATCAAGGTCTTGTGACTTATTGTTTTAATCACTGGTTTGTTCTATATAAAATATTAAAATATATAATATCAGAGTTGTCTACCCTTGAAAAAAAAAAAAGAAGTGCACTTAATTGTATTGAATGTGAACTTGTAGTGTGCTTCAAAACTTAAAAGTACAGTATATTTTTTTTTTTTTAAAACTGTACTTGGAGAAAATATAATATTATTGAATTAAAAGGCCACTTAAAGCAACACTGTAACTTTTTTGTGTTCAAAATTTACAAAATTTATATAATGAGTACATCATGAATCCATTTTCCAAACCGTGTTTTTGTCTTATCCTGAATCACTACGGTACACTTATAATAAGTGTTTATATTCGGACTATTTTAGTCTGGTTAGGGTCAGCACCGCTGCGGAGTAGCCCAGTACCTGCGTGACTCGCCATAGACATAAACAGAGAGAAGTAGCTCCGGCTACAATGTTCTTCCGCAAGATGCATGCAGTTCTGTTTGAACTGTTTAACCGCTAGAACACCAGAAGTTACCTAGTGTTGCTTTAAGTGTACTTAAAGAGAGTATACTTTAATGGGTATGTTTCTTAACACACTTAAGTGTGTTAAGAAACTGCACTTACAGTGGGGAGAACAAGTATTTGATACACTGCCGATTTTGCAGGTTTGCCCACTTACAAAGCATGTAGAAGTCTGTAATTTTTATCATAGGTACACTTCAACTGTGAGAGACGGAATCTAAAACAAAAATCCAGAGAATCACATTGTATGATTTTTAAGTAATTAATTTGCATTTTATTCAATGACATAAGTATTTGATACATCAGAAAAGCAGAACTTAATATTTGGTACAGAAACCTTTGTTTGCAATTACAGAGATCATACGTTTCCTGTAGTTCTTGACCAGCTTTGCACACACTGCAGCAGGGATTTTGGCCCACTCCTCCATACAGACCTTCTCCAGATCCTTCAGGTTTCGGGGCTGTCGCTGGGCAACACGGACTTTCAGCTCCCTCCAAAGATTTTCTATTGGGTTCAGGTCTGGAGACTGGCTAGGCCACTCCAGGACCTTGAGATGCTTCTTACGGAGCCACTCCTTAGTTGCCCTGGTTGTGTGTTTCGGCTCGTTGTCATGCTGGAAGACCCAGCCACGACCCATCTTCAGTGCTCTTACTGAGGGAAGGAGGTTGTTGGCCAAGATCTCGCGATACATGGCCCCATCCATCCTCCCCTCAATACGGTGCAGTCGTTCTGTCCCCATTGCAGAAAAGCACCCCCAAAGAATGATGTTTCCACCTCCATGCTTCACGGTTGGGATGGTGTTCTTGGGGTTGTACTCATCCTTCTTCTTCCTCCAAACACGGCGAGTGGAGTTTAGACCAAAAAGCTCTATTTTTGTCTCCTCAGACCACATGACCTTCTCCCATTCCTCCTCTGGATCATCCAGATGGTCATTGGCAAACTTCAGACGGGCCTGGACATGCGCTGGCTTGAGCAGGGGGACCTTGCATGCGCTGCAGGATTTTAATCCATGACGGCGTAGTGTGTTACTAATGGTTTTCTTAGAGACTGTGGTCCCAGCTCTCTTAAGGTCATTGACCAGGTCCTGCCATGTAGTTCTGGGCTGATCCCTCACCTTCCTCATGATCATTGATGCCCCACGAGGTGAGATCTTGCATGGTGCCCCAGACCGAGGGAGATTGACCGTCATCTTGAACTTCTTCCATTTTCTAATAATTGCGCCAACAGTTGTTGCCTTCTCACTAAGCTGCTTGCCTATTGTCCTGTAGCCCATCCCAGCCTTGTGCAGGTCTACAATTTTATCCCTGATGTCCTTACACAGCTCTCTGGTCTTGGCCATTGTGGAGAGGTTGGAGTCTGTTTGATTGAGTGTGTGGACAGGTGTCTTTTATACAGGTAACGAGTTCAAACAGGTGCAGTTAATACAGGTAATGAGTGGAGAACAGGAGGGCTTCTTAAAGAAAAACTAACAGGTCTGTGAGAGCCAGAATTCTTACTGGTTGGTAGGTGATTAAATACTTATGTCATGCAATAAAATGCTAATTAATTATTTAGAAATCATACAATGTGATTTTTGTTTTAGATTCCGTCACTCACAGTTGAAGAGTACCTATGATAAAAATTACAGACTTCTACATGCTTTGTAAGTGGGCAAACCTGCAAAATCGGCAGTGTATCAAATACTTGTTCTCCCCACTGTATACTGTTAAATATTTACCAATTATAATTATGTGAGTGAATGAATGAATGAATGAATGAATGAATGAATGAATGAATGAATGAAATTTGAGATAAAAGATTCTTCCTTGTCCTCACCCACTCATCAATTTACGTCATTAATATCCATCTGCATGACAAGCTCATATTCTACAAGCTCAGAGTCTACAAAGTAAGGTAGATGAGTCAATGCTGCCCCATTGTGGTCCTGAGATCATAGCCATCTGTAAAAAGTCCTGTGATCCACAAAGACATTTGGAAATATTGATTGGTGGCTGTCTCTGAGCTCAGATCTCCAGCAAGCACGAGCTTAGAAGAGCCTCTTCATCATTCTTTTATTTTTTACAACGAATGCATGTAATGAATATAAATGAGCCAAAACCAAAGTCACTGCATCTCACTTCAGTCAAGCAGTTTGTTTACAATGTGGCTGTCACCTGCTAAAAAATTTATATTTTTGTTAATCAAGGATGCATTAAATTAATAAAAAATGACCGTAAAGACATCTATAATTGTACAAATAATTTCTATTTCAAATAAATGATGTTCTGTTGAACTTTCTATTCATCAAAGAATCCTGAAAAATATTATCAGCACAGCTGTTTTCAACATTGATGATAATAAGAAATGTTTCTTGAGCACCAAATCAGCATATTATAATGATTTCTGAAGGATCATGGGTAACACTTTAGTTTAGGGTCCAATTCTCACTATTAACTAGTTGCTTATTAGTTGTATGCATATTACTAGGATATTGGCTGTTTATTAGTACTTATAAAGCTCATATTAATGCCTTATTCTGCATGATCGTATTCTACATCCCTTAATCATACCCAATATTTAACAACTAACTATTAATAAGCAGTAATTAGGAGTTTATTGAGGCAAAAGTCATAGTTAATAGTTAGTTAATAGTGAGATTTAGACCCTAAAGTGTGACAGGATCATGTGACATTAAAGACTGGAGTAATGGCTGCTGAAAATTCAGCATTGCTATCATATGAATAAATTACATCTTACAATATATTATCACAGAAAACTGCAATAATATTTCACAATATTACAATATAACTGTACATTTGTTAAATTCGTTTTATGGATATTTTTCAATGCTGATATTTATATTCAGCAATTTCCCTCACATCATTCTCACTTTTGCTTATTGCAGTGCATTATGAAAAAACAAGTGGAAAACTAAATCTTGGATGTGTATTTACATCACAAATCATATGCGCCATTTTAGGCAGCTCACATGTACTAGAACAAAGCTTCTTTCACATCCTATACCTTCCCTTTTCTCAACAATCACTAAAGCCACACCCATCTATCTTTACCATATCCATTTTAAACATGACATATAAACACAAACTTCCACTCCAAAGATGTGTTTTACTCTTTTGTTTGCTGTGCAAGATAATACATTTGTGATTAATCCCACACCCAACACAAACCAGTTTGGTTTGCTTTGAATTTGAAAAGAAATAGGAAATAAGATATGCTTGTCATGATAATAGAGCATTGTTTTGTAACATTTCAAAAGAAGCTGTTTCATGTACACTTTTTGGATCCTTTTTGCTGCTATACTTTGACAACTTGTGAAAGAAGTGCACGGAATTATAGAAGCCGTATTTGAAATCTTAAAAGTACATTTTTCTAAAGTATATTTTGGCCGTAAACAGATTAGATTGTACAGTTTCATATGAATTAGCCACCAATTCAACAAATCAAAAAACAGATGCATTGATATTGTGTTTACTTTGTTGCTTTGATGCACAAATACTGTGCCTACGAATGCGATCACTCTATCGTTATACAGTACCAATCAAATCTCTTTTCCCAGCATTTCATTATATAATCTTCGATTCTGTGTGTTACTGGTTTGATTAGCACACAGAGTCCTAAGAAAGCCTGGTACGTGGGTGATGATAACACACATGAATTTGTATTTGAAGTGTGGCGGCTGCCTGGAGATGCAAGGGAAGTACTAAGCACCCAAAGAGCATGACTCCCCCAATCCTATAATCAAGGCTCAGCAGCTTCCTGTGAATCTATCCCTCTTAATGAGAACCTCAACCCACACACACAGGCATTCCCCTACCACCTCTAATGCTGCTTCACTTCAAAGCAAACTCAGACACAACCTCGTTCTCGCCGTAACATCACAGGAGTTTCTGAACGATGGCTGTGGAAGAACAACCGTCTTGCCTAACCCTCCTGTCCGACATAAAAAGATAGGGCGCTGGGACAAGGCGGATATACGGTTACGCGCCGCTTTTTTAGTGAATTGCAACACTTTTACCTTTCTGAGTGTATAACATTAGGCTGTTGTAGGGCTTCAGCTTAAAAAATGCAATAGCTTTCATTAAAAATATTTCATTTGTAACAGAGTTGTGCACCATTCTGAACTGAATTGAGAATGCCTTTCACATTCAAATTCAATTGCTGAGTTCTAAGTAAATTTGACTTGAGGTATAGAATGAATTAGCCTACAATACGAATGCACTGATTATTATTAGACGTAGTTGTAGTAGTAGTAATTTTGTCATGGGTAGTCCAAGAAGAAGACAAAGAGAGTAGCAGTAGTTCAAAACTACTAGATGGGCTCTGCCTTATCTCAGCCTTTACCTGTTAGGTCCAGTGCCTCAGTTCAGAATTCGGAAGCACGCATTGCGGTTTCTTCCGCTCTGAATGAGGCACCAATGCTGCAAATATCCAGTTCTGAGGAGGTGGATATTGTTAGCATTGATGCAGAGACTGAAGATTCGCCACTTCAGTCTCCTGCATGTGAGGAGCTAATGGAGGTGCTCACGAGAGCGGTTGCTAAGTTACATATCGAATGGCCCGCTGATAGACAAGAGAACAGGCAGAGAAGCAAACTAGATTAACGCTTCCTGCCTTCTCGTGAGCAACCTTCACGAAGGTGTTTGCCATTCTTTCCCGATCTCCACACTGAGGTGTCGAGATCATGGAAAAAAACAGTTTCATACCGTGTGTTCAGCCCGCCAATAACCACATATTCCAATATAAACGGTATGAAATAGAATGGCTAAGGGGCGATGCCTAAGGTTGAAGAGACGCTTTGTGAGCTATCTCTCTCCTGAAGCATCGTCCCTAAAAACACCAGGTTTACCCATGTGCATGAAGGAGAAAGAAAATAATTTCTCCTGGACGCTCCTCCTTCATCTACTGGCCTCTTCGGTGACGCAGTCAGCACTGTCACTGAGAGGTTTCAGGAAGAGAAAAAGCAGAAGGCAGCATTCCAGAAGATCATGCCCCGCAAGCCTCACGTCTCTGGGGGAGCGGGCCCCCAGCCATCTGGTAATGGAACAGGAAGTAAAAACTCTACTACAAAAGGAGGCCATAGAACGGGTTCCTCCTCCCAGCAAGGAGTTAGGCTTTTGCAGCTGCTACTTCATTGTTCCAAAGAAGGATGGGGGGTTACGTCCAATTTTAGATCTGCGCCTTCTAAATCGCACTGTAGGGAACCTCAAATTCAAGATGCTTACTCTCAGGCAGATCGTGTCACAGATCAGATCCGAGGACTGGTTGTCACGATAGATCTAAAGGACGCATACTTTCATATATCCATCCTTCCACAACACAGGAAGTTTCTGAGGTTCGCTTTCGGGGGCGAAGCGTACCAATATCGAGTTCTTCTTTCGGCCTAGCTTTGTCTCCACGAACTTTCACGAATTGTGTGGATGCTGCTCTGGCTCCACTGAGACTCCAGGGCATCCGCATACTCAATCCTCTCAACCGTAAAGGAGACAAAACTAGGCAAGTCACTCACTGTCAAGCAGTTCCAGAGACTGTTAGGTCTGATGGCAGCAGCGTCCAACGCTATACCCTTTGGCATGTTGTACATAAGACTATTGCAGTGGTGGCTCAAAACCAAGGGATTCTCCCCGAGGGGAAATCTGCTCCGCACGTTCAAGGTTACGCGGCGATGCCTTCGTGCCTTGGACATGTGGAAAGATCCTTGGTTCCTTTCCCAAGGACCTGTGGTGGGAACTTCTTGTCGTCGTGTCATGCTAACGACAGATGCATCCCTCACGGGTTGGGGGGCGATCATGAGTGGTCGCTCAGCTCGAGGTCTGTGGCAGGACCATCATCAATCGTGGCACATAAATCGCCTAGAAATGATGGCGGTATTTCAGGCTCTGAAGTACTTCCTCCCAGACCTCAGAGGCCATTATGTGCTTGTTCGTACAGACAACACATCGGTGGTCTCTTATATAAACCATAGGGGGTTCTGCGTTTGCGCCCCTTATACAGACTGGCGAACCAGATTCTCCTCTGGGCCCAGGGGAGGTTGCTGTACATCAGGGCAGTGTACATCCCAGGGTACCTGAACCAGGGGGCAGACATCCTGTCGAGGCAGGGGCCGAGGCCCGGGGAGTGGAGTCTCCATCCCGAGGTGGTGGAGCTCCTTTGGGAGAATTTTGGCCGAGCAGAAGTGGATCTGTTCGCATCTCAAGAGACGACACACTGTCAAACTTGGCTCTCCCTAACGCATCCAGCTCCTTTGGGACTGGATGCTATGGTACAGGCGTGGCCGAGGCTCTGCTCCCAGGAGTTCTGGAGAGTTCGCCAGGACGGGGTCAAGCTTCTGCTAGTAGCCCCGTACTGGCCGGCCCGAGTATGGTTCTCGGACCTAGTGTCTCTCCTCGACGGCTCTCCTCTGGAGATTCTGATCAGGAGGGACCTACTCTCTCAGGCGAGCGGGTCGATAGTTCACCCCCGCCCAGAGTTGTGGAAACTGTGGGCTTGGCCTCCGAGGGGGCCCAGCTCATAAGTTCAGGTCTCTCAACTGAGGCTGTAGAGACAATTCTACACTACAGAGCTCCTTCCACGAGAAAACTGTATGCCCTGAAATGGAAATTGTTCACTTCATGGTGTGGAAATCAACAGCTGGATCCTGTTAATTGCCCTGTTAGCGCAGTACTGGAATTCCTGCAAGAGAGATTTTCCACTGGGTTATCCCCTTCTACTTTAAAAGTATATGTGGCAGCCTTGGCGGCTTATCACGTGCCTATTGCTGGTGTGTCACTGGGGAGACACCCATTTATTACCTGTTTTCTCCGTGGAACTTTGAGGCTTAGACCTGCAGTCCGCACGAGGGTGCCGGCCTGGGATTTGACCATTGTTTTTCAAGGCTTATCTCAAGCTCCTTTTGAGCCCATTGAGGAGGTGTCTGAGAAAATGTTGACTCTTAAGACTATATTTCTTCTCGCCATTTCGTCTCTTAAGAGAACTGGAGACATTCAAGCTCTTTTGGTTGCTCCCTCGTGCTTGGAATTTGCTCCTGGTATGGTTAAAGCTTTTCTGCACCCGAGACCGGGTTACATTCCTAAGGTTCCTACTAATACAGTAAGACCAGTCATTCTGCAGGCCTTTTGTTCTCCTCCTTTTGTGACGTCAGACCAAGAATAATTTAATCTGCTCTGCCCTATTTGGACGTTAGATGCTTATGTCCACAGAGCTGCCCTGTGGAGGAAAGCAGAACAGTTGTTAATTTGCTCAAAAAAATTGGTCCAGTTCCCAAAATGCACTGCCATCCGGCCCTCCACCAGCCTGGTGAACTCCTCCGCGATGCCTGGTGGTGGCGCTGGATAGCCCTCGGTGGACGGCCCTCTGACTCCTTCGCCCGCCTGGTGGATGGCAACGGCTCCTCCGGGTTTGGGCAGCCGGCAGCAAGTTCCCAGTTCCCTGCTCCTCCCCATCATGGCGGATAGCAGCAGGCTCCAGCCTCAGCAAACAGCGACGACTCCTCCGCTCCCTCTCGAATGGCAGCCGCCCCTCTAGAACCCAGGCGGTCGGCAGCGAGTTTGTCCATCCACCCGTCAAGTTACTACCCGGCGGTAGAGTCTGCTCCACTCAATGCCACCGTGGATTTCCAGGTGAGGGCTCTTTGACAGCGTGTTCCTCCTTACTCCCAGGGTTCAGCACCATTGTAACAAGGTTAGTGTTCAGGGAAGAAGGAAGCAGGAAGCAGGAAGCAGGAAGCGGTAAACGTTCAACGCAACTTTAATATCAAAATAAACAAACAAAACAAAAGTATATAAACATAACATAATATAAACATAATAAAACACAACATAAATAGTCCTGGTCCTCTCTCGTCCTTAACTGTCATCGCTCCTCCTTTTATCCTCCAGGAGCTCCTCTTGCTCCGTTCCCACAGCTCTCAGCCCCGCCCTGCTTTCCACAATAAGTATTTTAACAAAACAACAGTTGAGTCAAAGTAACAGTGTGCACAAGCACAGACAACACCAGACAATGAGGGAAAAAATACAATTTAAAAGAAGTTGACATCTCTCTGTTATACTCTTATATTATTCTGAGAGCCCAGATTCTCATTGTCATTCCATGACAGTCTTTATTGAACGACAGTCTCTCTACATGCCCAAACCCAGGCACACACAAAAGAACGATGATGTGGCTGTCATCCTGCTGTGTAAACCTCTCATTTTTCATTACATGCTGGTGACTCCAAGGTTGAAATGAACTGAGGCCACACAAAGAGATGCTGGTAATTGTTTACTGTCAACTCTTCCTCCCCCCGTAGACCTCAGATGAAATTCACATTTTCCAGGCTGTCTCGGGAACACAAAGAAAAAATGACTGGGTCTTATCACTGGCAGCTCCTCTGAAGTGTTGTGTAGGTTACAGATCAGGCCTTGGTCTTTTATTATTATTATTATTATTTGTTTATTTATTAATTTTTTTATTTGTTTCAGTCAGGCTCATTTGTAAAGAGGCTCCAGATCATAAAAATGAAAAGGATCTTCTGAAGCGGGCTTTCCCAAACCATCTCTCTTGTTTCCATGGAGATAGCTTGGCGAATGGCAACATCCTTTTGTGTAGCAGTGTGATTGGAGGAAAAAGAAAACAAATGATTAGATAGGAATCATGAGAAGTGCTGAATAAGATCTGTGAGCTGGCAATATCTCTCAAGACAAAAACACAAAAAAAGACGTGTTTCTTGTGTTTAGTGCTTAAATTAGCTAACAACTACTTAAAAAATGAATTAATCTGATGATAAACAACAATACAATGACAATAAAAAGGATATTGTTCATGGAATAAGCAGGTTAACCTTGCTTCTCAGATTTTGAATATATACTGTAGTGAACTGTAATAAGGTTTTTTAGCCCCTAGATGGGCCCAGTTGCAAATCTAACAAGCATCTACTGTACAGGGGTTTATATAAATAAAGTAGTGTTGTATATCTTATCAAAACACAATATGATAATCTCCTTGCAAGAGACCTCTAAAATATACAGCAAGCTCTACATTTTCATGTATAAAGACTAGTGCTGTCAATCGATTAATAAAAACTAGCTACTTAATTGCACGTTTTCTGTAATTAATCACGATTAAAAACATCTGAATTTTTTTTCTTTTTATATTGTAATAATTTCACAGTTACTCTCCAAATTAATGAGGAAACAACTTAAAGACAGTATTTTTTTAAAATATTTGTTGTGATGGCATCTTTTTATGAATGAAGGCCAGTATCACTGATACTAATACTGCTACTGATGTCTCTATGAAATTGATTTTTTTTTTAAAAAACATTAATGATAGACATTCAACATTACAGTATAATTGAAGGCTACAGTGGGGAGAACAAGTATTTGATACACTGCCGATTTTGCAGGTTTGCCCACTTACAAAGCATGTAGAAGTCTGTAATTTTTATCATAGGTACACTTCAACTGTGAGAGACGGAATCTCAAACAAAAATCCAGAAAATCACATTGAACGATTTTTAAGTAACTAATTTGCCTTTTATTGCATGACATAAGTATTTGATACATCAGAAAAGCAGAACTTAATATTTGGTACAGAAACCTTTGTTTGCAATTACAGAGATCATACGTTTCCTGTAGTTCTTGACCAGGTTTGCACACACTGCAGCAGGGATTTTGGCCCACTCCTCCATACAGACCTTCTCCAGATCCTTCAGGTTTCGGGGCTGTCGCTGGGCAATACGGACTTTCAGCTCCCTCCAAAGATTTTCTATTGGGTTCAGGTCTGGAGACTGGCTAGGCCTTGAGATGCTTCTTACGGAGCCACTCCTTAGTTGCCCTGGCTGTGTATTTCGGGTCGTTCTTATGCTGTAAGACCCAGCCACGACCCATCTTCAATGCTCTTACTGAGGGAAGGAGGTTGTTGGCCAAGATCTCGCGATACATGGCCCCATCCATCCTCCCCTCAATACGGTGCAGTCGTCCTGTCCCCTTTGCAGAAAAGCATGATGTTTCCACCTCCATGCTTCACGGTTGGGATGGTGTTCTTGAGGTTGTACTCATCCTTCTTCTTCCTCCAAACACGGCGAGTGGAGTTTAGACCAAAAAGCTCTATTTTTGGCTCATCAGACCACATGACCTTCTCCCATTCCTCCTCTGGATCATCCAGATGGTCATTGGCAAACTTCAGACGGGCCTGGACATGCGCTGGCTTGAGCAGGGGGACCTTGCGTGCACTGCAGGATTTTAATCCATGACGGCGTAGTGTGTTACTAATGGGTTTTTTTTGAGACTGTGGTCCCAGCTCGCTTCAGGTCATTGACCAGGTCCTGCCGTGTAGTTCTGGGCTGATCCCTCACCTTCCTCATGATCATTGATGCCCCACGAGGTGAGATCTTGCATGGTGCCCCAGACCGAGGGAGATTTTCTAATAATTGCGCCAACAGTTGTTGCCTTCTCACCAAGTTGCTTGCCTATTGTCCTGTAGCCCATCCTAGCCTTGTGCAGGTCTACAGTTTTATCCCTGATGTCCTTACACAGCTCTCTGGTCTTGGCCATTGTGGAGAGGTTGGAGTCTGTTTGATTGAGTGTGTGGACAGGTGTCTTTTATACAGGTAACGAGTTCAAACAGGTGCAGTTAATACAGGTAATGAGTGGAGAACAGGAGGGATTCTTAAAGAAAAACTAACAGGTCTGTGAGAGCTGGAATTCTTACTGGTTGGTAGGTGATCAAATGCAAACCCGATTCCAAAAAAGTTGGGACACTGTACAAATTGTGAATAAAAAAGGAATGCAATAATTTACAAATCTCATAAATTTATATTTTATTCACAATAGAATATAGATAACATATCAAATGTTGAAAGTGAGACATTTTGAAATGTCATGCCAAATATTGGCTCATTTTGGATTTCATGAGAGCTACACATTCCAAAAAAGTTGGGACAGGTAGCAATAAGAGGCCGGAAAAGTTAAATGTACATATAAGGAACAGCTGGAGGACCAATTTGCAACTTATTAGGTCAATTGGCAACATGATTGGGTATAAAAAGAGCCTCTCAGAGTGGCAGTGTCTCTCAGAAGTCAAGATGGGCAGAGGATCACCAATTCCCCCAATGCTGCGGCGAAAAATAGTGGAGCAATATCAGAAAGGAGTTTCTCAGAGAAAAATTGCAAAGAGTTTGAAGTTATCATCATCTACAGTGCATAATATCATCCAAAGATTCAGAGAATCTGGAACAATCTCTGTGCGTAAGGGTCAAGGCCTGGAAAACCATACTGGATGCCCGTGATCTTCGGGCCCTTAGAAGATCACTGCATCACATACAGGAATGCTACTGTAATGGAAATCACAACATGGGCTCAGGAATACTTCCAGAAAACATTGTCGGTGAACACAATCCACTGTGCCATTCGCCGTTGCCGGCTAAAACTCTATAGGTCAAAAAAGAAGCCATATCTAAACATGATCCAGAAGCGCAGGCGTTTTCTCTGGGCCAAGGCTCATTTAAAATGGACTGTGGCAAAGTGGAAAACTGTTCTGTGGTCAGACGAATCAAAATTTGAAGTTCTTTTTGGAAAACTGGGACGCCATGTCATCCAGACTAAAGAGGACAAGGACAACCCAAGTTGTTATCAGCGCTCAGTTCAGAAGCCTGCATCTCTGATGGTATGGGGTTGCATGAGTGCATGTGACATGGGCAGCTTACACATCTGGAAAGGCACCATCAATGCTGAAAGGTATATCCAAGTTCTAGAACAACATATGCTCCCATCTAGACGTCGTCTCTTTCAGGGAAGACCTTGCATTTTCCAACATGACAATGCCAGACCACATACTGCATCAATTACAACATCATGGCTGCGTAGAAGAAGGATCCGGGTACTGAAATGGCCAGCCTGCAGTCCAGATCTTTCACCCATAGAAAACATTTGGCGCATCATAAAGAGGAAGATGCGACAAAGAAGACCTAAGACAGTTGAGCAACTAGAAGCCTGTATTAGACAAGAATGGGACAACATTCCTATTCCTAAACTTGAGCAACTTGTCTCCTCAGTCCCCAGACGTTTGCAGACTGTTATAAAAAGAAGAGGGGATGCCACACAGTGCTAAACATGGCCTTGTCCCAACTTTTTTGAGATGTGTTGATGCCATGAAATTTAAAATCAACTTATTTTTCCCTTAAAATTATACATTTTCTCAGTTTAAACATTTGATATGTCATCTATGTTGTATTCTGAATAAAATATTGAAATTTGAAACTTTCACATCATTGCATTCTGTTTTTATTCACAATTTGTACAGTGTCCCAACTTTTTTGGAATCGGGTTTGTACTTATGTCATGCAGTAAAATGCAAATTAATTATTTAAAAATCATACAATGTGATTTTCTGGATTTTTGTTTGAGATTCCGTCTCTCACAGTTGAAGTGCACCTATGATAAAAATTACAGACCTCTACATGCTTTGTAAGTGGGTAAAAAAAAATGGGCAGTGTATCAAATACTTGTTCTCCCCACTGTATAACTTATAAAAAAAGCTGAAAATGGCTTAACTTATTTTGTTGAGTTAAAGCAGTATAAACATATGTAAACATATGTTGTCATATGAAATGATCATATCATTTTTTACAGTGTGACCAGTCTTTAGAAACAAATTAAAAAGTAAACAGTTACAAATTCAGTAAACATTAACTTTTTTTTACCCTTACTATTATAATGTACTTTTTTATGTGTTATCTGAACTTTTTCTTAACAATTCAGAATTTCAGAATTTAATGAACTGTTTTTCAGTTGAGTTGAGTTGGTCATAAATGAAATTTGAATGGGAATGACGGAAAGATGAATTTACTGAATTCCCATTTAAATTACAAAGAGCCTGTTACCTTGCTTGTGACCTAGTTCACTGTTTAAAGGGCCTATAAATCCTGTTTAATGAGATTTCCCTTTGTGACCACTTCCCTCATATAGTATGACAACACTGTCCCCATTTTTGTCACAAAAGGTGATCGAATTCATTGAACCGTATCTTGTTTCCTAGCCAATAATGGCGGAAATTTCCAAAGACTTTTCAAAGTGGGTCTATACTGAAATTGAAAATTGGGAAATCAATTGCGTATAATTAACACCATATTTATATAATGAACTATTCTATAGTAAATCTGATACTGGGTCATATATGTGAAGGACCTGCGACAACTATTTTGAGTCTCTTAGCACTCCAAAAGTCAAAAGTCAGTTTGGTTTTCTTTTAAATGAAGAACACATTTGCACAAATTTGACTATGGGCAAACTACTCCAAGAGAAGGAGAAAAAGAGATTGTGACATGCCCCCTCTGCTAAAGTGGGTGGCAAAACATCCAGCAGCATTCAGGAAGCAGCTTTAATAGGGAAAACTGAGAAAACAAGAGAAAAACAAGCTATTATCCGCTTAAATTAAATGTAGTTGGATGCGACAGTGATACATAGGCTATCCAAAGAACCAAAGAACCAGGGAAATACATGGCCTAAAGCAAAGCCTTTGATCGCTTCAGCTAGACAACATTATAAATGCAAATAGGTAGATGTAAATCTGGATTATCACTTATATAATTTGTATATGTCGTCATATCGCCCAGCCCTGAAACATGTTAAGGCACTAGGCATTATAGACATAACATTAGCTATATGATTGCTGTAAAGCTGCTGGGAAACGATGTGTATCGTGAAGCGCTATACAAATAAATTTGACTAATTTGGTGAAATTAAAGTGACAAGGACATCAATGAATATTCTGGTTGTTTCAGTCTATTTTGTAGAATCTGGATGACTGCTGTTACGTTCGTTTCATAAATGAGGCCCAGTCTTATAGTTATACCATCTAATTTCTGTTTACTCAGTGACAAGCTTTTAAATGGGAATTCTCAAAGGACAAGAGATCAACATATCACGTGATCTTCACCTTTAAGTCATTCAGGACATTTTATATTTAGGTACACTGTAAAAAAAAAAAAAAGTCGCAGCTTTAACTTTTTTAAGTACAATCAACTTGGATGTTTAAGTTATTTCAACTTAAATCACATTAAACTGACTTTAAAAAAATGAGTCTTGTATAACTTAGCTATAAAAAAAGTGGAAAATTGCTTAACTTATTTTGATGAATTAAAGCAATGTAAAAATATATGTTGTCCTGACTTACTGACCATATTTTTTTTTTACAGTGTAGATATCTAGTGCAAACCAAGAGAGTGTGATCTAGAGCCAACAGGACATTTAACTAACAGGATAATTAACATTTAACACCCGGTCACACAAAGTTACTCCTATCTTGTTCAGCCGGTTTTTCTGTGACAGTGGTGTAGCCTATAACATCCTGTGCATCATACCAGGCTCAGTGTCTAGCAAAATGTTAGTTGTGAGAGCTTTTAACCATCGCAAGGTAATGCTGTATTCATTTTATCTACTCATTATATGCATTGGATTTTATGTTTTCATATACTTGGGAGCATATCATGTGGACGCAAGAGAAAAAAAAATGCCTGCTGGTAAGTCGCCTTTATTTTATTATTTAGGCTGGATTAGTTTATTTCATTTTTGGCTGAGTTTTCTAGACTTTTAGTCTTTTTTTCAGCTTTCTAGTCTTTTATAAATGTTCATTTTCTCATAATTTAAGTCAGTGAGTTATTAACGTAATGGAGTTCAAGTCCTAAGATCCATATCAGAATGCCAGATAATTTAGAAACAGTTTGAAAGCAAGAAACTAGGAGGAATATGGTGTGATATTTCATTAGGTTTGCTGTTTTCTGCTACTCCACCCTTCATTTACACCCTGTTTAGTTTCCAGTTTCAGAGATTCCGTGTGAAATATCCACTACGTGCGGCTAAAAGCACTTTGACTTTTGAAACAAAGATTAGAGGGAGGGTTGCAGGTTATCATTTAATCAGTTTCAGAACATGTGGAATACAGTGATCAAGTATGAAAAAGAACAGCATGTTTACTTTGGTGTCAATGTCAATTTTTTTTGTTGATGTGTGTCACGGGTGCGTGCAGGCAGGAAGACGAATACAGATGAATTTAGTTCAAAACGTAGTTTAATCACAAACAATCTCAAGGCAGGCAGACAGGCAACAGCACAACACATCTAAACATAACGGTGACCGGACAAGGAGTGCAGGAAAAGGAACAACTTAAGTAGTAACACTAATGATGGAAACAGATAACACAGAGCTGACACATATGAACTAATAATGACAGTAACTATGGGGACAGACGAGTGGCGGGAGTCAGAACAAAGAAACGTGACAAATGAAAACAAACTGAAAGTCCATGAACAAAACTAAACAGAATGGTGACATAACGCCCCCTCCGACAAGGCGCGACCTCGCGCCGTAACAGAGTGACACACAGGGAGGGACGGAGGGGGTTCTGGAGGGGGACGAGGTGTAACGATGCAGGGAGGCAGAAGAGAAGGGATGGTGATGGCAGGACCATGAAACCAAGGGATGGTGATGGTGAGACGACAATCCCCTGGCGGCGATGATGGTTGGCCGATGGCACAGACCCAGAGCTCCCCAGTGCCGACAGCCCACGGTGGAGTCGAGGATGGGAGGAGCTGAGATGGTGTAGCGGTGACTGACGGCATCTGGGGGACGACTGACGAAGACTTGACAGATGGATCTATAGGTGCAGACGGAGAGCCGATGGACATCGCTGGCTCTGAAGATCTCGGCGATGCCGTGGCGACGAACGCCGAAGATGGAGCCAGAGTGCCCAAGGGCTGAGGTGAAGCCAGTGTGACGGAGGACAGAGGCGACACTGAGGGGAAGGAGGAACCCGTTGCAGCCGTAGGGGTGGAGGGCCGGAGTGCAGCGGATGGTCCGCAGGTCCGTGGTGGAAGTGGTATGACGACTGACCAAGGGGGAGTCGGCAGGACGAGGGAACCCGGTTGAGCCGTGAGTCCGAGGGTCTCCGGTGGAGTCGAAGGTGGGAGGAGCCAAGACGTAGCCAGCAGGTCGACAGGCCGAGATGATGTGAAGAGGTCGAAGGCGGGAGGTGAAGCCACAGGATCCTCTCGCACGGGCGCTGCAGGTGGATGCACGACCTGCGGCTCGACGTCACAGGGACTCCCCGGAGACAGCGCAGGGCTGTAGACATCCGGTAGCGGCGGGGCTGGAGGACTGGCTGAGCTTCGCGGTGATGGTGGCAACAGGATACTTGACAGACTCATGGTAAGTTTAACAAAGTCCATGCAGATTGATGAAAGAAAATCATTGTCCATGGTGTCTAGAAACAGTGATGGTGAAGGTACCGGGTGGGATAGGGTGGGAGTTGTTGGTTCCTCACTGAAGTTGATCAGCCAGTCCTCATTTTCCGTGGGGTTAGGGTTAGGGTTAGGCTAACAGCCCTGGTCAGACTTCTGATGGAGCTCCACTTCCGGGGTGAGGGTCGGCTCTGTACTCTCTCTCTCTCGGACTCTGGCTGACGGGTCGCGGCGGGTGGTAGCTCTCCGTCTGCAGGGGGCTTACACGAGTACTCCGTGATCGAGGGAGGTGATTCAGGCTCTGGGTCTGGCTGTATCCTGGATCGGGACCGGACGCTCTCCAGACACCTAATAACGGTTTCCCTCCAGTTCAGTCCGGTTGGTGTCTGGGAGGTCCATGTGTTGATGGAAATTGGCCCCGAACCAGAACAAGTTCTTCAGGGTCTCGTCGTCATAGGGGCAGGTCATGGCAAGACGAAAGAAGTGGGTGGCAAATGTGAGGAAATCAGTGCTCTCCTGAGCCACCGAAATAATTTGAACGCTTATATCCATTTTGGAGGTCCGGTCATCTGTCACAGGTGCGTGCAGGCAGGAAGACGAATACAGATGAATCAAGTTCAAAACGTAGTTTAATCACAAACAATCTCAAGGCAGGTAGGCAGGCAACAGCACAACATGTATATAATAACATGCATATAACAATATATAACATATATATAACAATATATAACATGCCTCATAGGTGGGGTACATTGTAACATGGCCATATGACAGCTTAAAATGTCATCTGATACAATCAAAAAAAATATCCAAGACAAACTAAAATATTTTTGTCAATAAAATACAATTATTAACTTTATCAAATAAAATAATGACATTTTTTAATAAAAATTTTTAATTTGACAACAAACACACTGCAAAACACAGCCATACAGCATAGTTCAATAAAAATAATTAATAATTTCTGAACATTGACTCTCAGTCTTTATTCACCTTTTTCTCATGGTTTCCCAATAGAATTTATAAAAGTATAGAATATAATAGCATAGTTCTAATAGGGGCTCATTGTAATGCAGTGTTACAACATGCCCCACCTGCGCAACTGGGATTTAAACCTGGCTCGTGTCTTCTGCTGGTTAGATCAGCGTTGAGATCATCTCAACGGCTAAAAAACAGATATAAGATTTAAATAATACCAGATTTTTCTAATTTTAAATAAACACAAAAAACAGAGATGAAAAATTAATTTAAGTAGGAAATTTACTTTTGCTATGGTTAAATAAATGTTCAGTGATAGCTTCCAAAGATTTTTTAATTTTGGCGCATTTTTTTTTTCTCTGTAGTGTTGATATGGCAACTAGTAAATACTCTAAGTTTGTCATGCTGGCATGTGTGGAAAGTTTTAAACCATGTGTGTTACAGCTAACCCTGCGTTAGGTTGTGCCCCGCTCACCCCTAAATGCCACAGTCAAACCTGAGAAAATAGTACGTGAACCATTTAAATGTTGATGCATTTGCATACTTTTGCTTTGTATATTTTTGCTTCCACAAGGGCCTGCAAAAACAAATGTAAACAAAGATATCAACTTGAGGAAATCACATTTAGAAAATGAACCTCCTGAACAGATCCAGGTAAGACTGCTGACTTCTTTGTCATCATCATGATTTATGTACAATATCTGAACGAGAGTTTCCCTGATTTAAAATAAATATTTTCTTTTTTTCCTGTGACTTTCCTAAAAAAAAAAAAAAAAGATTGCTGATGATCAACAGCCAATCAAAACACACCAGGTCTGTATAAAACTTTTTCTTGACAAACTAAGCAACCACAAAATGGTGAATCCAAAACAACTATTTATATAAAACCCCCAATATCATTTTGTACAAAACCATCAGTTGTTATATCTGAATCCAACATTAATTGCATTTAATTTAAATTATCTTACATTGTGTGTGACTATGGGGGTCATTGAGTCAAAAAGATTGAGAACCACTTTGATCCTTTATTTTTAAGAGTGACTGCTGCTGTTCAAGAAAGTGACATTGATACAAATGTGCAACTATTGCATTCTATTCGTGCCTATTCATGACAACAGTTTGATTGCTTTTTTATGGAGCATTTTTATCCTCCCCTCAGGGTGGAGTGAACATGCACGTTTTTGAAGACTGTTGCGGTGGATCCATTGATCAACTTAGGAATAACCTGCTCTATCCGCTATTTCCCAATGTTAGTTCTAAACACATTTAGTTGTATACTATTAATAATGATAGTCTCAGTGTATAATATAATGTCATTGTGCTTTATAAAGGTGCGTACTACAGTGAGCAGACTTGCTGTGTCCCCTCAATGGAGCAATTATGGTCTGAGAATCTTTGGCTACCTTCATCCTTCAGAAACTGGTAGGTCCAGCATGAAAATAAAAGTTTTTTATTGTATATGGAATGTAATTATACACATATAAAGGCAATTAACACATACACTGATATTTTTCTGTTTTTAGAGGAATATATTTTTGCTGTTGCCTCTGATGATAATTCAGAGTTCTGGCTCAGTTTAAACGAAAGTCCAGAAAACCTTCAACTTCTCGCTCATGTTGGTGAGGTAATATCTGGTGTGAATGTGGGTGTGTTTGTTTGAGATCCAAATGGGTGAGATTTACTATGGAAGTGAAAATAAAATTATGCAATTTATCAGGCTACACTATTAGACCTTACCAGGCTTTTTTACAGTAAAATACTGTTGCCAATAATTTACTGTTAATTGTACAGTTATTTACTGTAATCTACAGTATGTTACTGTAAAAATACCATGCACTAAATTAAAACTCGAGTTACCTAATTTCATTTGCAGAAAGCGACTGCCTTAAATAGGCCAACTGCCATTTAAATTTATAAACTACTATTTATAATGCGCTAGCAATGTGAGTATATTATTGCTGTGAATTTATTTCACTTGAGTCCACAAAAAATATTTTAAATACAGAGATTTTCACTGGATCAGCAACTACACAGTTACTGACTTTAAATAAAGCAACATGCAGCAGATCATCAGTGTTTTTGGTCTTTTGCTGGACTGAAGCACAGGCTCTACTCTTCAGCACAATGGTAACACACAAAACTCAAATTTACGGTAAACTACTGGTAACATATACGTATATATGAAATATTCCTTGAATAATTTAAAAAAGGGGAATTAATGACTGTCAAAAATCCTTTATAAGCAAAACATTTTTGGAACAGTCACAAAGAAAGTCAGAACCAGTTTGGCAACACATAAGAGTGCAAACAAGACTTGACAAAGGATTGAATTAACTAAAGAAATTAAATAAACACTACTGATTACAAACAATGAGGTACAAAGATATTCATCTCACTGTGCTACTCAATGTAGTAGCAGGTGCGTCCGAAATTGCATACTGTCTGAGAAGGTACTATATTTGATGAGGAACGATCTTTGTGACCATTAAAAAACGATGTTCTATATAGTATAAATGTTTGTAGTATGAATGAAATCTGGAAGTACTACATACGTGTTGGTTTTGTCATTTGGCCTTCTGTGTTAATTGTGTCGCTTCGCTGCCATTCACAACTCCTCTCCATTTGCTATGGGTTGCTATGGATGATGTCAACACGCTTACTAACTATGCCCACAGTGATTGGCTGATGGGGGGAGGGGTCTCTGTCAGTGATGTAATCATAGAAATATTTATTTAAACCTTTATTTAAATAAAGGTTTTAAAATAAAAATGTTGCCATATTCAGATAAAGATTTTAAAATGTAGGCTAAGTGTCACTAATTAAACAAGTATATGTTCCGTTGTCAACCTCTTACATGTCTGCATCTCAAGAGATTGCAGAATTCAAGTGGCAAATAATGTTTTAAAAACAAAGTTCGGGAGGAGTACCTTCAAATTATCTATTAAATCAGCTCAAGAGGCTTGAGGCATACACAACCAACTCACCTAGTTACATCGCCAGTTTTCTGCATCCTTCCACCACCCCGACTTCTCTCTCGGCCCAGACGGGGATATAGGGGAGTACTCTGTATTTGGGCTAAATTCCGAGCTTGGAGCCTCCCCTCGGACAGCAGCTAAATACGCTTATTTTACTTGTTTACCTTATTCGATCATTTGTAAGTGTGAACTTGTGCAACAACTGCCACAGGTAATAAGATATTATTTACTTATTTATTTATTAAAGATTTTAGGCGTTTTTGCCTTTTTATTATGATAGGACAGTGAGTAGACAGGAAGCGAAGTGGGAGAAAGAAAGGGGGTACGGGAAAGGTCCACGAGCCGGAACTCAAACTCGGCTCACCCAAGCTTCCCACAAGGCTATTGGCGCCGACGATGGGACTTTATTTTCAACCTGACGGAATGTTTTATTCTCCATCATTCAATGCATATTGCCTGTATTTAAATGAACCTTTATGTTATGTCATCGCAGATCTATCTAATCTATAAATCAAAATATTTATAAGGGGAGAAGGCTCAGTACCCAAGGCTCTATCGCTTATTGTCTCAATGGTGTTCAGTGTCTTTGGGCGGATTGACTGCAACAGCCATTTTAGGATTGTTTGTGATTTGGTCTTAGTGACTACCCCTAACTATTCAGAGATTTAGGAGCTGGTTTTAGCGTATACAGTGGGGAGAACAAGTATTTGATACACTGCCGATTTTGCAGGTTTGCCCACTTACAAAGCATGTAGAAGTCTGTAATTTTTATCATAGGTACTCTTCAACTGTGAGTGACAGAATCTAAAACAAAAATCCAGAAAATCACATTGTATGATTTTTAAGTAATTAATTTGCATTTTATTGCATGACAGAAGTATTTGATACATCAGAAAAGCAGAACTTAATATTTGGTACAGAAACCTTTGTTTGCAATTACAGAGATCATACGTTTCCTGTAGTTCTTGACCAGGTTTGCACACACTGCAGCAGGGATTTTGGCCCACTCCTCCATACAGACCTTCTCCAGATCCTTCAGGTTTTCAGGGCTGTCGCGGGGCAATACAGACTTTCAGCTCCCTCCAAAGATTTTCTATTGGGTTCAGGTCTGGAGACTGGCTAGGCCACTCCAGGACCTTGAGATGCTTCTTACGGAGCCACTCCTTAGTTGCCCTGGCTGTGTGTTTCGGGTCGTTGTCATGCTGGAAGACCCAGCCACGACCCATCTTCAATGCTCTTAATGAGGAAGGAGGTTGTTGGCCAAGATCTCGTGATACATGGCCCCATCCATCCTCCCCTTAATACGGTGCAGTCGTCCTGTCCCCTTTGCAGAAAAGTATCCCCAAAGAATGATGTTTCCACCTCCATGCTTCACGGTTGGGATGGTGTTCTTGGGGTTGTGCTCATCCTTCTTCTTCCTCCAAACACGGCGAGTGAAGTTTAGACCAAAAAGCTCTATTTTTGTCTCATCAGACCACATGACCATCTCCCATTCCTCCTCTGGATCATCCAGATGGTCATTGGCAAACTTCAGACGGGCCTGGACATGCGCTGGCTTGAGCAGGGGGACCTTGCGTGCGCTGCAGGATTTTAATCCATGACAGCGTAGTGTATTACTAATGGTTTTCTTTGAGACTGTGGTCCCAGCTCTCATCAGGTCATTGACCAGGTCCTGCCATGTAGTTCTGGGCTGATCCCTCATCTTCCTCATGATCATTGATGCCCCACGAGGTGAGATCTTGCATGGTGCCCCAGACCGAGAGAGATTGACCGTCATCTTGAACTTCTTCCATTTTCTAATAATTGCGCAGTTATTGCCTTCTCACCAAGCAGCTTGCCTATTGTCCTGTAGCCCATCCCAGCCTTGTGCAGGTCTACAATTTTATCCCTGATGTCCTTACACAGCTCTCTGGTCTTGGCCATTGTGGAGAGGTTGGAGTCTGTTTGATTGAGTGTGTGGACAGGTGTCTTTTATACAGGTAACGAGTTCAAACAGGTGCAGTTAATACAGGTAATGAGTGGAGAACAGGAGGGCTTCTTAAAGAAAAACTAACAGGTCTGTGAGAGCCGGAATTCTTACTGGTTGGTAGGTGATCAAATACTTATGTCATGCAATAAAATGCAAATTAATTATTTAAAAATAATACAATGTGATTTTCTGGATTTTTGTTTTAGATTCCGTCTCTCACAGTTGAAGTGTACCTATGAGAAAAATTACAGACCTCTACATGCTTTGTAAGTGGGCAAACCTGGAAAAACGGCAGTGTATCAAATACTTATTTTCCCCACTGTATATACAGTGGTGGCCAAAATTATTAGAACACTTGGCATCTGGGAGTCGTCTTATTGGGCCTGGATTTATTTTCCAAGAGGACAATGACCCAAAACATTCTTCTAACTATTGCCGGAACTACCTGCGATGTAAGGAATCTGCTGGAACATTGAAAATGATGGACTGGCCCCCTCAAAGTCTGGACCTCAACCCCATCGAGCACATTTGGGGCGAGTTGGAAAATAAACTGGACAGATCTATTGTACATTCAAAGGAAAGCCTTTGGCTTCAGTTGCAAAAGGCATGGGATAACATTAGTGTTGAAGTTCTCAGAGGGCACACTATGCCAGAGAGATGTGCTGCTGTAATTGCTGCAAAAGATGGACATACCGAATATTAAAGTTAAAAGTGGATAAAAAACAGTACGACACACTTCATCTGATATTTGATGGTCAGAGCAACCATCTGCATGTTTCATGAACGTTATGAAATTAAATCCTGTTTTGGAGGCAAAAAAGGTCAATATTTTCAGATCTGTCAGGTGTTCTAATAATTTTGGCCACCACTGTACAACCATAAAATGTGACTTGAGTGTTTAACACCTTTTCAATGGCATTGTGGCATGTTTCTGTTCACAAATCAGACAGGATATGAATGGACTGCTCCAGGCGAGTATTGGAAATTTGCATCCCAGATATCCAAACCTGTCTTGTATGGGATATTTATTTTTGGATTATTTATAAAAACATACTCGAAAAAGACTGTAGAACCCAACTGATGCCAGTCTCTTTTTCTTCCCTAGGTTAGTGAAAGACATGAAATATTTTTTTGAAGTCCTTTTAAAACAGAATTCCGGAATTGATCATCTGGAAATAGCGGTATGTACTGTTTGTGTGTGTTACAAAGATAGTTTAGCTTTTATAATGAACTTAACATGGTACTTGTTGATCTCAGATTCTCTTTTTCTTCTGCAGTGGAGTTTAAACCATGACAATGGCACTTTTTCTGTGATAACCTCTGAGTTTTTATCATTATATGAAGGTATGTCTGTCACAAAATGACAAAATTATGAGCCTGGTGAGAGAAATGGTAAAAGTTTCGCAAAATTTTGTTGATGTGATGTTATGAAGGCATCTGTAAGGTATCTGTCAAGAATAAATATAACTGTTATGTGTACTTTGCAACAGAAAGGATAATCAGGCTTGATCAGGCAAAATGAAAGTTGTCATTATTTACTCACCCTCATGTCATTCTAAGCCCATAACACGTTCGTTCATCTTCAGAACACAAATGAAGATCTTCTTAAAGAAATCTCAGTCTACGCAACTACCACTTTCACGAGTTCACACTTACATCAAATTAAATAGTGTAAAGATTATGCATATTTGGCTTGGAATTCTGGCCCGAACCCAGAGTATCCCCCCCATGATAGAGATAGTCTAGAACTAGACTGTATTGTATTATGTATATGTAGCCTACTTGTAAGTATTGTGTTGACATCTAATAAGAGTTTATTAAATCAAAGTGAGGAGATGGGTGGTGGAGGGATGCTAAAAAACTGTCAACGAAAGGAGGTAAATCTGCTGTATATATACACCTCTTATCGTTGATTAAATTGATTAACTTAATGTGCTCCACTCGTGTTTAATTAGGTTTAATTATCTGAACGTGCTGCTCCCAAAATTTGTTAATAAAACATCACTTCAAGCCCCAGAAAGGTAGTAAAGACATCATTAAAGTAATCCATGTGACTCCAGTGGTTTAACCTCAAATTTATGAAGCAACACAATGGAATACTTGCATTATGTCTTTACTACCTTTCTAGGGCTTGAAAGTGGTAGTTGCATAGACTGTCAATGGAGGGACAGAAAGCTGTCAGATTTCATTAAAGGGGACACATATCCTTTTCACAAGATGTAATATAAATCTCTGGTGTCCCCGGAATGTGTCTGTAAAGTTTCAGATCAAAATACTCCCCAGATAATTTATTATAGCTTGTCAAATTTGCCGCTATTTGGGTGTGAGGAAAAACGCATCGTTTTTTGTGTGTGTTCCTTTAAATACAAATGAGCCGCTGCTCTCCACCCCCCTTCCAGTGGCTCCTTACACTAGCTTTGGATACAACGTCAACAACAAAATGAATTTCACTCAGCTAAAATGTCAGAAATAACCAGTTGTGCAGCCTTACATATTTGAACCGGAGTCGGACACAAATGAGAGACTCAGGTAGAGGCTGCAACTTTTAGTCTGCACCTGGGCGTTTCTGAATGGTTAGTGGATACATTTATGTAACGTCATGTTAATCTCTAAATTGTTGTATAGGTGCTTGTGTGGAACGTAACATGTCTGTCACCCGACTATACTATGCATAATAAATGTGCGTTTATGAATTACACAGACGGTGAGCGTTTTCGGAAAAAAAATAACATAGCTCTAGTCTCTGTGAATACAGTCAGAGACTATGGTAACTTTAGCCATATTAGCTGTACAGCATTCCAGAAAGCTCATTCAGAAACCAAATTTGCAAACATTCACAAAATATGAAGTGCCATCCTTACTTGTTCTGGATAGGAAGTTAGAGCACGAAGCATATATTGACCCATCCTTCAGAAACAACTTTTTCGCAAATCCATTGTTGTACTGACCCTCGTTGGAGAAGCAGTCATGCGTAAAACGATTAACATTTAATTTTTTTACGATTAACAAAATATATAACATTTTACCAACATTCTTCACCACATTTCCTTCAAAAGTGAAATTCATCCACGGTGTTCTCAGTGGCTCGGATGCCGGGAGTCTATAGAGACTCGTATGTTCGTTGGTACATCCAACAACAGAACATTTGTAATGTTTTTTGGCGCAGACATTGTAATACTCTAGCTAGCTGATACAGCGAGTAAACAGAAATGGCGGTCTCTGTGCTTCTCACTCAGGGGTGTGTCTATGCTAAAAGAGCAGCTCAGCAACAGTCATGGGCAGAGTTTTCCTACTCTTACGTAGGTCAGGTGTAGGGGGAAATCTGGAACAGCTTGTTATGAGAGCTTGATAATGATTGATGGGGATTATAAAAAAAGTATTGGGTGGATTTTTACCATTATAACGCACACTGTGGACACACATCTGTGGTCAAACACCTTATAAAAGTGAATTTTGCATATTGTGTCCCCTTTAAAAAGATCTTCATTTGCGTTCCAAAGATAAACAAATGTCTTACAGGTTTGGAACTGGTGAGTAATTAATGACAGAATTTTCATTTTTGGGTGAACTAACCCTTTAATACCTATATATTTACATTGAAAACATGTACACTCATTTCTTTGTCAGATGAATCTACTCTACAAATGGGAGATATTGAGCACATACCTCAAACAAAAGCAAGTTACGATAGACTCCTTGAGCCGATTCCCTTGTCACCCCATCCTGTAGGAGACATGATCAGAGAAGACCCACGGGATCACATCTATAAACGTCAGCATTATTTACAATTTACATGGAAATTTGGAGATTACAATTGCCTGACTGACATTTTAATTGCTCTCTTTCCGTTAACCAGACAAAATGCTAGATGAATCCTACCTGAAAGATTTGTTTCCCAAATGCCATTACAAACCAAGTTACATACTCAGTGGAGAGATTGGACGATATAAAGGTGTATATATGGTAAGTTAGACATTTTTAATCTCTGCATAAACTCAGCTCTGATTCTGACAAAAACATCTCAGTTTCTTTTATAACCACTGATTTTTTGCTGATAATCGACAACTATGTATCAAATATCGGCAAAATTTAACGGCAATAGTTTTTTTTTACAACTACAGCCTCTATAGGTGAAATATAAACGTTTGTTAACCAATATTTATAGCTAATGTTAGCATGCTAATGTGCTAATGTTAGTGATTCCTACATTGCAAAAGAATATACACTCACCTAAAGGATTATTAGGAACACCTGTTCAATTTCTCATTAATGCAATTATCTAATCAACCAATCACATGGCAGTTGCTTCAATGCATTTAGGGGTGTGGTCCTGGTCAAGACAATCTCCTGAACTCCAAACTGAATGTCAGAATGGGAAAGAAAGGTGATTTAAGCAATTTTGAGCGTGGCATGGTTGTTGGTGCCAGACGGGCCGGTCTGAGTATTTCACAATCTGCTCAGTTACTGGGATTTTCACGCACAACCATTTCTAGAGTTTACAAAGAATGGTGTGAAAAGGGAAAAACATCCAGTATGCGGCAGTCCTGTGGGCGAAAATGCCTTGTTGATGCTAGAGGTCAGAGGAGAATGGGCCGACTGATTCAAGCTGATAGAAGAGCAACTTTGACTGAAATAACCACTCGTTACAACCGAGGTATGCAGCAAAGCATTTGTGAAGCCACAACACGCACAACCTTGAGGCGGATGGGCTACAACAGCAGAAGACCCCACCGGGTACCACTCATCTCCACTACAAATAGGAAAAAGAGGCTACAATTTGCACGAGCTCACCAAAATTGGACAGTTGAAGACTGGAAAAATGTTGCCTGGTCTGATGAGTCTCGATTTCTGTTGAGACATTCAGATGGTAGAGTCAGAATTTGGCGTAAACAGAATGAGAACATGGATCCATCATGCCTTGTTACCACTGTGCAGGCTGGTGGTGGTGGTGTAATGGTGTGGGGGATGTTTTCTTGGCACACTTTAGGCCCCTTAGTGCCAATTGGGCATCGTTTAAATGCCACGGCCTACCTGAGCATTGTTTCTGACCATGTCCATCCCTTTATGACCACCATGTACCCATCCTCTGATGGCTACTTCCAGCAGGATAATGCACCATGTCACAAAGCTCGAATCATTTCAAATTGGTTTCTTGAACATGACAATGAGTTCACTGTACTAAAATGGCCCCCACAGTCACCAGATCTCAACCCAATAGAGCATCTTTGGGATGTGGTGGAACGGGAGCTTCGTGCCCTGGATGAGCATCCCACAAATCTCCATCAACTGCAAGATGCTATCCTATCAATATGGGCCAACATTTCTAAAGAATGCTTTCAGCACCTTGTTGAATCAATGCCACGTAGAATTAAGGCAGTTCTGAAGGCGAAAGGGGGTCAAACACAGTATTAGTATGGTGTTCCTAGTAATCCTTTAGGTGAGTGTGTATATATACAGTAACAGTACCGGTCAAAATTTGAATGTTTTTGAAAGTAGTCTCTTAATTTACCAAGGCTGCATTTATTTGACAAAAAACACAATAAAAACAGTAATACTGTGAAATATTATTACAATTTAACTGGTTTCTGTTGTAATATTGTAACGAATTGCTGAGAGACGAGGCAGAGAAAGAATCCACTTGCATGCACGCTTTTAATGATAACACGCCACATGAAAAGACAGGAGCATCTGACCCAGAACACGAACACAATCCACCACAGAAAACAGCAGACAATGACTAGCAACACATAATTGAAAACCTTAAATACACAGAATAATGAGTAGATAATTAACTGCAGGTGTGTTCAATGACGGTAACTATAGCAACTAATATGACAATGAGGAGAGACAGAGGCACTATTTGAGGGGACAGCCATTTGTAGTGGTGTCCGTAACCATAGTGGATGTTATTGAGTGCACTCATTCTATCCCACAATGCACCGCAATAACGAGTGTACAGCCGATGTACACACAACGGCTGTCTGAATTCACTCACTCATTTTCATTCACTCCTTCAAGTGAACTATATTAGTGGACTAACGTAGGAAATAGTGAATGAGGGTTTAGGGGGCGATTTCGGATTCAGCCAGAAACCAAACAGGAAGAGAACATGGAAACAATGAAAATAGAGAAGGCACTTCAACATAAACGTCCATACAAAACAAAAGACACAGAACTGGGATCGAATTTATTCATGTGATGGCAAAGCTGAATTTACAGTATCATTACTCACATGATCTTTATTATTGTCACATGATCTTTCAGAAATCATTCTTATATGCTGATTTGGTGCTAAAGAAACATTTCTTATTATTATCAATGTTAAACACAGTTGTGCTGCGTAATATTTTTGTGGAAACTGTGACTTTCTTTTTTAGGATTCTTTGACGAATAGAAAGTTCAAAAGAACAGCATTTTTGTAATATTTATTAATTTCATAAATGTATTTACTGTTTTTTTATGTGCCTTTGGTAAATAAAAGTATTATTTTTATTTATTTATTTATTTATTAAATCTTACTTACCTTAAACTTTTGAATGGCAGTGTATCAGCTAAAACAGCTGAAACTGTTTTCAACATTGATAATAATAAGAAATGAACTTGAAAGAATGATTTCTGAAAGATCATGTGGCACTGAAGACTGAAGTAATGGCTACTGAAAATTCAAATAGGTTTATGGTTTAGCATTAGGGGATAGAATGTAAAGTTTGTACAGTACAATTTATAAAACAGCAGTGTAAAAGTATAAAAATTAACAGAAATATGTAACACTTTACAATAAAGTTAAATTTGAAAGTTAATTAAAGTTAAATTGTTAAAGTTAATTTCATTAACATTAGTTAATTCTTTTGGTATCAAGAACTAACAATGAACAACTTTACAGCATTTATTTATCTTACTATTAATATCTACATGTATTAATACATCACTGATATGTTAGTTTGGTTTTGTTCTGTTCCTGTGTTCCCAGTCATTGTTAGTTTCCATGTTAATTAGTTACACACCTGTTTCTTGTGTCATTAATTAGCCCTGTGTATTTAAGCCCTCTGTTCCTTCTGTTTATTGTCTTGTGTAAACTTTGTGTGGATTGTTGCCTGTGTTCGAGCCTCTCTTTCTTTATTAAATATATTCTAATTGTTCATTCTGTCACGCATAATTTGGATTACAAACAGCCTGCCTGTAACAATTGAAGTATAACTATACAAGTATAAACATGATAACATGATTTGACAAAGAACAATATTTAAAACTCAACTTTGACCTAGATTAATAAGCAATAAAATAATTGAACTGTTAAGTGTTACCGAAAGACCAAATTACTCTTTTGTCTAATTATTGTAATTAAATTGATAAATTGTATATATTGTAACAACTTGCCACATTAAAGAGACATATCCTGTAAACAATCAGGCTAATTAATATCTTTGGCCCTGTTTCTTGTTCTTATAGATTCAGTTTTCTTCAGTGTACCCAAATGACTACACAAGGCAAACTAATGATCGCAATGATGAGATGTGCTTTTACAAACAAGATCCATCATTTCAGGAAAAGTATGAAGCATACAGTATTGCATTAATCTGTAGTCTTCACATTATTTGACAAGTTTCACCTGCACTTCTTGTTTGTAACTAACTCTACGCTACTTGTATATGTTTTGTACATGCTTCACTTTTTTAGTATAGGACTTGCTGCTTACCTGACCGAGGTTGAAGACCTTGATGTACAAAAGATAGATACAGGTACAACTCTTTTTCTGATATAAATCCTACAAATAAAAGTTACAGAAAGAGTTTTACATCTTGAAATTAAATCCCTGATTTATTGTGAAAGATTCTGCTCATGAAATTTTCTTTTTGGTTGATGTCACCTAGGCCATTGTTAATAGCAAATTGTGTTAGGCTACTGTTGTAGGTGATGCAGCAATATTAATAGGTAATGGTGGATTTGAATTAATGTAATATAACTTTTTTTAATCATACAATCAATTCCCAATTAATAAAATAAAGTTGAAACCCAGTAAATATATACCCAGTATACAGTGCATCTGGAAAGTGTTCACAGTGCGTCACACATGAAATGTTTGATGAAAAATGTTTACACATTTTGTTATGTTACAGTCTTATTCCAAAATGGATTCAATTCATTATTTTCTTCAAAATTCTACAAACAATAACCCAAAATGACAACGTGAAAGAAGTTTGTTTGAAATCTTTGCAAATTTATAAAAAAAAATACCATACAAGCCTGATTGGTGGAGTGCTCCAGAGATGGTTGTTCTTCTGGAAGGTTCTCCTCTCTCCACAGAGAAACGCTGGAGCTCTGTCAGAGTGACCATAGGGTTCTTGGTCATCTCCCTGACTAAGGCCCTTCTCCCCCGATCGCCTAGTTTGACCGGGCGGCCAGTTCTAGGAAGAGTCCTGGTGGCTCCAAACTTCTTCCATTTACGGATGATGGAGTCCACTGTGCTCATTGGGACCTTCAATGCTGCAGAAATTTTTCTGTACCCTTCCCCAGATACAATCCTGTCTCTGAGGTCTACAGTCAATTTCTTGGACTTCAGGGCTTGGTTTGTGCTCTGACATGCACTGTTAACTGTGGGACCTTATATAGACAGGTGTATGCCTTTCCAAATCATGTCCAATTTACCACAGGTGGACTCCAATCAAGTTGTAGAAACATCTCAAGGATGATCAGTGGAAACAGGATGCACCTGAGCTTTTAATTTTTAATAAGATTTCAAATGTTGTCATAATGTGGTATTGTTTGTAGAATGTTGAGGAAAATAATGAATTTAATCCATTTTGGAATAAGGCTGTAACATAACAAAATGTGTAAAAAGTGAAGCGCTGTGAATACTTTCATAACATTATGACCACTGACAGGTAAAGCGAATAACACTGATTATCTCTTCATCACGGCACCTGTTAGTGGGTGGGATATATTAGGCAGCAAGTGAACATTTTGTGTTAGAAGAAGGAAAAATGGGCAAGCGTAAGGATTTGAGCGAGTTTGACAAGGGCCGTCAGAGCATCTCCAAAACTGCAGCTCTTGTGGGGTGTTCCCGGTCTGCAGTGGTCAGTATCTATCAAAAGTGGTCCAAGGAAGGAACAGTGGTGAACAGGCTACAGGGTCATGGGCGGTCAAGGCTCAGTGATGCACGTGGGGAGCGAAGGCTGGCACTCAAATTGCTTAAAAAGTTAATGCTGGTTCTGATAGAAAGGTGTCAGAATACACAGTGCATCACAGTTTGTTGCGTATGGGGCTGCATAGCCGCAGACCAGTCAGGGTGCCCATGCTGACCCTTGTCCACCTGCGAAAACACCAACACATGGGGACACATGGCACCAGGATGCACTATGGGAAGAAGGCAATCCGGCGGAGGCACTGTGATGCTTTGGGCAACGTTCTGCTGGGAAACCTTGGGTCCTGCCATCCATGTGGATGTTACTTTGACACGTATCACCTACCTAAGCATTGTTGCAGACCATGTACACCCTTTCATGGAAACGGTATTCCCTGGTGGCTGTGGCCTCTTTCAGCCACTGCCACAAAGCAAAAATGGTTCAAGAATGGTTTGAGGAGCACAACGAGTTTGAGGTGTTGACTTGGCCTCCAAATTCCCTAGATCTCAATCCAATCGAGCATCTGTGGGATGTGCTGAACAAACAAGTCTGATCCATGGAGGCCCCACCACGCAACTTACAGGACTTAAAGGATCTGCTTCTAACATCTTGGTGCCAGATACCACAGAACACCTTCAGGGGTCTAGTGGAGTCCATGTCTCGACGAGTCAGGGCTGTTTTGGCAGCAAAAGGGGGACCAACAAAATATTAGGTCATAATGTTATGCCTGATCTATATATATATATTAGTGCTGGGGAAAAATTAATCGTGATAAATATATATACAAAATAAAAGTTTGTATTTACATAATATATGTGTGTGTACTGTGTATAAGTATTATGTATATATAAATACACACATGTATATATTTAAGAAATATTTGCATGTATAAACTGTATATATAATCTATATATTATCTTATATATAAATATATTTTTTTTATAAAAATATACATATTTTTCTCAAATATATAGATGCATGTGTATTTATAAATACATAATAATTATACACAGTACATACACATATATTATGTAAACACAAACTTTTATTTTGGATGTGATTAATCACGATTAATTTTTTCCCAGCACTAATATATATATATATATATATATACAATATATATATTAGTGCTGGGATATATTATATATATATATATATATATATATATATTTACAGTGGGGAGAACAAGTATTTGATACACTGCCGATTTTGCAGGTTTACCCACTTACAAAGCATGTAGAAGTCTGTAATTTTTATCATAGGTACTCTTCAACTGTGAGTGACGGAATCTAAAATCCAAAAATCCAGAAAATCACATTGTATGATTTTTAAGTAATTAATTTGCATTTTATTGCATGACATAAGTATTTGATACATCAGAAAAGCAGAACTTAATATTTGGTACAGAAAGCTTTGTTTGCAATTACAGAGATCATACGTTTCCTGTACTTCTTGACCAGGTTTGCGCACACTGCAGAAGGGATTTTGGCCCACTCCTCCATACAGACCTTCTCCAGATCCTTCAGGTTTCGGGGCTGTCGCTGGGCAATACGGACTTTCAGCTCCCTCCAAAGATTTTCTATTGGGTTCAGGTCTGGAGACTGGCTAGGCCACTCCAGGACCTTGAGATGCTTCTTACGGAGCCACTCCTTAGTTGCCCTGGTTGTGTGTTTCGGGTCGTTGTCATGCTGGAAGACCCAGCCACGACCCACCTTCAATGCTCTTACTGATGGAAGGAGGTTGTTGGCCAAGATCTCGCGATACATGGCCCCATCCATCCTCCCCTCAATACGGTGCAGTCGTCCTGTCCCCTTTGCAGAAAAGTATCCCCAAAGAATGATGTTTCCACCTCCATGCTTCACGGTTGGGATGGTGTTCTTGGGGTTGTACTCATCCTTCTTCTTCCTCCAAACACGGCGAGTGGAGTTTAGACCAAAAAGCTCTATTTTTGTCTCATCAGACCACATGACCTTCTCCCATTCCTTGGCAAACTTCAGATGGGCATGGACATGCGCTGGCTTGAGCAGGGGGACCTTGCATGCGCTGCAGGATTTTAATCCATGACGGCGTAGTGTGTTACTAATGGTTTTCTTTGAGACTGTGGTCCCAGCTCTCTTAAGGTCATTGACCAGGTCCTGCCGTGTAGTTCTGGGCTGATCCCTCACCTTCCTCATGATCATTGATGCCCCACGAGGTGAGATCTTGCATGGTGCCCCAGACCGAGGGAGATTGACCGTCATCTTGAACAACTTCCATTTTCTAATAATTGCGCCAACAGTTGTTGCCTTCTCACCAAGCTGCTTGCCTATTGTCCTGTAGCCCATCCCAGCATTGTGCAGGTCTACAATTTTATCCCTGATGTCCTTACACAGCTCTCTGGTCTTGGCCATTGTGGAGAGGTTAGAGTCTGTTTGATTGAGTGCGTGGACAGGTGTCTTTTATACAGGTAACGAGTTCAAACAGGTGCAATTAATACAGGTAATGAGTGGAGAACAGGAGGGCTTCTTTAAGAAAAACTAACAGGTCTGTGAGAGCCGGAATTCTTATTGGTTGGTAGGTGATCAAATACTTATGTCATGCAATAAAATGCAAATTAATTATTTAAAAATCATACAATGTGATTTTCTGGATTTTTGTTTTAGATTCCGTTTCTCACAGTTGAAGAGTACCTATGATAAAAATTACAGACCTCTACATGCTTTGAAAGTAGGAAAACCTGCAAAATCGGCAGTGTATCAAATACTTGTTCTCCAACCTTACACAACAGGCTAACATAACAGTGACTAGACAAAGACTGAGTGAACAAGAGGAACTAAAATAGCAGACAGAAACGAGATAATTAACTAAACACAGCTGAACCAAATGAACTCATAATGACGGTGACCATGGAAACAAGGAGTGGCGGGAAACTGAACAAAAAAATGAATCAAAATACAAACTGAAAGTCCAAAACACAAACAGAATTGTGACAGATGAATTATTAGAAAAAATTAATGCACATCTTCACAGAGCGGGTGTTCATTATTTTTTCTAATTCAAAGGCCCGGAGTCAATTATTCCGCTTATACTATGGATACCACACCTCAAAACATTGTTCAGATGATTTATTTCAAGACATTTGTCCGGCTCTTGTGTGTAGGACTAATTTCTTACTCATCTCATCCCAAGCCTCCATTACTAATTCCAAAACATAATTTTAGAGCTAGTAACGGAGGCTTCAGCCACTGATAGCAGACTAATGCAGTTATTAATGCAGAGAGAGAGAGAGAGAGAGATTAAGTGTGTGTATTACGTCAGTCTGTGCGTCTCTCAACAGTGTTACCAACCAGCGTCTCTACTAATAGCGAAACTGTAGGTTTTTTTACTCAAGAACAGCACTGTTATTACCTCGCTAAAGAGAAATGTCATGTAGCTTTTAAGTTGATAAACTATTTTACTGATAAAATCGTCAGAGCAGCGTTGACAACACGTTTCTGTGCAGGTGTGTCCGTACTGTATGTGTGTGTTTGAGTGTGAGGCAGAGAGGGAAAAACCGTACTTAATTTTGTGGCAAAAAATATGGAAATAATTTGTTGATTTTATCCTATTGTTTACTTTATTTATTTGCATGTTCAGTGTCGTTGTGGGTTTTGGTTCTTTTTCTGTTGTAGGCTGTATAAGGACCTTTTGAAATAACTGAAATCATTTAGCGAAGTGATATGGAACTGAAACGCGGTCAAGACCTGCCTGGAACTAATTATTATTTACCTGTGTATTTCCCTGAAAATAATTGCACACCTTAGAACGTTCGTCAACCAGTCAGATTCAAGCATTCAACAGCCTCGTAGTATAAACATGCTGAAAGCAGGAAGAATTTTTCTGCCCACAAGCTGTATCCCAGTGTACAATTACACAAAAGTGAAAAAGAGAGGAAATACATTTAAACCTCTTTGTACACCTGACATTTGAGACATTTGGTTTAAATCTATATCATTAATGCTACCCTACAGTATAGAAAAAAATGGTTCTTATTATGAAGACAGTCCTTTGTGAACTAGACAGTTCTTTTTCTAAACCTAGAGTGATTCAAAGAACCATTATTTTTACAAATGTAGGCTGCAATTATATACTACAGAGCAAATGCAATAATTACTGAATTTAGTACTCTTATAAAACCCAGGTGAAGGTCCTTTTTGGCAGCGTGTCTATGATGTGAAACCTCTCAGTGCTGCTTCAAAGCAAACTGCCAATATGGCAAATTCCTGCAGAACAGCTGGAAACATTGTGATGTCCCAAAGTCACGCCATGCGCATCGTTAGAGCCTTTTTGAAAGCACTGCATTCAAGAGAAGAGACACGGTAAGTTTGTCCAGTGTTGCCTCTTTTAACCTTTCTCACTTAAGAAAAGTCTATAAAAAAAGCAGGGAGGGTATTTAAATTTTCTATCAAGAATTTAGCTTTTTTTTTGTTTGTTTAGATGATAAACAAGCCATCCTAGGTGTATGACATTCTTCTTTCAGACGAATACAATCGGGGTTATATTAAAAAATGTCCTGGCTAATCCAAGCATTATAATGTCAGTGAATGGGAGCCCAAAATTTGAAGCCCAAGAAAGTGCATCCAAAAAAGTGCATCCATCCATTATAAAAGTAATCCACACGGCTCCGGGAGGTTAATAAAGGCTTCTGAAGCGAAGCGATGGGTTTGTGTAAGAAAAATATCGGTAACACTTTATTTTACAGTGTCCTTGTTACATATGTTGCATGTACTTACCATAGTAACAACAGTAAATTATGCATAATTACATGCAACTAACCCTCAACCAAACCCTAACCCTATAGTAAGTACATGTAGTTAATTAATATTACTCAGTACTTAAATATATAATTACACTGTAACAATGACACCGTAAAATAAATTGTAACCAAAATATCCATATTTAAAACTTTATAAAGTAAAATATCTAGCTTCCAGCGGACCGGCCTTCCGTATTCAACTTACAAAGAAAGTGTAACGCCTCTCGCAGTTAAAAACTCTTACGCCACTTTTTCTTCGTAAGTTGAATACGGAAGGCGGTCCGCCGGAAGCTAGATATTTGACTTTATAACATGTTAAATATGGATATTTTTCTTACAAAAATTCATCGATTCACCTCAGAAGCCTTTATTAACCCCCGGAGCCATGTGGATTACTTTTATAATGGATGGATGCACTTTTTTTAGGCTTCAAATTTTGGGCTGCCATTTACTGCCATTATAATGTTTGGAAGAGCCAGGACATTTTTAAATATAACTCAGATCATATTCGTCTGAAAGAAGAATGTCATATACACCTAGGATGGCTAGAGGGTGAGTAAATTATTGGGTAATTTTCATTTTTGGGTGAACTATCCCTTTAAGAATATTGGTCACAACATACTGCTTATTAATAGTTAGTAAAATAGTTGTTAAGTTTAGGTATTGGGTATGATTAAGGGATGTAGAAAATGGTCATGCAGAATAAGGCATTAATATGTGCTTTATAAGTAATAATAAATAGTCAATATCCTAGTAATATGCATACTAGTTAATAGTGAGAATTAGACCCTAAACTAAAGTGTTACCAGAATATTAAACCTTTTACTGACTGGCTTATGAATATCTTGTAAATTTACAACATTCATTTGTGTTGATGTTTTGAATATCAACATTTGAAACATGACAAGACACATCTTACCCCCAAAGTTGTGTCACTTTTAAAAATTATTTTTGTACAGTTATATGTCCTAGACAACCTGTAGTCAATAATTGTATCCCTTAAAACTCATCTTTGATCACCAAAATGACATAAAAACGTTTTTTTTCTTGTAAAAAAATGTCTTCATAACTTAAAATAGCTTGAATGTAACTCTACACCCTACACACAGTATACGCGGACCCATGAATATGCAAATTAGCCCCGTCTCCACTTACTCGCACAAGCTCAGAGATTCACTCGGCCAACTTTACTGTAGTAAACGCTGCACAAAAGTATCGCTCTTTACAATGTCGGACACATAACGGCTAATAATGTGTTGCTAACGTTACACAAACCATGTTCCCGTTCGCCATCTCAGTCTGCCCTCTAAAAATCAGCATCCTTAGAAACGCTTTGAACAACTTACAGTAGAATGTCAGTGGACAAAGGCATATAGTTCATCATAACAACGTAATATACATCATATACATAATTCACCCGCTATATTGCTAAATGTAACTGATTTTCATATCAACAGAAAAATATACCGGGATAACCGGCTTCTCTTGAGACTTCACTGCTTCAGAGAATAGTTAATGATATGTTAAAGAAACACCAGCGATTTCAAACCATGTTTTTGAGACTGCCTTTGGTTCAATGCAGATTTAAAGAGAAACTACTCAGCAGTGGTGTTGACTTATGAATTTGCACATGGTTTGTCACACAGACATAAAAAACAACATAAAAAAAATGTTTTTCACCACAGGGGGTCTTTAAGTGACAGTTTACCCTATGCTACATAGGCAAAAGTATGAGGCCCTTTTTTATTTAAACATGACAATTCACAAAGCAGGTGCATACTTTTGGTATTATACTACTTACTATGTTTTTCCATCTCCACAGTGGCTACTCCCTGTTGCGTGTGGTGAATGTTGTAAGGCGTGAAGACAAGGATGTGGGCAGTCGTTATCTGGTGGAACTGGAACTTGTGGGCCCACAGGGTCAGAAAGTTCTCGTTTCACGTTACGTTTATGCACAAGCTGAGGATTCATCAAAACAAATGTCTCTCTGCAGTCCAAAAGCATTCAACTGGAAACCATCTGCTACTGTTCATATAATTGTGGCAGGTGAAACTAATCAGATTTATCAATATCTGTCTTGTTGGAATTACAGTAATTACAAAACTACAAATTCGATATTCAACTAGGAGCTATTCATGTCTTTAGACTCCAAATGCTCAAAAAAGATTAAGCTATATCAAGCAGTCAAATAGCAAAAGATCCAATATCTGAATGAAAACAATAAAAACTGAAAATTGTATATTTAGCTTGTCACTAGGAGTGCTTTATACCTTCACCCCCGAAGGGTGCATATTACTTATTAATATGATTTCTTTTAAACAGATACATAGCTGTATTTTTCAGGGTAACTCCCCAGTGACAAGCTGTTACCCATAACAACACGTTCTCACTCCCAACTCGTCACATATTGACACTTGGTCAGGACTCCTCGGCGTCACTTTTTTAACACACAGGGTACCCCTTTAGCGTCATTTTCCGACACGCAGGGTACTCCATTGATTTCAGTTGTTTGCCCAATGCGTCAGATCAAGACGCATTTAATTTTTTGCATTTGTAAAAGTAGACATGATTTTATGAATATTTATAGGCTACTTTTATATTTTAGAGCAACTAACCCCACTCCTACCCTAAACCTACCCACTTCTCAACAATATAAAACACGTAACAGGCAAATACAAGTACAGTCACAGGTATTTATTGCAAAAACTGACCAAAAACAGTATAAAAGTATTAACTCATGTTGCATTCCAAGTCTTCTGAAGTCATACGATATCTTCATGTGAAGAACAGAGTTCATCTTAATGTTTTAATCGCTGAAATGATGATCCCGCCGCTCCGTGAACGCACACACTCCACTCAGTCATATCTCCTTCAAATGATACACCTGACTCTTTAGCAGGACGCAATCAGTCACGAGACACGAGAGCCAATGACATTTTACAATGAAAGCTGACGTAATTACGCAATTGATCACGAGACATACAACAGTCAATGCAATTTCACTATCAAAGCTGACGTAACGTTTCTTCGGGCGGCAATTTTTGAATGTGTGCATGATCTTCGGCGGATGGAGACGCTGATCGCTTTTGGGGATTTTCTTCACACAAATCAATCGTTTGGCTTAGGAACACTTGGAACATTTGTACTTTTTGAATAAATTGTGCCTGCAGTCGTATCTGCCTGTTATATCCTGTGTTTTATATCATATAATACACAAATGGGTAGGTTTAGGGATGGGATGGGGTTGGGTTACGTGTTCAAATGTGTTCAAAACTACCTAAAATGACAGAAACCATCTTTGGAAAACATTTATTTGAAGTGTAATTTGATTGCTTAGTTTGTCTCATGTACCATTCGATTACATGGAGAGGGTGCGGGGTTTATGAGCTATACTGTATCCAGCCACCTGGGGGCGATCAAAACATTTTGGCTTCACTTTTCAGGACTTGTGCGGCACACTTGGAATGCATGCACAGATTCTAGAAAATCGCTGGCAGTGTGAATGAACTAAAATCAAACGATCCCGGGACAAATCCTGGGACACATTATCAGTGTATTTTCCGGAATCTCTGTGAAAGGGGCTAAAGTTAGTAGAATGTCTAAAGTGGACTATCGAAATAAAGTGTTACCAAAATTCAAAAATTATGCCAACATTACAAAGTGAATGCACCATTTCTAAACTGAATGCAACAATACTTTGATTTGCATCATCAGATATTTTCCATGCATGTGTTCAAATTCTGAATGTAATCTTCATTTGTCTCCAAACAGTGAAAGATCAGGCCAGGTGGATCATACAGTTTATCAGGGAAATGGAAAAAGTGTACAGAGCAACTGGGGACAAAAACTTTAATGTGATAATTATAGACTACAACAGCTCTGACATTGATATTGAGAAAAGACTCAAAAAAGCTAAATTACCCAGGTAAAACACTTTGTTTTAAACTTTTTTGTACATATGAGTGTGTTTGTCAGTGCACAATATCAATGGCTAATTGTGTCAACATTCACACTGCAAATATACAGTTACAAGTTTAAGAAGATGGAGGGTAATTTTCAAAGAACAGGTGGCCTTCAAGCTGGAATAGATCTTGTTGAAGTAGGTAACCTCATTTTACCAATCAAAGACCTTCATGTTTCTGATTTCTTACTCCTGTCAAGCTACTTTTTTGGATGAATTAATGTAATCTTTTAATTTTGGTCCTTCCTCCTCAGGATGAGCACAGTATTTTGTTTCTGTGTGACCTGCACCTCTACTATCCTGTGAATATAATAAACAGTATACGAAAACACTGTGTTGAGGGAAAGATGGCCTATGCTCCAGTTGTGATGAGGCTGGATTGTGGTGCTTCACCAAGAGCCCCAAATGGTACTGGCCTCCAAGAATAAATATTACCTTAAACATTAACACTAACATCCTGCTTTGCAGGCACATCCTTCAGGAAATGCAAATCTAGTTCATGCTAATGTACTCTTTATTTGTTTTTCAATATGGCATAGGTTGAGTAAGCTCAAATATCTATGCTCTTCCATAGGTTTTTGGGAGGTTGCTGGTTATGGTTTGATGGGAATCTACAAGTCTGACATGGACCGTATTGGTGGCATGAACACCAGAGAATTCAAAGACAAATGGGGGGGTGAAGACTGGGAGTTAGTAGACAGGTAATGAAAGCCTGTTGTCTTTGGCATTATTAAAATATTCCTATTGTTTCGTTGATTATACCTGTGCACTCAGTAATTTTTCACTAATTGAAAGAGTTTTTCAGTTAAAGGAATTATAGTACTTTTGAGAGATATCATATCAATGATGGACAACCACATTAAATCAATAATCAGTCTTCCAGGAAAAGCTATTTTGTTCTACAAGGAGTGGGTCACCACCATTTTTAAATCTCACGACTAACCATGTCATACAATTGCTTGTTAGTGCTACTACTAAAACAACTATTACACTGTAAATAGTGATCAGCTGACTTAACTTAAAAGTAAGGAAACCCGTTGCCTTAAAGGGTTAGTTCACCCAAAAATGGAAATTCTGTCATTAATTGCTCACCCTCATGTCATTCCAAACCCGTAAGACCTTTGTTCATCTTCGGAACATAAATTAAGATATTTCTGATGAAATCCAAGAGCTTTCTGACCCCTCATAGACTGTAACGTTATTACCACTTTCAAGGCCCAGAAAGGTAGGAAAGGACTATCGATAAAATAGTCCATGTGACTACAGTGGTTCAACCTTAATTTAATGAAGCGACGATAATACTTTTTGTGTGGAAAAAACAAAACAAAATAACGACTTTATTCAACAATTTCTTCTCTTCCATGTCAGTTTCCTACACTGTTCATGTAGTAAACACAGTGCAGCACTTCCGGGTTCTACGTCAGAACGCCGGCTCACTATTGGCCAACGCTGTTCACGTGAGCATGTGTGCTGGCCAATCAGTGGCCAATGCTGAGACGGCGTTAACTAACCATTTAAAATTAAGTTTAAAAAAATATATGCATAATTGAAAAAAATAAGTAATGTGGAATCATCAAGTAATTTTTTTCAATTACGCATGAGGTTTATTTCTTAATCATTTTAAGTCAACGGGTTTCCTCACTTTAAGTTACGTCAACTGATCACTTTTTACAGTGTACTACTTCTAATAATAATAATAATAGTAATAAGATGTTTATTTTATATACACTTTTAAACAGTGCTCAAGGCACTTTACAAAGCACAAACAAAACTACTGAAAAAACAAGCAAACAAGAGTATTACAAAAAACAATACACATACTAAATACACAACAGATGCCAATAACATGCAAAAACTCGAGTATATTTAATGTATGTAGTACAAGACTGTAAGACTGAAGTGTATACTGAAAAACAGATGACAAGAAACACAACAAAAACCAGCTTCACTGTGAAGTGGCAAAATAAAAAAAAACTAAACAGGCAATAAACATCCATCTATGCCATAGGTGTCACTGCAACGAAAACAAAATGTAAACAAAATTTACTGAGTGCACCTTAATTTTTTTTTATTATTATTATTATTATTATCTTAAAATATCTCCTTAAACCTCTTATTTTTTTCTTTTAGAATCTTAGGCAGTGGATTAGAGGTGGAACGACTCCACCTGAGAAATTTTTTCCACCATTTCCACTCCAAACGTGGAATGTGGGTAAATACCAATCCAGGTTAAATGTTAATGATTCTCTTTTTTTCCAAACCTCACCCCGCAGCCGATTTCAGTGGTCAACTCAATCATGCAGTCAACTGTCAAGAAAAGTTCAGACTTCATGGATTCAACTTAGAGCTCAGAAAAAATCATGGATTAATCCCAGCAAGCAATTCTGCATTTAAAAGCCGTCCAAACACAACCCTGACTTCTAGGATAAAACAAGGCAAAATTTGGGCTGTCAGTGAAAATTTAATAGATGTCTAACCATAGCCCAAGAATAGACTAGTCATCTACAACATGAACATGTCAAAAAATTGAAACCAAACACCTTGTAATCACTGTTGACTTTGCTTACATGATAGAATATCATACATCTCACAAGTTATTTTGGCAAAAACGACATGTAACCAAATTCAATGTTATTTTGGCTAGAAGTGGGATGCTCATAGCCGGACTATATCAGGTCTATAGTTAACCAAGACAGTGAAATGACGGCTATTGCTTGCTGGGATCGATCAAGACAAAAAGTAATGCTATCTATCAGGATGTACTACCAATGCTATACTAAAATTGTAGTTTAAGGTTAGAGGGTAGTATTTGTTTCAGCATTATGTAGGCAGAGAGCAATGTGAACATGACAATGAAATCTTTAGAACTGGCTTCGTGGTGGGATTTGTGCTGATTTTGGTGGGGGGGAATTTACACATACCTAGCACTGATGGCATCCTTTACAAGCAGGATTTGCCTTTTGAATGAAGTTGTTACATGATTGTCATTCATTCAACCTCAATCCAAGTTCAGTGTTTTATACTGTTTTATAATGTATTAGTATAAAATACCATTTTTTGTACATTTTTGGGATAAAATGTTTTGGTTTGTGTATATATTTGCATCTGTAGGTTTAAGTATTTTGTATTTGATCAGTTGTTTAGCATATGATGACATGAATAAAGTTTACTGACATTCAGGGCACAGTGCTATGTTTGCATTGTTTTTCAATGTAAACACGCCCTAGACGGATGTTTTTAGCCGTTGCGTAAAGCGTTTCTCTAGACCTGTGTATTGTGTTTTTAACAGCAAAAATGGGTTCTGTGTGAACTGTACAACAAATTCTTGATCTTTCATTACACACAAAGTCAAATAAAATTAAGTAGGGGAGAGTGGGGTAAAGTGAGACATTTTTTACATTTGCTCCCCTCTAAGCGAGATTCCCATTAATTCAGGATGTTTCCTAGCAATGGAAATTATCAGAATGTATTTAGGACGAAGGTCTGATTGTTTTTTAAAAAGTCGTCTTGTGTCTCACTTTAAAAACTGAGACAGACCAGAGAAATCAAGGGGGTAAAGTGTACCAGCTGGGGGTAAACTGATCCACTTACTTTTTCCACTCTGAAACTACCATAACAACACATGTTGTAACAGTTAGAATCCTGACAGCTAGCTTGACAACCACACATTCCAGAACTAATGTCGGACTAGAAACAGAATCATGGGGATTGGTCATTAAGCAATTAAGCACATTTTTTTTCTAAACACTTGAAAGTAAAATGTTTTATTTAACATCCAAATGACAGATAGAACCAGTTAGATTAGAACACAGTCTGGGGGTCAGAACACAGGACCCTTAGAGCCAGCTAGTGTCTGGGGGTCAGAGCAAAGGACAATCAGAACCAGCTAGAACAGCCTGGGACTCAGAACACAGGACTAGACCCACCTGGATTAGAACATCAGCCTACTGTCATACTCTACAACTAGGCCTACTCTACATTCCAGCCCTGAAGGTTACAGGGAAAGATGAGGAGTTGCTCTCTCCGTGTGGTTCCTCCAGGCCTTTTAGGTTGAGACCTTTCCCTCCTTGACCTCAGCGGCTGCACTCTCCATCTCCTCGAGGGGTGTTTTGCCCCAGGTTGTCTTCCTGGTGTATTGCCTTGGCATGATGGCTTTTCTGCAATGTTTATGACATTAAAAATAAAACATATGTAATGTAATATTACATTAAAATATGTTTGACTAAACTTAACTTGTGCCTCATGTCTCACTTTACCCCACAGCATTTGTCTCACTTTACCCCACCGCCACATTTTAGAAAAAAACGATCTCTCTTAGCAATTCAGGCTAATCTTCAGATTGAAAACATAATGGTCACATGACCACAGATTTGTTCCGTTGCCTAGATACAGGGGATGTCTCACATTACCCGATGTCTCACATTACCCCGTTCTCCCCTACTCATACTCTGGGAATAAATAACGTACAAATATCTGAAGGCTAATCATTTTCCCTTGTTAGCAGACAGATCATCTATTATTTATTCAGCTTGGTCTGTAAAAAAACACTCAAAAGTGGTTTTGTTGTATGTTTAGCTACTGCCCAAGTTTTGAAGGAAGTCTTCTGCATTTATTTGAATACAAACACAATAAAAACAGTAATATTGTGAAATATTATTACAACTTAAAATAACTGCTTTCTATTTTAATATTTTTCAAAATGTAATTTATTCCTGTGATGGCGAAGCTGAATTTTCATTCTTCAGTGTCACATGATTCAATATTCAGTCTTGCTCAAAAGTTTAGACACTCCTTGCAGAAAATGTGTGGGATCATACAAAATGCATTGTTTTGTTTTGTTTTATTTAGTACTGTCCTGAATAAGATATTTTACATAAAAGATGTTTACATATAGTCCACAAGACAAAAAATTTATAAAAAATTACCCTGTTTAAAAGTTTATGTTCCCTTGATTCTTAATACTGTGTGTCGTTACCTGGATGACCCACGGCTGGGTGTTTTTTCTTTGTGTTGTGATGGTTGTTCTTGAGTCCCTTGTTTGTCCCGAGCAGTGAAACTGCCCAATGTTCTTCAGAAAAATTCTTCAAATCCTACAAATTCTTCAGTTTTCCAGCATCTTTTGCATATTTGAACCCTTTGCAGCAGTGACTGTATGATTTTGAAATCTATCTTTTCACACCTAGGACAATTCACCCTTTGCCGGGAGTTTGATTGACAGACGATCTGACCAATCATAATCCGCCGAATCCGCCATTTTGTCCGACAAAGCAGTCAGTTCGTAGATTAACGTCGGTGGACTTGAACTTGAAAAACGGTGTGTACTGACGTCTTTCCACGGTTGAAAATACATTCCTTCTGATGTTCATTCTGATGCGCTACAGTGATCTGTCACTACACATTAAAGAGCCACAAATCGGTATTTATTTTAAATGTCTTAAAAAATGACATAATTAGAAAGTTGAGACTTTGTTTCATATTAAAAGTAACCTGCTTTGTCCTGTCTGTTGGCACATTGTCAGTGTCCTCTTTGATCCATGATGTGTTTTTTATTGCGTGAGAACATGATGTGTGGTGTGAGAGCACCATAGCTTGTTGGACATAGCAACAGTAACTAAAGGGGACTCAAACACAAATATTAAAAAAGGTTCAAACATTCATTGATGCTACAGAACGATGTAGTAAGAGCCGGGGGTGAAAACTTTTGAACAGGATGAAGAATTTTTCTTTTTTTGTTTAAATATAATTTTTTTTTCATTTAGTACTACCCTTTGGAAGCAACAGAAGATACTTCCCAGAAGACAAATTAAGTACAATTTACATTGATCTTCAAATTAAAAAATGTCAAATGTCCCCTTTTTTCTGAAGAACGATGGGCAGTTTAACTGCTCAGGACAAACAAAACAAAAACACAGTTGTGGAACATCCAGGGAACGACACACAGTATTAAGAATCAAGGGTTCATAAACTTTTGAACGGGGTCATTTTTATAAATTCAGCTATTATTTTTTTTGTCTTGTGGACTATAAGTAAACATCTTTTATGTAAAATATCTCATTCAGGACAGTACTAAATAAAATTAAAAAAATGCATTTTGTATGATCCCTCTTATTTTGTTAAAATTATTCACATTTTCACAGATTCTGCACGTGGTGTGTAAACTTTTGGCAAAACTATATATGCAATAATTACTTTGTGCTCAAGAACATTTCTTCTTATTATTAATGGATTATTAATTATTTTCAGGATTCTTTAATGAACAGAAAGTTTAAAAAAACATTTATTTGAAATCTTTTGTAACACTATAAATGTCTTTACTTTCAATTTAATGCATCCTTACTGCAATCTGCTGTGTTGAATAATAGTGTATATTTAATGTATGAAGGCCCACATAGCCATGCTTTGTCTCTTGTGCCTTTGAGTTCACAGTGTGCTCAAATGTTCTTCAAGGTTAAGTGAGATTAGTTGCAATGGACAAATAGTCTAAAAATATAGTGTGAACCACTTTAGATGATGCCAACTTTAGTCGCTACCCTCTCAATTTACTACCAAAGACTTTTAATGTCCAATCACAATTTAGTTACTTTAGTACTAGCATTAGTTAATAAACAAATAATAAGTATTTTATTTCCATGTGTTATGCAAAAGACTGTTCACATCTCAATGGGAATGTGTAACATGCAAACATGGACAAACCACACCTGTAAAGATAAAGAGTGGCCGCAGTTTAAGTTGTCACCTTTATTTATATAGCGCTTTATACAATACAGATTGTTTCAAAGCAGGTTTACAGTGATAAACAGGGAAATAATGATCAATGATGCAAACAGAATTCAATTCTGCTGTAAAGCAGCTCTAAAAAGACAATAGTGTCATTAAAACACATACCCCCGGTTTCACAGACAAGGCTTAAATCTAGTCCCAGACTAAAATGCATGTTTGAGCTGTTTTAACTGAAAGCAACTTCCACTGAAATGTCTTAAAATATGCCCATGCCATTGCTTTGACTGAAGATGAACACCAGTAAGGTGTTTCTAAGGCCTAATTGAACTAAGGCCTAACCCTGGCTTAATCTAAGCCCTATCTATGAAACCAGGCCACTGACTGTGATTACAGGATTACTGTGAAGTCTGATTCAAAAATGTAAAAAAATTCTTAAACTGAATCTTCCATTGACACAGTTTGTCAGCAAACATACTTGAAATGTGCATCTTTGATCTCTATTTGATACATTTTGGGTTGGGTTAAAGACAAAGGATGAAGTGTCTGTTGTCAACTTTTAATGATGTTTTATTAAAAAATTTCGGGAGGACCACGTTCAATTAATCAACTCAATTAATGAGATAAGAGGTACGGCCTATATATACTTACCTCTGTTCCATGACAGTTTTCCAGCATCCCTCCACCACCCCATCTCCTCACTTCTAACTATTCCTATCCCAACCTGGGATGAGGGGAGTACTCTGGGTTCGGGCCAAATTCTGAGCTCAGAGCCCTCCCCTCAGACAGCACGCCAAATACGCATAACCTGTACTCTATTTAATTATATGTTAGTGGACTCGTGAAAACTAGGTAGGAATGTTCAACAAGTGCAAATATAACCGTCTGACTGTACATTATCCTGCACAATGCTACCTGACAGAAATAAATATATGGACATTAAATATAAATAGAGGTTGAAAAAAATATTTATGTGAAAACTATCATTTATGACTATGATAAAAACAAAGGATCGAGTGGCAATATGATATGAATTCGATATGATTTTCCCCTCATTCTGAAAAAAAAAAGTATCTTTTTCAGTTTATATTTGCAAGAATGTGGAATTAATATCAGCAAATGGAGTCTGCATGGAGTCTACATCAGTATTTTTTGTCGTTGTTTGTCTAAACCTCACGGTTTACGCAGGCAACCACGTCTGGACTTCCAGTGTTGCTGTGCATCTCATAGTGTTAACAACCCATGTAGGTGACAACAGGAAAGCTCTCTTGTCCTGCATGCTTTAGGTTCCCAATGACATGTGCACTTTCTAATGTTCATCTTTTCAAGGTTGAGTCAGATTAGATATGGGGTACAACAGAACTAAATATACAGCATGAACTGAAACAATGGCCAGCTTAACCTCTTTATTTACTGCTGTCATCATGGAAGATGGCACCTCGCCTAACCTGCTAGCTTAGCTGGTCTTATCAGATTCACCATAGTGAAATATCATATTTAAGTCAGAAAGTAAGAATGGATAATGAATCATATCATCATATTGTAACTGACTGAACAAAACAAATAATCAATCTTATTTAAGCACCAGTTAAGCATGGAGAAATACATTTAAGAGTGTAAAGAAAGATGTTTTACTGATCAAATATTAGTTACATTACACATTATTCTTTTGTGTTTGCTTTTTTCATGCATTTTAATGCCATTAAAAATGTTGAACCTAACAATTACACGTATAATTGTTTTTTCATTCTCTTCCTTAAAAAGAAATGTCATCATTCTTGGCTCTTCAGCAAAATGAGTTGTATTTGTGAATAGTGAAAGAATAGAAAAAAAAAAAAAAAAAACAAGTTTAAGTCAATTTCTGCAACTTTTAATGCCAACTTAAGACTTCAATGTAGCAAAAAAATAAACCATACATATATCCCAGTCTAACTTATACCATCTGAGTTCTTTTAATTTTTTTTTTATTTATTTTACATTTATATTCATCATGCATGCATACATAATGAATGAAATGATGGCAGACTATAGACAGAATATAGGATGGAGACTATATAGGTCTCAAAAACACTTGAAACTACAAAGGCATATTTTATCAACTCTTCAATTTGATCAGCTGTTTTGGAGAAGGGATGTCAATCATATTTTTGTCATTGAATGGAAAAGGGCCACGTTAGCATTCTTCTAAATTCTAAATTATACAGAAATAAGACTTTTTTCTTAGGTTTTTATTAGCATAAGGGTAAGTAAATCGTCGTAGGGTTTACATTTTGGGTCAATTAATATCTTTAAAAGACTAGCAGTTACTAATTTGCTAAAAAGACTGGGGCTCAGCCAAAAACATTTCAGTCCTGTCCTATCCATTTTATATCTTCTCTGTCATGGCCATCCAGAAGGTCAGGTTGGTTTCATGAAGGGGCTCACTGGCCTCCTCCAGCAGCGTCAAACATCTTCTTTCTTCCCTCCATGCCAGACATGGCTTCCACATTCTTACGCCAGTCACCTACTTCACTGGTCAAGACCTATTTGACAAAAAGAAACATTGGATTGTAATGGTAAAATTTGAAATTCATGGCATGTAATATTGCCATAACGTGGAGATGAATTTAAGCATCTGTTGTGACAGACTTTTACAAAAAAAAAAAAAAAAGATTTAAATACAATAGTTTGGACATTATAAAAGTTAAATGCTCTTGCAAATGCAGTTTTATGTTTTCAGTTATTCATATGAGCTATTTTGGTATACGTTTTATGTTTGCCCCCTACCTTTTCTTGCTTTATATCTTCCTTCTTGACCGACTTCAGATTTGCACGGAGGTCCATGGAGCCTTTGTGTTTGGAGCCCAGCAAAGCCCTCATCATCTCATCAGCAGACACACGCACCTTCCTCAGGGCGGGTTTCTTGAACTTCCCCCCTAGATCCTGAACTTTCAACTTAAGCTCATTGATCTAAAATCAAGGAAATACAACATTTCCATTAATAAGGAGGTGCATAAAACCTAGAGAATGCTATCCATTAGAACGTCTCGGGTTATGACTGTAACCCTTGTACCCTGAGAAGGAAACGAGACGCTGCGTCATATGACGTCATATGCATCATACACTTTGGGGAACGCCCTCGGCATGTAAGCATCTGAAGCACGCGTGAAACTAGTCCAATCTTGATTGGTGCTGCGTCATGACGTAACATGTGATGTAGCATGCGCTGGCGGAATGCGGAAGTTATAAAAGGACACCGGCACACAAGTTAGCTTTGGAAAGGTCGACGCAAGTCGCTCCCAGGCATAGGGAGGTATGGCAAGGAGACGCTGCATCTCGTTCCCTTCTCAGGGAACAAGGGTTACAGTCGTAACCTGAGACGTTCTCTTTCTAGGGAACTCGCGCTGCAACGTATGACGACACTTTGGAGACCGAAATATCCACTAGGCCACACCGACTAATGCCTGTCCTAGTGTGAAACTGTCTAGGACACATCTTAGGACAAGAGCACCTGTGCGGCCAGCATAGAAGGAAGATGCAGACTGTAGAACCTCACGAAAATATGTGGGGTAGCCCAGCCCGCGGCATAACAAATTTCTTGAAGGGAAACCCCAGAGAGAAGGGCCTTAGAAGACACCATGCTTCTAGTAGAATGAGCCCTTACGGCCAGAGGTGAAGGCATTCTGCGCGTCTGGTAGGCCAAGGAGATTGCCTGGACAATCCAATTACTGATTGTTTGCTTGGAGGCCGGGGATACCTTTCTGGGCAACCCAAAGCACACTAACAACTGGTCTGACTTCCTCCATTGAGAAAAAACTACTGTCAGGATTTACTAAAGACACGCAGTGATAAATTAGCGCTGAAAAGGCGTGGACAAGGTTATTTTTGCGGCTGACCTTATTGCATATGCATTTGTAGGAGTTTCCCTTTCAGGCGCAAAATTCATGGAAGGAGAGTATTTAAATGAATTATGCGAGGTGATTTACAAAGGTTTGCGCTCGTCAATTAACTGGTGTTTGCGCCATTGTTTACCGCCCAAAAAAAGCGCGTCTTAAACCAGACGCTAACGGGTAGATTGCGCTGGTCATTATGGAAATGATCCGGCTGCGTCTGTGTTCATTAATTTGCGCATCGTCAGTAGATAACGCGCAGAACTGTCCACTCCCATCTGCGCTTTTATAGAATTGCGCTCTCACGGTAATTTGCCGTTTAGTAAATCTGGCCCCAAGATGTTAAAATGAATGAAATAAGCCTCAAAGGTGCAATAAAGTAGTAGCTTACTTAGTAACTTTTTCGATATAAAAAGTGTGTTTTGACTATATACTGACACTACTTCATATGGATACAGAAACACGAAACTGAAAGTGATTCATAAGGGGGGTTAGCAAAATAAATTATTATTATTCTGCAAATCTCAAAATAGCAGCCATCATGAGGGCATGACCAGCCTTACATAAATAAAAAAAGCTTTTTTCTAGGATACTGATATACTAGTGTTCTATAATCCATTTTCCTGGAGGACCACAGACCTACAGTGTTTAGCACCAACTTACAGTACTCTAATACAGTGTTTCCCAACCCTGTTGGAGGCACCCCAACAGTACACATTTTTAATGTCTCCCTTATCTGACCCATCCATTTCAGGTCTTGGGGTCTCTGCTAATGGACTTTTGAGTTTATTCAGGTGTGTTTGAGAAGAGTTTGAAAATGTGTAAAGTAGATGTGCCTCCAGGAACAGAGTTGGGAAATATTGCTCCAATACACAAGCCTGGAAGCTTATAGCTTTTAAAGACTTTGATCAGGTGGTCAGGTTTGTTTAATTAAAGGTTAAACTGTGCAGGTCTGCGGACCTCCTTGGACACATCTGGTCTATAGAGAATAGTCAGGGGTGGGTAACTCTGGCCATCAAGGTCCACTATCTTAAGCTGGTTCTGGTGTGTTTGATCTGGATTGGATTTAAACTCTGCAGTACAGCGAACCTTGAATGCCAGAGTTCAGCCAACATCTCATGGCGGGGCCAATGTAGGCACAATATGGGCTTGAGGTATGGGTCTTAAATGGGTATGTCCACAAATTTTGTGTTGATCCTATCTGAATTTGCCCCAGTTAGATTCTATATGTGATCCATATGGACTATTTCAGGCTGGCATGGACCCATGGACAAACCCACTTGGGGTCCATACCTCAAACCAAAATCGGGCCTACATTGGCCTCACCATGAAATGTTGGCTGGGAGTTGCCCACCCCTCGTATAGTCTATACCGAATATATCTTATCTGTTGGTTTAGACTTACATCTTTGTTGTGCTTGATGACTTTATCCTCATATTCGAACCTCTCCTCATCTACTACATCCATTTTTGCATGGAGTTGCTTACACAGATTCTGAAGATGAATATACAACATTAGTAAATACAGCTGGTCTAAGACTTGAGAAATATTGAATGCAGCTAAACAGCATGTTTTGTCTTCAACTGACTCTGTCTGTCTGACTGAATGCATCACCTGTAAATCCTCCAGAGAGAGTCCAGAAAGCTGCAAAGGAGGGTGTTTGTCTGTGAGGTAGCGATTTTTCTCTTCATCCCTGTCCTGTTTCTCTTTCTCCAAATCCTCCATTGCTCTGTTAAGAAGCATTATCTGATTGAAGATGGAAGAGGAGCTTTAATAACAAATTTCACAACAAAGTAGGAAATAAGTTATGAAGATAAATCTAACCTTCAGGGAAAGTTTCCGTGATGCTGAAATCTTGGACTTAGGCTGTTAAAATAGATAAGGGAAATTAGATATTGGTAGAATATTGATAAAATATTGATTAGCATGGCATGATTTTTCAAATAATCAAGACATACTTTGATGTCCATTTTTGGATTTCCAGGCCTTCGTATCTGCCAAAAGACAATATAAATTAAGCACCATAGTTTAAATTTAAAAGCAAGCATATTAATATGATATTTATGTAAATACTAAAAGCAATATCTAGTTCTAATGTAAATATGGAAAACAGTATGGAAAACAAACACTCACCTGACTGTCAGTATTGTTTGTTAAGAAACAAAAAAAAGGAAACCATCAGTAAGGCATTTATTAAAGCATTTTGAGTAATCAAACTGTTTGACTAAAGTAATTCGAAACATTTATTGATCACTAAATCATGCATTTTTAGTGGCTTGTTCAATTTTATGCCAGACATGTCATCTGCAGTCACATACTGAAATCTTTGTTGTGGAATCTCAAGCACCCCACATGTGTGCTGACAAATTAAGCTGATCATGACTTTTTTATTTTAAAAAATAATAATAATAATCATTTTGTGTAAGGTTTGTTGCGAGTCTTGTTGTCACTATATATTAATGTATATCTTTTTCCTGGTCAATATTGGAGGAAAAGTTTGATAGCCACTCTGAAATATTCACTAAAATGAAAAACTAGCACCAGTATCACATACTTTACATGGAAAAGAATGGAATTCTTTATGTTAACATGCTAATGTGTATCATAAATAATAAATAACCTTTAAAAAAAAAGACTTGTACTTACTCGCCCATTGTGACGTCTTGTTGAACTCTAAAAAAGTAATTCAAGAGATTTCAGATGAAACTTACAAAATAATGACAACAATAAACTGAAAATATTCTCAAGACAGAGTCAATTCTTTAAAGTAAGCATGGATGTTGTACCTGGGTTGTGTCTGGTTGATGGCCACGGACAGGAGGCAGAACAACAGGGTGTTGAGACAAAGGGATTTTATAGCCCAGCCGCCACTGGCTGGCAGATATAGTTTCTGTCGCCAGGAATGCCTTGGCAGTGCTCTAGAAATGAAATATCACCAACCGTGAAGCTGTGATAATACAGCAATACATAAGAATACACAATGACGTTTCTTTGGACTTTGGAGTTGAGTTGAGTTCATAAACACACACATAAAAAAAAAAAAACACAATATTGACTCGACATGGATATTTATCATCCACATATACCCTCTTAAAATAGTTCCTGATGGGTCATGACCCAAAAATGGATTGCAGGTCTGTTCTCTTGGGTTGTGAAAAGCAGGGCAAAACAATGCTAAATGCAAATGATAAACTGTAACACTATATTAATGTAAGTAGTAAGGATATTGTCAATTTTCCATATAATTTGTTGCCTTCCAATATAAAATTGCTGTTATAAAAAGACAGTGTGCTCAATCAAACTCATTGATGCAAATCCATCTGTCATTTGGTAATGTGGCTAATAGTAAATCATATGTAGTGCAGTGTTTTTGGTAACACGTGCTGCTGTTTATGTTTTTATGTGTTAAATGACCATTGTCTTATTCACTCACTTTTGTATTTCAAATTGTTATTGCCTATATGCAGTTTATGGTAATATTTTCCTTTTGTAAAATTGATTTGATACTGTGTGATACTGGGACCTGAAGCAAAACCGGTAGAGAACAGGGTATTTCATTTTGACATTTGGCACTATTTGATGGCTGAAATGGCAGTACTCAAAAATACTTTGATTTCTTAAATAACCTCATATCAACTCATGTTGGTTATACAAGATTCACCTACATGTTTGAGTTCTGGTCATTGCATCCAAGGCCCTGTTAACACCTGGCATTAAGATGTGTTTTGGTCGATCGGATCACAAGTGTATGACGCTAAATACAGGTTTATATGTGGTCTAAAACGTTTTGAGCTTGTCTACTTTTGGCCACTTCCAGAGGTAGTCAAAACCACATTCGATTGCTTTTGTAGTGTAGATGCTCATGTGGTCGAATGTGTTCGAACAGCCACAACCAGACGGGATTTAAACTTTGTTGGCTAGAGACCAAGTTTGGTTTGAAGAAAAACATACGAAGCACAATATTCTCTCACCATTCCTGATTTCTAACAAGCACTCGCAGCGTTCGCCGTGTCAGAGCAGAAATGAAAGCTGCTTCTCTCTGTGTGTTTCCCTCCGGTCGCGTTCATTTGTAAATTGTGCGAAATTATTTTGTCCATGACATCCTTAGGAATACTAACTAATACTTAATTATGTCAGTCAGTTTATCTTTTTTTAAAAGGTATATATATATATATATATATTTCTGTTTAAGTTTAACAGCAATTTTATACATACATATATATATATATATATATATATATATATATATATATATATATATATATATATATATATATATATATATATATATATATATTGTTTACACTTTATTTTGATAGTCCACTTTAGACATTCTACTAACTATAAAAGTAACTTTGCAACTATGCGTCAACTAACTCTCATTAGAGTATTAGTAGAATGTTAGGCTAGGGTTAGTGTTAGCAGACATTAATCCAGCAGTTCACCAATTCTCTAATGACTAGTAGTTGACAGTTTCAAAGTTACTTATAGTTGGTAGAATGTCTAAAGTGGACTAACGAAATTAAGTGTTACCTATATCTGAATCAAAATATCATACTGAGTTATTGAACAGGTGGTGCTGAGGTAAGTATTGTCATAATTTTGATTAAAATAAATAGAACATACCTTAAAATGGTATTTCTGATGTTTCATTAAATCCCAGACTAATGTCAATTAAAACAATGGCACATACAGTATTTTGTCATAGTCTCAAGCAGTAAAAAATTTATTCATTTAAAGAAAAGGTGACCTTTTGCCTGTTTTCACTTGCTAAATGATCAGCACCAGTGATACTCTACATGGCTGTTCTGCATATTTCTAAAGTTACCTGACCAGGAAGTGATCAACTTAGAGGTCAGATGTCTGTATTTATAATAAGCAAGAATTTTGTCTACTCTACCAACAAACACATGACTGTACTTCACTGTGAATGCGAGAAACCATTAGTAGAGACAACCATTTATGACACTCTTCTTCGTAAGCTTTACTGTAACATTTCAAACACACCAGTTCGTAATGGCAATAGCACAAATGAAAGAAAACAATGGGAAGAAGCAAACTAATGACCTTGCTGACATGCAGCCACTGTTCCAGAGCAGGTGCTTTAGCTATTTATTCTGAAACGTGATCCCAACACAGTTATGGAGAACTTGCTCACCACTGTTATTATAGTATCCGTCTTAGCAACTACTGATGGCTCAATGCATCACTGCCTTTCAGCACCTGTCACACAAAGATTTGAAGGATTTATGGCTATTCAAGCAATTTTGGATATGGTAATTTAAAATATAAAAAAATAAATTCTATAGTTTATTCATCTTCTCATATTCTAAATAAATCCAGGTATATTACTTCTTTATATACAGTGCATCTGGAAAGTATTCACAGTGCTTCACTTTTTCCACATTTTGTTATGTTACAGCCTTATTTCAAAATGGATTAAATTAATTCTTTTTTTCCTTAATTCTACAAACAATACCCCATAATGACAACGTGAAAAGTTTGTTTGAAATCATTGCAAATTTATTAAAAATAAAACCATCACGACCATTACCTCATGTTGCAGCATGATAATGCACGGCCCCATGTTGCAAGGATCTGTACACAATTCCTGGAAGCTGAAAACATCCCAGTTCTTGCATGGCCAGCATACTCACCGGACATGTCACCCATTGAGCATGTTTTGGATGCTCTGGATCGGTGTATACGACAGCGTGTTCCAGTTCCTTCCAATATCCAGTAACTTCGCACAGCCATTGAAGAGGAGTGGACCAACATTCCACAGGCCACAATCAACAACCTGATCAACTCTATGCGAAGGAGATGTGTTGCACTGCTTGAGGCAAATGGTGGTCGCACCAGATATTGACTTTTTTTTTGGACCCCCCCGGGCCCGGACCCCCCCAATACAGTAAAACTGCACATTTTAGAGTGGCCTTTTATTGTGGCCAGCCTAAGGCACACCTGTGCAATAATCATGCTATCTAATCAGCATCTTGATATGCCACACCTGTGAGGTGAATGGACAAATATATGTATTGTGTTTTGCAATTAATAAATGAGTGAGCATACATCATATTTCACAAATAAATACAAACCATCCTACAAATTGCATGTAACCTTTGAACAAATACCAAATCTAGTCCATACAAAGGCATACCTGTCTGTTACGATCTCTCAGCAGATTTTCTCACAAATGCAGTTCAGGCAGATTTTCTCACAAATGCAGTTTAGGCAGATTTTCTCACAAATGCAGTTTAGGCAGATTTTCTCACAAATGCAGTTCAGGCAGATTTTCTCACAAATGCAGTTCAGGCAGATTTTCTCACAAAAGCAGTTGAGCAACTTCCTCTTCCAAAACAGCAGATGGCGCTTTGGGTCAATTTACGCTAGTCTCCCCCGAGAAGCCCTGAAACACGTTTTTGAACAGTTGAGTTTCTGTCTTACTGCATCTATTATTAATCTTTTTGATGTTTTCACTATGCCAACCCTATTTCAAAATAAAAAAATCACAATAATTTAAAGATATTATTGTGACCGATCAGTGCAAAATCAGTAGTGACAAACATGGCTGAAAACATTTAAGCTAGGGCTAGTTTTTTCCTTCTCATTAAAATGCATCTATCCATCGTCCATACCATTTATCCACTGTAGTGTAACGAGATATAAAAAAAGTATTTACTTTTATGTAATTTGTACATATGATGATAGCATTTTTGTTGCAGAGAACATTCAAAATAATTTAAGGGTGTATTGTGTCACAATATATTGCAATACAAAAATGCAACAATATGTATTGTGGATTAAAGTTTAGACAGATTTAGTTTTGTATGAGATATGTTAATCTCACATCAAATATGGTAAATCCTGAAGGGCACACATTTGAGCTTCCATTTTTATTAAATATTTTTAATAAATTAAAAATAAAATATATTTTAAGCAGAGTATATATTATAAGCAGAATGATGAATATTTATTTTCTGCTGTCGCCATTTCCCTGTGCATGGGGGAGAAGGACCAAGCCCAGCCTAAGTTCACCTCTGATGCAATATCAAATTTAGCACTTTAATGAACAGTGTTAAAAGTGTTATAATTAAGTAATAATTAAAAAATACCATTTGAACTATTTTGGATTTGTTCAAAGTATTGTGGGTGTATTGTACTGTATTGCAAGATCAGTATCGTGTATCAAACTCAATTGTGAGATGTGAATTATTACATGACTGAAATAATGAAAACATTATTATTTCATTTATTTTTCTTTTTAATTAACAGTGCAATATGCACTCATTGAAAGTGCAGCAAGAAACTTGCTGTCACTCATAACGGCAACAGCTGGTCAGGATCAGGTTCAGGGTCAGAGTCAGTCCCGGGGTCTGACTCAGAATCTGTCTGGCAGACAAAATCCAGGATTTAGACAGCCCAGCATTCATCAAGAGATGACGAGGTTACATATAATTTCTTAAAATACAATGATGTGTTTGCATACAAAGGCTCCAGCTTTTTCACAGAGGGGTCCAGCTAGGGGCGTGTTGTCGTCGCAAGACTATCACGACAGACGCATCCCTCACGGGCTGGGGGGGCAGTCTACCAAACCGACCTTTGGAGCCTGGAAAGAGGTGCATCATGGCTGGCACATAAATCGTTTGGAGTTGCTGGCAGTGTTTCTGGCACTCAAACGCTTCTTACCCTATCTGAAAGGGTGCCGCATATTGGTCAGGTCGGACAACATGACGGTGGTCTCGTACCTGAATCGCCAAGTAGGGCTGCGCTCTCGTCCCCTTTACAGGCTGGCGATGCGGGTCTTTTTTTGGACACAGAACAAGTTCTTGTCTGTCAGAGCAGTTCACATTCCGGGTCATTTGAACCTGGGGGCAGACCTGCTTTCGAGGCAGGGCCTGGAACCCGGAGAGTGGAGACTGCACCCGCAGGTGGTGAGTCTCATATGGCAGAGGTTTGGCAGAGCGGAAGTGGATTTGTTTGCTTCGAGCTTAACTACGCACTGTCCGTTATGGTTCTCCCTGTCGTCGCCGTTGCCTCTGGTAACGGATGCTCTGGCATCCGTAAATGATGTGTTTTCATACAAATACAAGTTTATAAATCCTGAAAATATTACATCTCCTTCTTTTGAATACTTTCAACAGATCCTTTCCTAGTATGTTCCAAAAAGAACGAACCAGCGGCAAGCACAGATTTCCTGCCCCAGTGGCCAAAGCTGTTGTAGTTCCCACAAAGCAAACTAGTCTGCAGTTTTACTTACTCCCAGCACCTACAGATAGGACCCCACAAGGATCTCAAGAACTCAAATTGTTAATGGCAAACGCCATATCTCTTTACCTGATAACAGCAGCCATGCAGAGGTGAGAGTTTTTAAATACATTATTTGTAAGCAGGAACAATGTATTGGATATGTGTAATAATGAAACTTTTTGTTTCTAACAGTTGAGTATCCTAAATTGGAGAACTTAATGGGTGGATGGCTTTTATACAAGGCGTCAGGTCAGTAGTTATGAGCCATTATCCCTTGTTTAACTCTTTTATGTCCTTGAGGTCTCTTAATATATTTCTGTTGTTTGTATAATTTTAGTTAGCCAGTACTACTAAAACTAGCTTAGTGTATTAATAAGCATAGACAATGCACATAATTCCAAATGTTATTCATTTATTGAAGGTGGAAGTGACCAGAGAAAATTGACAGTGATCCCACAGCAAAGCTACTTAAGAGCTCATCTAATAATGGAAGGCATATGCTTTTCATTGTTCCACTTCAGGATGAAATAGATACTGCACCAATTCCTTTTGATGCCCCAGAGTTCAGCAAAATGCCAAAATCACAATGCAAGACATGTGGTGAATCTTTGCCATTACAAGCTCTGGCTTTGCATGTAGAGTCATGTAGCAAGCCAGACAGTGACCAAGTAAGTTTGAAATAATTATTAAACTGTTTTAAACTTGCATTGCTTTTGTTTTCGTTATTATTGTTATGGAAAATATGTGCTTTGATTTAATTCATTTAAATTAAATTGAATTCCTTAGCTGACAGGTTTTTCGTATGTGTTTAGGAGCCAGAAGAATAATCAAGTGATTGCTTGAAAGCAAGTACTCAGAATGTCTGTAAGTCTTAACAATCAAATTTACTTAGATATATACAGTGGGGAGAACAAGTATTTGATACACTGCTGATTTTGCAGGTTTGCCCACTTACAAAGCATGTAGAAGTCTGTAATTTTTATCATAGGTACTCTTCAACTGTGAGAGACGAAATCTAAAACAAAAATCCAGAAAATCACATTGTATGATTTTTAAGTAATTAATTTGCATTTTATTGCATGACATAAGTATTTGATACATCAGAAAAGCAGAACTTAATATTTGGTACAGAAACCTTTGTTTGCAATTACAGAGATCATACGTTTCCTGTAGTTCTTGACCAGGTTTGCACACACTGCAGAAGGGATTTTGGCCCACTCCTCCATACAGACCTTCTCCAGATCCTTCAGGTTTCGGGGCTGTCGCTAGGCAATACGGACTTTCAGCTCCCTACAAAGATTTTCTATTGGGTTCAGGTCTGGAGACTGGCTAGGCCACTCTAGGACCTTGAGATGCTTCTTACGGAGCCACTCCTTAGTTGCCCTGGCTGTGTGTTTCGGGTCGTTGTCATGCTGGAAGACCCAGCCACGACCCATCTTCAATGCTCTTACTGAGGGAAGGAGGTTGTTGGCCAAGATCTCGCGATACATGGTCCCATCCATCCTCCCCTCAATACGGTGCAGTCGTCCTGTCCCCTTTGCAGAAAAGCATCCCGGAAAGAATGATGTTTCCACCTCCATGCTTGACGGTTGGGATGGTGTTCTTGGGGTTGTACTCATCCTTCTTCTACCTCCAAACACGGCGAGTGGAGTTTAGACCAAAAAGCTCTATTTTTGTCTCATCAGACCACATGACCTTCTCCCATTCCTCCTCTGGATCATCCAGATGGTCATTGGCAAACTTCAGACGGGCCTGGACATGCGCTGGCTTGAGCAGGGGGACCTTGCGTGCGCTGCAGGATTTTAATCCATAACGGCATAGTGTGTTACTAATGGTTTTCTAATGGTGGTCCCAGCTCTCTTCAGGTCATTGACCAGGTCCTGCCGTGTAGTTCTGGGCTGATCCCTCACCTTCCTCATGATCATTGATGCCCCACGAGGTGAGATCTTGCATGGTGCCCCAGACCGAGGGAGATTGAACTTCTTCCATTTTCTAATAATTGTGCCAACAGCTGTTGCCTTCTCACCAAGCTGCTTGCCTATTGTCCTGTAGCCCATCCCAGCCTTGTGCAGGTCTACAATTTTATCCCTGATGTCCTTACACAGCTCTCTGGTCTTGGCCATTGTGGAGAGGTTGGAGTCTGTTTGATTGAGTGTGTGGACAGGTGTCTTTTATACAGGTAATGAGTTCAAACAGGTGCAGTTAATGCAGGTAATGAGTGGAGAACAGGAGGGCTTCTTAAAGAAAAACTAACAGGTCTGTGAGAGCCGGAATTCTTACTGGTTGGTAGGTGATCAAATACTTATGTCATGCAATAAAATGCAAATTAATTATTTAAAAATCATACAATGTGATTTTCTGGATTTTTTTTAGATTCCGTCTCTCACAGTTGAAGTGTGATAAAAATGACAGACTTCTACATGCTTTGTAAGTAGGAAAACCTGCAAAATCGGCAGTGTATCAAATACTTGTTCTCCCCACTGTATATATATTTGTGTGTGTGTGTGTGTGTGTGTATATAGTACTGGTCAAAAGCATATTTTTGTCATTTTTTTTATTAATTTCAGAAAGTTTTTTTTTTTTATATAAATTTAATGAGCCTTTGCTAATGAAAACTTAAGTAAAACAGCAGTGTATCATGATTTCCAAATAATAATTAAGCAACTAAAACTGTTTTCAACATTAATAATAAGAAATGAATGATTTAATGATTAGATAGAATGATTTCTGAAGGATCATGTGACACTGAAGAATGGAGTAATGATACTGAAAATTCAGCTTCAACATAAATTACATTTTAAAATATATTACAACAGAAACCAGTTAATTTATTTCTCAGTAATACAGTATTTTACTGGATATCACTATTTTAATATTTTTTTTTAAATTGTCATATATATATATACGCACAAGTTTTGACTTGCATCTACCTTTTCACAGCATCCAGTCCTGAGCTGAAGGCCCTCATTAAGTTCTGGGTTGGTTGGGAGGTTCCCACTACTTCCCTCAAATTGGAGGTAACCCAATGCAACCTACCCAAGGCATCCACATGCTTTGAGACCCTACAGCTTCCATCACATTATCATGACTTCACAGCATTCAAAAAAGAAGGACTTGCCTGTATCAGTACTGTGGATACAGGATTTGGGCTGGTGTAATTAGTTAGTTTTTTCACAGTAGTATTTCTTGTTTTATAAACCAACTAATTGATTCCATCCAATCCTAGTTCATGGTTAGTGAGGTAGACTTGATATAATTTCAGTTTTTATTTTCTATCTTGACATGCAATCGCAGATAGTTTTTTTTTTTCTTGATTTATTTGGGGAGGGAAAGCACTAGAGAGGCTGAAAAGAATAAAAACCAAACTGTATTTCACTGTTGCCACAGTATGTTCTGTACAAGCTGTTCATATACTGTAACTTGTAACATATACTGTAACTGTTTGTTTTGTATTTTTACATGCAGTCAGTCTTTTCTTTTTGTTTACTCAAATTTCAACATGGACAAAAGAGGTTGAAAAGAATACAAATAAAAATGTTCTTCACTGTTTGCCCAGTATGTGCTGTATATAGTGAGTGGTTGCCAGATAGATTTCAGTGCCATTTGACGTTGAGGGTCCCATTGGATCAATGGCTGCTTGAAGTCCTGCTAGTTCTTCTGAGCTCAACGGGCTGTCAGCTATGGGAACAATGACTCCATGTTGTGGATCATAAGGCAGGCCACAATCTTCCCAGTCAAGCTGTTGAAGGTACAGTTCCTAAAACAAATTATAAAATGGATAAATCAGTATTTTATTTATAAATAATATTTTTAAATTACTTTATGAATAAAGTTATATCAGCAATTTATATAACAGAGCTTAACTAAATATTTGACTAATATTAGCTGGGTCAGCAAGGTAAAATTTCTGTCTTCAACAGAAGAAAGCTTACACTTTCTTTTGTTGCAACACTCACAGAGTGATGAAACATACCAGGTACAAATAAAATCTGTAAAGGATCCTTTTGCCTTTCTCTTCAAATAGGGACAAGATTAATATCAACTTTAAGATTTCTCATTTGTTTGATGACCTCAGCATTTCCAAGCTCTGGCTCTACCACCGCATGCTGAATGTTTCCCATCTCCCAGAGCTGATTGGGTGTCATGTTCCCCTTGGTTCTAATTGGGTGATTGTCCCAACCATCATGAAATGTCTCCCGGCTAGCTTGTAATCTGGGCAGGAACACATAATGGCAACTAAAAAGATGCATGTTGTTAGATAGGTCAAGGAACCCATCATCTTCCAGTGAGTGCAGCACACTATAGTATATCGCGGTTACAGAACACCACACGTCTCTCCACAGCCTCTGATATTTTATAAATTACTTTACTTAATGAAGTTAGTCTCATTCCAAACATAATGTTTTATACAGACACTTCATTACTTTGCTTCTAAAAAAAGCAACGGCAAATAATAATCAACAGAACATTTTTTAGAGCGCCACTATTATTGAAAAAAAAATAAAATAAATATTGTGATTAAAAGATATTGAAAAAAAAGTACAATTATACTTTTACTAGTCTCATTAGAATTATGTTTTTAACACTAATCTAATGTCAAGAAACGTGTGATACATTTTCCATTTAAAAGCAAAGAACTGTAAGGGTGGATCGCCTACAGTGGTTCAGGCTGCAGGGTTGCCGAATGACTAAAGAAACGTTATCAGCAAGATGGTAGAAAACTGTACATTTCTCGTCCATTACCACCCACTGCTACTTATACCAACGACGGAAATAAGCGCAGTTACAATAGCAAAATATGCGGGAGAGCGTTGCTATAGTGTGACTATATTGTATTGCAATAGGTAGCATATTAAAGTTAATACCAAATCAAAACTAGTTAGAACATCATTTGTAATTGAAAAGGGTTTAATGACAAAAACTGGTAGCAATAGTTTCAAAATAGATGCATGAGATGATAAAAACTTATACCATTAATCGTACCCAGCATATATGTAGAATGTTGCCTGATTGAGAGAGAGAGAGAGAAAGTACAGAAAGAAAGAGACAAAGAAAAGAAGAGAACAGCCAAAGAGCAGGCCCCAAGAAATCAAATCAAATCAAATCAAATCACCTTTATTTATATAGCGCTTTTTACAATGCCAATTGTTTCAAAGCAGCTTCACAGTGGTAACAGGAAAATAATGCAACAGAATTTGATTCGGCTGTACAGCCGCTCTGGTGAAAACGGTGATGTCATCCAGCTCATTTCAATTATCATATAGTGTCAATGCAGGCAGATCAGTAATACAGTTGAAATTTAAGTGTCTCCAACTGAGCAAGCCAAAAACCAAAGGCGACGGTGGCAAGGAACCAAAACTCCTTCAGGGCCAGAATGGAGAAAAAAACCTTGGGAGAAACCAGGCTCAGTCGGGGTGCCAGTTCTCCTCTGGCCGACGAACAAATAGTGTATGATTATGATTCTGGCAACATTACAGGTCAGAAGTCATATTAGATCAATAGATATTCGTAGGATTATTCGAAAGATTGGAGTCGTCACGCCGGGGACGGGTTTAATGAGGATGTCGTGTCGATGCGGCATTTACAGGGGGGAGTTTAATTGACACGGTCTCTACAGACACTTCAGGGATGCGTTCGTCATGTCCAGGCTAAGGTCCACCATATGGTCCGGATATGGCCCGGATCCGGCCTTGGGATAAACAGAGAGACTAACATTAGCGTAGATGCCATTCTTCTTATGATGTAACGAGTACATCAGGTGTTATGGGAAGTGTTCCCGGTTCCGGCTGACCTAGTTAATGCAGCCTAAAACAATCATTTAACTGATTTGAATAATAGAAATTAAAAATGTTTTATGTGTATGCCATAGTAAAGAGATGTGTTTTTAGTCTAGATTTAAACTGGCAGAGTGTGTCTGCTTCCCGAATGCTAGGAAGACTGTTCCAGAGTTTAGGTGCTAAATAGGAAAAGGATCGACCGCCTGCAGTTGATTTTGATATTCTAGGTATTATCAACTGGCCAGAATTTTGAGACCGCAATAGACGTGATGGAGTATAATGCGTTAAGAGCTCACTCAAGTACTGGGGAGCTAAACCATTTAGTGCTTTGTAAGTAATCAGCAAGATTTTAAAATGTATACGATGTTTAATAGGGAGCCAATGCAGTGTTGACAGAACCGGGCTAATATGGTCATACTTCCTGGTTCTAGTAAGAACTCGAGCTGCTGCGTTTTGGACAAGCTGCAGTTTATTTATTAAGTGAGCAGGGCAACCACCCAGTAGAGCATTACAATAATCTAGCCTTGAGGTCATGAACGCATGAACTAACTGTTCAGCATTTTGCATTGAAAGCATGTGCCGTAATTTAGATATATTTTTAAGATGGTAGAATGCAGTTTTACAGATGCTAGAAACGTGGCTTTCAAATGAGAGATTGGTATCAAAGAGCACACCCAGGTTCCTAACTGACGACAAGGACTTGACAGAGCAGCCATCGAGTGTTAGACAGTATTCTAGGTTACTACTTGTGGAGTTTTTTTGTCCAATGATTAAAAATTCATTTTTTTCTGAATTAAGTTGCAGGAAATTACTAGTCATTCAATTTTTTATATCAGCTATGCATTCCGGTAATCTTTTGAATTGGTAAGTTTCGTCAGGGCGTGAAGAAATATAGAGCTGAGTATCGTCAGCATAACAATGAAAACTAACGCCATGCTTCCTAATAATATCTCCCAGTGGTAGCATGTACAGGGTGAAAAGCAACGGTCCTAGCACTGAGCCCTGCGGTACTCCATACTGAACTTGTGATCGGTGTGACATCTCTTCATTTACTGCTACAAACTGATAATGGTCAGATAAGTATGATTTAAACCATGCCAATGAAATTCCACTAATGCCAAAATAATTTTCGAGTCTATTCAAAAGAATGTTGTGGTCGATAGTATCGAATGCAGCGCTAAGATCGAGTAACACTAACAGAGAGATACAACCACGATCGGATGATAAGAGTAAATCATTTGTAACTCTAATGAGAGCAGTCTCAGTACTATGATACGGTCTAAATCCTGACTGGAAATCCTCACAGATACCATTTCTTTCTAAAAAGGAGCATAATTGTGAGGACACTGCCTTTTCTAGTATTTTTGACAAAAAGGGTAGATTTGAGATTGGCCTGTAATTGACTAATTCTGTAGGATCAAGTTGCAGTTTTTTAATAAGTGGTTTAGTAATAGCCAACTTAAAAGTTTTCGGTACATATCCTAATGTCAAGGATGAATTAATGATATTAAGAAGAGGATCTATGACCTCTGGAAGCATCTCTTTTAGTAGTTTAGTCGGTATAGGGTCGAGCATACATGTTGTAGATTTTGATGATTTAACGAGTTTAGCCAATTCTTCTTCTCCTATAGCAGTGAATGAATGTAATTTTTCCTCAGCAACACTACATTGCACTGTCTGATGTGATACTGTAGTAGACGGCTGCATGGTTATAATTTTTTTCCTAATATTATCAATCTTACAAGTAAAGAAGTTCATAAAGTCATTACTGCTGTGCTGTTTACAAACATCAGAAGTTGAAGCTTTATCTTTGGTTAATTTAGCCACTGTATCGAATAAATACCTAGGGTTGTGTTTGTTTTCTTCTAAGAGAGTCGAGAAATAAGCAGATCTAGCAGTTTTAGGGCCTTTCTGTATGCAATCATGCTCTCTTTCCACGAAATGCGAAAAACTTCTAGTTTTGTTTTCTTCCAGCTGCGCTCCATTTTTCTGGCTGCTGTTTTAAGGGCCCGGGTGTGCTCGTTGTACCACGGCGTTGGACTATTTTTTTTTATCTTCTTTAAGTGCCGGGGAGCAACTGTGTCTAAAGTGCTGGAAAAGAGAGAGTCAATAGTTTCTGTTGCAACATCGAGTTCCTCTAGGCTATCTGGGATGCTGAGGAGATGAAACTGATGAGGAGGATTATTTATAAAGCAATCTTTAGTCGCAGCAGTGATAGTCCTGCCATATTTGAAGCGAGGGGACGGCTTTGCAGCCTTTGCTAAATTAAGTGTACATGATACTAGGTAATGATCTGAGATGTCATCGCTCTGCTGCAGAATTTCAGTGGTATCAACATTTATTCCATGTGACAGTATGAGGTCTAAAGTATGATTACGGCGATGAGTGGGTCCTGACACATGTTGAAAGAGAAGAAGAGAGAGAGCCAGAGCATAACAGAGCCAGAGCAACAGTTGCAATACCCTTTTATCCTTTCCTTGACCATGTGACTGAAACCCAAATGTGAGACATTCAAACTGACCAATCAGATAATTACAACTTCCCCCACTGTAAAGGTCTGACACACATTTTGGTCTACAGGCCTTTCAACATCTCTTTGTCTTTAGGAATTCCAAATGGCTCTTGTGGTAAGAAAGAGGGGGGTTGAAACAGTAAAACAAATGTCTTTGTTCATTTTCAAATATCTTTGATTATTTTCAATCTGAAACCAAATGTGTCCTGCAGACAACCAAGGACCTACAAACATATAAAGCAACAAAAATGAAGACCATAGCAATACACTTTAAGAGAATAGAAAAATAACCTGCCTCTGATTGTGGACACTCTTTCCAGCAATAAAGCTGGACCTTCCTGTGCCCTGTACAGTGAACATCAGGCGTGCTATGTCGACATTCTCTACGCCATGGTCACCTCTTACTCTAAAGAAGAATTAATCAACAGTGATCATGCTCAAAATAAATATACAAAAAGTCAATACATGCAGCATTTACAACATTTTCCTGTCAAAGCCTTCTGTTTTTATGTTGCTTCATATAACAACAGTCAGGATAGTTTACCCAAAAATGAAATTCTGGTATAATTTACACACACTTATGTTGTTACAAACCTGCATGACTTTCTTCTGAAGAATAAAAAAATAATTTTGAAGAATGTCATTAAGTAAACATTTTCAGTTCCCATTGACTTCTATAGAATTTGTCTGTGCGATGGAAGTCAACTGGAACTGAAAGGATTTTGTTAGCAACAATACACTGTTTAGTTCCACAGAAGATTTTTTTCCCCCTCCATATTTATCTGTTGCTGCAGATATTATTGTTTTAGTGTTTATTAAAATACCTCAGTGGAAATCCATAATGTTCAATGGACTGCTGGAAAAAGGCCAGGGCTGTAGATGACAGATTGTTATTTGCTGAACCTAGGTACATGATCTATAGTGGATAAACAGGATATAAATGAGTGGAAAAAAAGTTTGGTCAAGCTGACTTTGTGTTGACTTATGTTTTACAAGATATTATTATTACCTTTCTGGAAAATCCATTAATGCCACCAAAGATGACTATATTAGATATTCAATAGACAACTGTTATTATAGACAGACAGACATTATAGACATGACAGACAGACAAATACTCACTGGATCAGTTTGTGGTTCGTATCAATGTGTACAAGTGCTTTCGGTCCAGGAACTGAGTATTTATGCCGTACAACACACCCTAGCATGTTCAAACGGGAGAGGATCCCCATGGTGTCAGCATGATGCATCAAGGCCTTAACTCTCTCCCACTGAACCCGATGTCCTCTGACTTGCAAACTCCCCTTAACAAGCTGATAACCTGCATGTGGCATGCTTTCTTTGATTTCACCAACAAGGTTATCAAGTTCTGAGTCTGATAAAGTGCTGTATAGACCTCTGTGATGTTTAAATTCAAAGCCATTTGTCTGTACACTGTCCGCCTAGACACTCTTAGGCTTACGGGCCGTTTCCCAAACCCATCGTAACTTAAGTAGTACTTGAAAATCTTTGTAGAACTACGAGTGCTCTGGAGACAGAGCTATGAGGTCCCCTGCAGGACAACCGGCAAATTGCACCTAAAATTTACTCCTGTCCAATGTGACTTTAATATTGTTTTTATGTATATTTCTTTATTAGTTTTTTTTTTACTTGTTTTTTTTGTTTTGTTTTGTTTGTTTGCTTAAATTCATTTCGCATAATTCAATAAAAATAATAATGAATAAACAAATAAAATCAAAATTACATGACTGCACAAATAAATTAAAGAATGAAACAGTACATTGCTGTATATAGACATTTTAAGGAGAGTACAAATGTTATGTTTAACAGGGAAATGGCAAGTGTGCTTTAAAGACTAAAAATAAAGGAGGAACTCAAAAAAACGTGTCAATGACTTGCTGGCGTGCACGAAACCCAGCCATGTATTGAACATGTCTTGGTTGTTCATCATGATGTTTCATGCCACCTCTTCGTCTTCCTCCCTGATGTCCAAGTGCACTCTCGCCCGCAGTGCAATTTTGTGATACTGATATAACAGCACAGCACTTTTGTGGCGCAAAGAGAAGACCACCACTGGACTTGTGAATAGCCCGAAAACGTAGCTTCCACCTCCCTAAAGTGCGCTCCACAATACTTCGGGCAACACGGTGAGCCTCATTGAAATCTGCTTCCCTGTTACTGCCAGGACTAGCTACAGGGGTGAACACTTACGGCGTCAGTGGATATCCACTGTCCCCAAGCAGTCTCCACTGTCCCTGTGAGTTTTGGGCCTCTTGACCCACAGATAAGTTAGTAAAGATAAAGGAGTCATGTGTGCTTTCAGGCCACCTTGCCACAATGTCTGTGATCAAACACTTGTTGGTCACAGATCACCTGGCAGTTGATTGCTGCATAACCTTTGTGACATATGTATATATATATATATGGCCATCCACAGATGGTGTACTGATCAGGATTAAAGTACCATCAATCACTCCGATGACTTGCGGTATATGGTGATGTGGCCTGTCTTGATGCTGGAAATTTAATGTGTTCAGCAGCAAGTGGAAGCAATGCATAGGTGACTGCTTGTACAGCTCTTGACACAGATGCGTTACTTAGTCCAAGTCCATCACCAAGTACCTGAAGGAAACTGCCTGTTGCATAAAATCTCAGAGCGGCTAAAAGTTGCACGTCAGGGGACAAGGCAAAATTGACATTGAGCAGTTGGACTATTTCTCCTCGTGGCAGACGGTATCTGTCAATGACAGCCATATCATCAAGCATATCCAGAGGATTTTGATGCTGCCTGATGAAGGCATTTATAGTAAATAGTGCACTCCGTGGTAGTCACTTGTCTTTCTCTTTGCCTTTCTCTTTCTCTCGCTCTCAAACAAAAAACACGCTGTAGTGCATCCATGATTTCCTCCGTAAGACTACTGAAGTGTGAACTTTATATACTATCCTATAATTTCTCACAGGAACCATATGATTAAAGGTTTTCAGGCTGTGATAATATTCACATATCACACACTGCCTATCATCTATTCCTCTAATTGCAGAAGGCCCTACTTGAAGAAACTGAATCCCTGATTTGAGAAATTGTATTGATTGGCTCTTCCCTTAATTTATTCTGATTGTAAGGTTCATAATGGCCAATGGTTGTTCTTTTATAAATCTATACATATGTACATTTATACATACAACAATGCTGGTAAAGCATGTGTGCAATAAGCATTTTTTTCTGGACCTATAGAAATGGATAGTCTACATAATAGATAGGCCCTAATAATATATAAACCTCATTGTAAATAGCCACAGACACCCTCAAGACTCAAGATGTAATAAAACATATAGGGCTTGTATGCTTATTTTGGAAAAGTACTAAAAGTAGCCATTTAAAATTTGAAACACTTACTGTACTACTGTAGTATTTTATAGAGCCTTAGGTTTTGAGTGGTTCAACAAACACATGGACATCAAGCAATTTAATTTAAAAATTTGTTATTGATTCAAGTTTGTTGTTTGTTCCCAAGGACCTGCAAAAGACATTGCACAATGGGATAACTAACTACATATGGAAAACAATATTTCATGTTTCACAAGAAATTATTAAAACATACAATTAGTCATGATTAAACCACATTAAACAATATTACCTGACTCATCTGGCAAGATAATTGGCACTGAAATGGAAGGCCTTGCAAATCTCATCTCCTATAGTGCCAATCTCCTTTCTTCAAAAGTCAGCTTGGCCTTCTTGAGTTCAATGAAAGTCGCTGTCCCTCTCATTGGCCTCTTGAAGACATTTTCTGATGTCTTATAGGATATCTAGTTTCTCCCTTTCCAGCTGCACTAAGTCCTGACTACAACCACATACATTCTCAAAGTGCTGAGGTGTTGTGGCTGTAGTCTGAACAATTGGAGATGGAGGCTGGAGAATGGGTGGGTTGTTGGGAGGACTGGGAGATGGTAGGTGTCTGCCAGTGGGAGGTGAACCTGATTGCTCCTGTGAGCATGATGGACCCGGCTCAGGTTCAGGTTCAGGCACTCCTACTCCTCCATGGAGGTCAATACCACCGCAAATCCCATCTGAGGCAGTTGTGCCAAGTGTGCCTTTTCTTCTTCCGGTGTAAGAAGGGGGGAATCATTGGGCCCACCACCTGTTTTATTAAATGTTGTCCTCTGCAGTGCCCTTTTTCTTTTAGCAAGGCTGGCAAAGTCCTGCCACTTCTTCCTGACCTCCTTCCCTGATCTGTTAATGCCGCATTTGCAGTCAGTTTTTTAACAATGTCCTCCCAGATTTTTTGTTTTTGTTTATTTGTATGACTGCCCTTAAACCTGCTGAAAATGATATGTTTGTATAGCTCCACCTCCTCTAAAATAACATTAATCTCCTCTTTTTGAAAAAAATGTATTTTCTTAGTTTTTTTGGTTCAGTCATTTTGCTGGTGTCTCCATCCGTAGGTTTGGCTTTTTATAGAGGATTGGCCTCATAGAAAATGCACATCAGGTGAAGATAATTAGGCTAAACATTTCAAAATACAAGCGTGTTCTACAATTACTAGCCATTCTACAAGGTGACATTTCAGCGCTTGACAAAGCTGTGTGCGATCGTGTTAAGTACGTCTTTGTGAAACGCATGTGAAAGCAACACGAACATTCGTAAAGTCACTCATAGAAAACGCTCTTAAGTGCTAAGATCCATCGTTATCTGGAAACGCAGCCCTGAACAGTTCTGTGAGACTATCCACAATACCCTCAGGAAGAGCAATCTGATCTGAAAATGCACTAAACGACACCATCTCCTGTGTGCATATGAACTGTAAATAGTCTAGGTCCAGAGGCTGCCGACTGAGAATGTGCTCAAGTCGAGATTTAAGACGCTCCATCATTATGTGAACCACCTGGGAGATGGGATCAATGGACAGACACAGAGAGATAGTTGTTATTACCTAATTAATGAATAAAACAAACAATCTACAAATGTTTCTTAACTTGCATGTGACGTATGCAGTCCCCGAATTATTATTTTGGACAGAAAAATGAAACCCACTTTTAAATTAAATTAAAATATTCTTAAGTTATTATGGAGAACAACATAAATAAACTTGTTCAGTGTAGACATAATCACTAATTATAGTTTTTAATGCGTCGCTCGCGTCCAGTGTAGACACAATGTAAAAAGCAACCTATGATGGCAGGACTCTAGCCTAGAGATAGTGGAGTGCTAATAAGTGCTAACGTGGCTTGCTGTTTAGATATGTAATGAACAATTAGTAAAATAAAGTCTCAGAAAGGGTTATTATACACAGAAACTCACCTGTTCACCGCTCATTTTCCTCATTTTCGGGTGACTAGCGTAAATTGACCCAAAGCACCATCTGCTGTTTTGGAAGAGGAAGTTGCTCAACTGCATTTGTGAGAAAATCTGCCTAAACTGCATTTGTGAGAAAATCTGCCTGAACTGCATTTCTGAGAAAATCTGCCTAAACTGCATTTGTGAGAAAATCTGCTGAGAGATCGTAACAGACAGGTATGCCTTTGTATGGACTAGATTTGGTATTTGTTCAAAGGTTACATGCAATTTGTTGGATGTTTTGTATTTATTTGGGAAATATGATGTACGCTCCCTCATTTATTATTTGCAAAACACAATACATATATTACTCCTCTGCATTTTCGCTCAAACTGACCTTTGTATTTGCACATCGCTTTCTGTTTGTTTGCGAGTCGAGTTTTCCTTTGCAAAGCAGATCGTGTTTGTTTGCAAAATGCTGGATTTGTTTGTGTAATTATGGCACAAAATTCACTCCATGTGGCTCTTTCTAAAGAATAAGAGAACAGTTTGCTAAAACTTGGGAACTCTTTATATTTAGGGGGAGGAGGCAGAGGAGACCTGGAGGAAAGGGATGTTGACTTAAAGGTGCCCTAGATTGAAAAATTGAATTTATAGTATAGTTGAATAACAAGAGTTCAGTACATGGAAATCACATACCGTGAGCCTCAAACACCATTGCTTCCTCCTTCATATGTAAATCTCGTGCGTGAAAAACACCACGGAAAAATAGGCGAATCTCAACATAACACCGACTGTGACGCAACAGTCGGGATCATTAATATGTACGCCCCCAACATTTGCATATGCCAGCCCATGTTCAAGGCCAGGCGGAACTGCACAGCCGAATCATCGGAAGTTCTGCAGGTATTGTGAAGAAACAAGCGTCAAGCGAGGATAGCGAAAATGGCAGATCATGGAAATAAATGTTATGTTCCAGGCTGTGCAGGGGATGTGAGGACTTTTCATACCCTTCCCACAGAACAAACCTGTCAACAGGCATGGTTGATGTTTATCTATAACCGGATACCGCAACAATTTAATTCAAAGTTGTTAGTTTGCTCGGCCCATTTCACTAAGATGTCCTCGCTGCAGCCTGTAGCACGATGACGTAATGGATCAGATCCAACACGTACTGGACGCTGTTACGCGCATGCGCGATGGTTTGTTTTGGTGACGTCATAAAGAGGAAACCCTAACTGAGATAGTGAAAGAGAAATGGTTTGGAGAAAGCAGGAAAGATGCATGCATCGAAAGCCAATGCATGGAAAACAAAGATGATGTGCCACTTTCTGTAGCGATCACATTTGCTGGGCCCTCAATAAAAAAAAATATATCAGTGTATGAGCCAAAAATGTCTTATTACTGCAGACTTGGAAGAGTGACTGTTGTATATGACAACATGGGCCTGTCCATGTAATAAAACAAAACAGTCATGTATTCACAAAGCAATAGCTAAATGGCATTTATTTCAAAGTGAGAGAGCTCTTTTCCAGAAGGTGAAGACCACCGAAAGGATTGATTCCATGCAGAAACCTCAACAGCAGTCTGAGAGTGTGGATGACTGTAGTGATCGTCAGTACCCACCTAATGATGATGGAATAGAGAGGATGGTGCGCTATTTGATGAAAAATAAATCCCTGCCTGTGGACCTTCCTCAAAATTTGGTTAGTGGTCTACAACTGTTACAGACACACCAGGCTCCACCATCACCCAATCACAGCGCACTCCTTCACCCGAATACTGATCACGCACACCTGCACCCCATCAGCACAGCAATCACAAGCATAAAAGACACACTCACTCACACAGTCATTGTCTGGTCTTGTTAGCATCAAGACTTAACTTTGTGCTCACCTCTAGGACTGCTTCGCGCTACTCTAGGACTGCTTCGTGCTACTCTAGGACTGCTTCGTGCTACTCTAGGACTGCTTCGTGCTACTCTAGGACTGCTTCGTGCTACTCTAGGACTGCTTCGTGCTACTCTAGGACTGCTTCGCGCTACTCTAGGACTGCTTCGCGCTACTCTAGGACTGCTTCGCGCTACTCTAGGACTGCTTCGCGCTACTCTAGGACTGCTTCGAGCTGTCTCCAGTGTGTCTCCAAGTCTCCTTCGTTGTTCTTCGTCTCGTGTGAGTTCTCCTGTGTCTTCTCTGCTCCAGTCAGTCTCCAGCCCGCTATATCTGCAAAGGACAAGGACAGTATCACTCAGTCATCCATATCAGTTACCTGGCAATTCCACGTTCACTCACCTGCACTGCTATTTACTCTTCTGGTTGTTCAATAAACATCCGTTACCTGCATCCCTTTGTCTCTGTCCCTTCTGTATTGTAACAACAACATGGTAGTGAATTTAGTCACCAACTAAATCCTGAGGAAACATTCTGCTCCGAATGTAAGGGAAATCATGTTCTAAGTGACCCAATCATTATAACCTCACGAGCAAAGATTCTGACCTTTACTGGGGTAGTTGAAGGTAAATATTGTTAAATAAAACATTCAAATTGTTTAAAGCGTGTACTGTTATGTTGTATTTAACTTTTCTGCTCTCCATTAAGGAATTTCAACTTACTACAAAGTATGTAGCAACTGCAGCATGATGTACAGGTACCAGGAATTCACTGATGGTATCCATAACTTCAATGACCACCTTCTGCTTTCTCTACACTTCTGTGTAATTTTTCGCAATGCTCTTCAAGGTAATATGTGTAACTACTGATGTTGATATTGTTTCATGTAATAAGTATTATGTCATATAACTATTTTTTTTCCTTTATACTCTGTGAATATGCCTAGAATCACATTGCTGTTAGCAGAGTAATGAGCATACTTTAAGCCACTGCCAAAGCAAAATTCCCCAGCAAAGACACAGTGCTCCATGGTTACTTCCACTTTGAAGCCTTGAGCAGCCATGTTTATTCTCACACCTGCATCAGTTGTGGTTATCACACCAAAGTGGTGATCATGGATCTCCACAAGAAAGGTGTCTTCAGTATTCCTTGTAAGTATGTGTTGTGTACACTGTATTACAAATGCTTTCTAAAAACGGCATGTTCCTGATTTGTGTGTTGCAGTCAGTGAAATAGCCACACCACCATCAGAATTCAAGGGTGATACAAACATTGTCTCTTTTTGGGAATCCGTAACGATGGAGATGATTGGCTGGGGATTTCTTTCAAGTAAGTTATTTAATGTGTAATATAATTTAGGTCTGTGTAACTAAAGAAACTAATTTTCTTTAATGTACTTATACACTCTGTATTTCTCTTAAGGTGGCAGGAAAAATCCCTTTGTAGTTTGCCCAAGTTATGATTGCTGGGCTCCTTGGATTGGACCTAATACCCGAAAGTCAGACATTGTTCACTGAGCATGCAAAACTACAAAAAAAAAAGTCCTGTGATGTTCCAGATCTTGATGTCACAGAGGAAAGGTTAGGTGATGAGCTCTTTAATCTTAAGGTAAGAACACATTTACAATGTCTAATTATGTTTCGCAACAATTTTAGTTTTAACCAAAGTCTGTCATATGTTTAGGTTGATGCAGTGAAGAAACTGTGCAAAGAATGTGGATTGGGCACAAAGGGATCAAGGATGGATCTTGTGTTACGTTTGCGAACAGAGATGCAAAACGGCTCCGTGTACGACAAAATCTTCCAGCAAATTTGGGGTGCTTCTGGTAAATTGCCTAACTCTCTCTTAAATATCTATATAATAATAATAATAATAATAATACATTTTATTAGTACATAAATATGTAGCTTTGATTGAAAAAAATAATAATAATAATAATGTCCCAGGAGTTTAAAATTTATGTTGATGGACATTTAATTTTCAGCAATGATGCTTTCATTGGAAGATGCAAAATTAATTTGCTATAAGAACCTACTTGCAATTTATACATGGGTTAATTAACACTGAGTAAACTAGTCTCTGAGTCAACCCACTGACAAATTGTTGGTAAAAGCTGGTAGACTGACACAAAATTTATGACTATGGTATGAAGAAATTATGAAAACCTAATGAAAAACTAAACTAAATTGTGAAAAACTAAGTTAATAGTTGAAGTGTTACTTGTATTTTGTTTTTGTTTTTTTTAAGTAACCATAGTAATGATTTTTTTCAAATTTTCTAAATTGCACTTTCTTTAAATTGTACTTTTGTACTTTTCTCTTAGGTGGCTGGGCAGTCATTACATGTCCATGTGGAGTAGTCTATTCCATCAAATTCAACATAAGAGCAGAGTCTCCCAGAGATTATGCGGACTTGCTCCTGAGTTGGAAGCACTTTCCTAATGTTGTAATATACGACTTTGCTAGAGGACTTGCAGCACACGTTAATCTTCGTGAAGCAGATTCTCTACCTTTCAGTCCCCATGAAGGGAGACTTGCTAAACCAACTACAGCAAATATCCAGCTAGCAAAAGAAGGCAAGCTCAAAGTTAATCTACCATGGTTGAAAAATGAGGAGGAGGAGGATACCAACTGCCATCCTTTGACTGGATCATCAGGGCATTATGCTTTGTATGACAGATTCCATGAATTCAACACAAAAGACCCAAGAGATGCTCTTAGGAGAGTCCAAGTAGTCCCAGAACTTTGTGGATGGGTAAATACTCAAACCGCAGAGCAACTCTTTGCTGCAATGCGCAAAAACAATTATTTCCTGAACATGCTCACGCCATCAGGACACACATTTTTGATGCGCAACATCATTCACCATTATAACACAGCACAGAATAAGAACATGGAGGACAGCCTAAGAAAAGTTGTATCACCAAGTGATCAGTTAACCTTCAATGGTTATGGTCAGATAGTACAAACCCGATTCCAAAAAAGTTGGGACACTGTACAAATTGTGAATAAAAAAGGAATGCAATAATTTACAAATCTCATAAACTTAAATATTTTATTCACAATAGAATATAGATAACATATCAAATGTTGAAAGTGAGACATTTTGAAATGTCATGCCAAATATTGGCTCATTTTGGATTTCATGAGAGCTACACATTCCAAAAAAGTTGGTAGCAATAAGAGGCCGGAAAAGTTAAATGTACATATAAGGAACAGCTGGAGGACCAATTTGCAACTTATTAGGTCAATTGGCAACATGATTGGGTATAAAAAAGAGCCTCTCAGAGTGGCAGTGTCTCTCAGAAGTCAAGATGGGCAGAGGATCACCAATTCCCCCAATGCTGCGGCGAAAAATAGTGGCCCAATATCAGAAAGGAGTTTCTCAGAGAAAAATTGCAAAGAGTTTGAAGTTATCATCATCTACAGTGCATAATATCATCCAAAGATTCAGAGAATCTGGAACAATCTCTGTGCGTAAGGGTCAAGGCCGGAAAACCATACTGGATGCCCGTGATCTTCGGGCCCTTAGACGGCACTGCATCACATACAGGAATGCTACTGTAATGGAAATGACAACATGGGCTCAGGAATACTTCCAGAAAACATTGTCGGTGAACACAATCCACCGTGCCATTCGCCTTTGCCGGCTAAAACTCTATAGGTCAAAAAAAGAAGCCATATCTGAACATGATCCAGAAGCGCAGGCGTTTTCTCTGGGCCAAGGCTCATTTAAAATGGACTGTGGCAAAGTGGAAAACTGTTCTGTGGTCAGATGAATCAAAATTTGAAGTTCTTTTTGGAAAACTGGGACGCCATGTCATCCGGACTAAAGAGGACAAGGACAACCCAAGTTGTTATCAGCGCTCAGTTCAGAAGCCTGCATCTCTGATGGTATGGGGTTGCATGAGTGCGTGTGGCATGGGCAGCTTACACATCTGGAAAGGCACCATCAATGCTAAAAGGTATATCCAAGTTCTAGAACAACATATGCTCCCATCCAGACGTCGTCTCTTTCAGGGAAGACCTTGCATTTTCCAACATGACAATGCCAGACCACATACTGCATCAATTACAACATCATGGCTGCGTAGAAGGATCCGGGTACTGAAATGGCCAGCCTGCAGTCCAGATCTTTCACCCATAGAAAACATTTGGCGCGTCATAAAGAGGAAGATGCGACAAAGAAGACCTAAGACAGTTGAGCAACTAGAAGCCTGTATTAGACAAGAATGGGACAACATTCCTATTCCTAAACTTGAGCAACTTGTCTCCTCAGTCCCCAGACGTTTGCAGACTGTTATAAAAAGAAGAGGGAATGCCACACAGTGGTAAACATGGCCTTGTCCCAACTTTTTTGAGATGTGTTGATGCCATGAAATTTAAAATCAACTTATTTTTCACTTAAAATGATACATTTTCTCAGTTTAAACATTTGATATGTCATCTATGTTGTATTCTGAATAAAATATTGAAATTTGAAACTTCCACATCATTGCATTCTGTTTTTATTCACAATTTGTACAGTGTCCCAACTTTTTTGGAATCGGGTTTGTACTTGGTAAGTTTTTTTGTTGTTGTTGTTGTTGTTTTGTTATATCTTACAATGACCAGTAATTTTGTCATGTATTGTAAAATCACTTTTTCTTGTACTGTATGTGAAGGTTCGCCTCCACAGTGATAGTGAGAGACTCTCATGTGATATTACACAAATAGACCCAGTACACTGTAAGTAATGTCATGATAAACACTGCACTTGCAAAATCTCACTTCACTCATTACAGTTGGGTAATAATATTTTGTCTCTTTTCAGACCCCAGCCGGGGTTCAGTGATGGACATAACAGCCCTACGAAATGTGCAGCCAAACAGGGCATGCTGGATGCATCCACAAAGCAGTGACCAAATGAAGATGGTATGTTGAATTATTTTGCATTTTTGTGCAAAGTGTATAATCATACTTACAATTGTTTTCGTTTTTCGAGATAATAAATGCTTTAAATGAAAATGAATCACAACAACAATTTTTGGCTCAAGTAGGAGCAACAATTCTGGACAGATCAGATTTTATTACCTTGGGCCATCCAAATGATGTTGAAGGGACTGTGAGTATTATCACATGCACAATCAGGCTTTTGTTTTGTGATGAGCAAGTATTAAATTTGGTTTCTCTCAAATTGTTACATATTTTGAATGCCTGCCTTTCAGTTGTCAGAGATATTGCTGACTTAAGGTAATATTTTTCCTGTCTTCTGTGTGGAACCTTTTTTTTTTTTTTTTTTGGAGTGAGAAAGTGTGCATAAGTGATTCTTTATATGCAATCAAATTAACTGTAATTTTAAATTGTATCTAACAGAACATAAAGGTCCATTGTTTTAGCTCATATGTGACAGTGACATGGTTGCCACCATATTGTGCAGACCCTTCAGATAACTTACCTTTAAGTATGACTGTGAAATTTTAATAGAAGTTAACTAGGTGGTGTTTAAAAATGTTTGTTGTCTGTATTAGGACGATATAGCAAGATGTGACTTCATCTTACTGCCTTCCTGGGCAAGGGCATCAAACCATTGGATGATATGTGTAAGTCTATTATGTTTAAATTATCAGTTCTCCTTAATGCAAGTAACACTGAGATATTTTGACATAACTAATAACTGTATCTTCCAAGAATCATTTAATAGAACCAGTTTTACAGATCATGAAACCGAAAAGCAGAGAGATGTATTTGCTTGATTCACTGTACGGCACTGACTTCAGCGATAGTCGTTTCATTGATCCCTACAGGTTTTTTCAGAAAAATATTAAGAGCTCAAAAGAAGTTCAGGATTATGGTAGTTCTGTTTTGTGCCATACATCCTTTTGCATGCATTTTGTTTTTTTGTTTTATGGCTCATTTTTCATTGATGCTTAAACTATTTAAATCTACCTAATCGCTGGAACTATATTTTATAGTTCATAGATAAAATTGTTTAAACAATGATAAATGAGCCAAGAATTTGTTTGGGGTTGTTCCACCCCAGTTTGTTTGTTTGTTTGTTTGTTTGTTTGTTTATTAGCATTTCTTTATTTTTAGTCCATTTTTGTTTTAATTGTTGTGGTTTAAATGCTTTGTAGAATACTTGCACAGCAACTACATCCTGGGCCGTGGAAAGAGTATGGACATGATGATCTCAACGTAAGTAGTTTTCTTGTTGCCATCACTAAATTCCATTTTAGATATTCAACCACACTGTTTATTTTTGAATAATTATAACATGTTTATTTCAATTTAACTCAACAGGGTGCTCCAAGGCAGAATTGTTCAAATAACTGTGGAGTGTTTGTGTTGATGGTAGGAAGAATTGTGTTTGATAACAATAAGAAATGTAGCTTTGTCAGATTGCTGTCTGTCATTGTTAATTTATTTTTAATTGATCAGCAAAACCAGTATCCAACAAACTTAAGATATTGATGCAATCTCCCAAAACAATTTAATTAAAGTTCATTACTATTGTTTGTCTGTTTTGATGTAACTTACTATTAATAATTAGTTACATTTTTATATAGCTCTTTTCTAGGCACTCAAAGCGCTTTACATATGGAAGGGGGGAATCTCCTCAACCACCACCAATGTGCAGCATCCACCTGGATGATGTGACGGCAGCCATATTGCGCCAGAACGCCCACCACACACCAGCTTATTGGTGGAGAGGAGACAGAGTGATGAAGTCAATCAGTATATGAGGATGATTAGGAGGCCATGATGGACAGAGGCCAATGGGCAAATTTGGCCAGGATGCCGGGGTTACACCCCTACTCTTTTTCCGAAGGACATCCTGATATTTTTAATGACCACAGAGAGTCAGGACCTCGGTTTAACATCTCATCCGAAGGCCGGTGCTTGTTACAGTATAGTGTCCCCATCACTATACTGGGGCGTTAGGACCCACACAGACCACAGGGTGAGCACCCCCTGTTGGCCTCACTAACACCTCTACCAGCAGCTACCTAGTTTTCCCAGTTGGTCTCCCATCCAGGTACTGACCAGGCTCAGCCCTGCTTAGCTTTAGTGGGAAACCAGCCTTGGGCTACAGGGTGATATACAGGGTGATATGGCTGCTGGCTATTTTAATGTTACAGTACTCACTCTATGATGTAATGGGAGGTCTCTTTGATTTTGCTGAGGTGAGCTATCGAAACTAATAATTTGGGAAAAAGTTTATTCTCAAAGGGTGATTGTGATTGGCTGCAGTGGCTGCAGTAAGGAGATGGTGGTGCTTGCTCCTACTAACAAATTATCCTGTGAAGTAAGCCTATTTGCAAGTACTTCCAATAAATAAAGCATATTTATTAGTAGTAGTAGATGGAGTAGAAGTAGCAGTTTTCTATCCTCTCTTTAATAATGTTAATTTGCACAGTATTTGGTATTTTATGGTGTTTTTTTTTTTTTTTCCTGTGTGGTGTAAATACTTTCTAGGCAAACTGTAGTTCACTTGTTTTTTTTTTTTTTTTTCTTCAGCAGATGCCACCTGAGATCCTAAGACATATCCTCATGAATGTGGTCAAAGAAGATGGAGATGTGGCTTTCTTCAGACTGTCTCTGACATGCTGGCTTTTCCATGTTGTTTGTGAGGCATCATCAGAAAAGAGGCTCATTTTGCCTGGCTTGACAGTAAGTTATTTAATTTTATTATTTTTATATTTTTACCAGTAGACAGTTCTACACTAAGTTTAAACTGCAAATGCATTTTAAGCTTTGCTCAGAACTTTTTATTACTTTAAATCTCTTTCTTACAATAGGTGTTGTCAACTGGAGTGCATACTCCAGTGACTACAAGGAGATGTATCGAGTGCCATATAAACTAACCAGTTGCCTTTGTTGTGGGGACTTATTTAAAGACTTGCCGCCAGGCTATATTGGAGATGGAAGGAAAGGAATCCTTTGTGCATTTTACTCAACCAAAGAGTTTGAGGGTTACTGCTCAGCAGACTGCTTCACCTGTGACGGCAATCACTATAGCCCCAAGGACAACTAAAGTTAAATACAATTGGTCACTTGAGTGACAACTGCTTGATCTGACTGCTGTGATCAGTTTGTATATTACACTTAAATTCAGGGTGTTTTTTATTTATGTACGTACATGTTTGCAGACACTGAACAGCAAATTAAGAGGAACCTTATGCACAGATCACTGTGGAAAAATTAGTATAGCCATTAAAGAAGGAACTCTTACCAAACAAAATATCATTAAGCACTTTTTTTTATTTTGACATCTGACAAGATTTCTTTTCTTGGTGCTGTTATTATTTTTGCATTTTCCCTTGAATGTGTACTGGTATTTTAAGTTGTTTACAGACCTTGTTGTATTATACCTTTAGGATTAAAATTACAGAGACAATTACTTGACTCATTTTTGCCTCCACTCAACACCAAATATGACCTGAATAAAATAAAATGGCTTTATTTTAAAATGTTCTATATACACGCATTAAAAAAAAAAAAACACTTGCAGTGAAGACATGCTATTAATCCATCAAATTTAGGTTTAAAAGCTCTAAAATCGTGTGATTTTGTATGTAGAGAGAAACTAGGATAACTTAAGCATCACATTTATGTAAATAATGACTTATTCATCAATAATTACTTATTACTATTTATCAGTACTACTACTACACATGTTAGAGATTCATCTCAATACAATATTGCGTATACATGCCACTTAAGACCAGCGCATGCGCCTGTGACGTCGCCAAAACACCACCATCCAGTACGTATTGGATCTGATCCAGCTACGTCATCGTGCTACAGGCTGCAGCGAGGGGTGTCTCCATTTAACCACGGACAGCTTTTCTAACCTGGGACAATATCAAGCAGGCTTCGCTCAGCGTCTGATACTGAAGAAGGGGGCTATTCCAACTATATTCCCGCAAGCAGTAAGTAGTGATTTTATCCACTTCTTGACTGTCAAAACCATTTCTGATTAGATTGAAAGTTTCTTAGTGAGACAACATTAACGATAATTTACCCTGTGTTGTTTAGATCCAACGCAAGATGCTAGTACAGTAACAATAGGAAACTCTAATTAACTAGCATACATAACTAAATAGTATGACAAAGGTTAATATTATTTCCTGCCAGTGTTGTCATATAAATCTACAAAATACAACCGTAGATACATATGTCAGTCCCTTTTGTCGGTTAGAATTATAATTTAATCTAATTATAATTGTACAAACACTGTTTAGAGTTTGTGATTCAAAGCGAAGAAGCTATCATTGTAAAATCATACGGTGACACATTACAATAATTAAAATGTTTTTACAATGCTAAAAACAAAGTTGTGACTGCTGACGTTATGAGTTAACGTGTAAAGTTAATGCTATATGCTAGTTAACGTTTAGGCTGAAGTTCTAGTATTGACTACGTTTTGCAGGTTCTTACTGAAAATAAAGACTAAATTTACCACTCAGAAGCGTCCATTTCCAATCTCAAAACGATTGATTGTTCCTCAAAATCTGCATCTTCGTCAGAAACAGGCTCAAACATGTTGGATGCCTAATCTCTCCATTGTCATGCCGGACAGCAGAGATGTGTTTGCTGTCACTGTGAGCTACTGAAATGAGTTGCGCAGTGAAACAGCCAATCAGAGCAGAACTTCACATTACTATTCATGACCCTTCCAAATAAGCCAAAAACAGACCATTTCATTCTAGGGACAATTTCTAGGGTTGTAAATGGACCTGTAAACCCGTATCTGGACAATTTTTGCCCTTAAATAAGCCACATACCCTCTATGTAGATATCAGAGAACAATTTAAAATATTGTTTCAACTCATTCTAGGGCACCTTTAACATTCCTGCCTATGTGGTGCGTATCAGGCAGACGGAGTGTGGTGGGTGGGTTGGAGAGTTTTGTTTTAAGAGTTTTCTGTATGTTGGAATATGTGCATATGTTTGCATGTATGTACTGTAAGTATACTTAGGTGGCATGTGCATGTATTGGAATGTAAAGTTATCTGTGTATGTATGTGTACATATGTATGTATAAATATGTATAGCCTATATAGTCAATAACTGCAGAAGAAACTATAGCTTTTGTTGTGCATAAGGAAAATACGGAGGATCTTGATATTCGATTTCTGTTTATCTGTACTCTATATATTTCTCCAATAAAAAAAAAAACGTTTTGTTTTTAAGAGTGTACTAGTAATTTTCTGTTGTTCTACATAAAACATGCTGATTTTTTTTTTTCTTATAGTGTAGGGTGTGCAAAATATTTGTGAGATTGTTTTTCCCATTTCAATTTTTTTTTTAGAAAAAAAAATATAGCCTGTATACACCTGTTCCTCATCACCTTGCCTATATAAACTCTGCTCTCACACTTATTCAATGCAAAGTCTTGTCTTGTCTTGTCTTGTCTTGTCTTGTCTTCCTCGGCTGCATTTCTGAGTGTTATTCCCTGTGATTATTCTGCCTGTTTTTGACTCTGCCTTGGACTACTGTTTACGACCCTGTTCTGCCTGCCCTTTGATTCTCGTTTGTTTGCTGCCTGCCCTGACTTATTGCCTGTTATGACCACGATTGATGCACTGCCTCTGATATTGCTGTTCACCCTGGTTTACTGACCCACGCCTGCTTGTACTGTGAATTAGTGTTATTTTAATAAACTGCACATGGATCCCAATCTGCCTGAGTCCTCGTTACAGCTATTCATATATCGCAGGCGTAGGGGTGAGCGGGGCACAACCTAACGCGGGGTTAGTTGTAACACACGGTTTCAAATTTTCAACACATGCCAGCATGACGAAACTTAGAGTATTTACTAGTTGCCATATCAACACTACAGAGAAAAAAAAATGCGCCAAAATTAAAAAATCTTTGGAAGCTATCACTGAACATTTATTTAACCATAGCAAAAGTAAATTTCTTACTGAAGTTAATTTTTCATCTGTTTTTTGTGTTTATTTAAAACTAGACAAATCTGATATTATTTTAATCTTATATCTGTTTTTTAACAGTTGAGAGAGTTCTTTAATGCTGATCTAACCAGCAGAAGACACGAGCCAGGTTTAAATCCCAGTTGCGCAGGTGGGGCATGTTGTCACACTGCGTTACATTGTGCCCCTATTAGAACTATGCTATTATATTCTATACTTTTATGAATTCTATTGAGAAACCATGAATAAAGTGAATAATGACTGAGAGTCAATGTTCAGAAGTTATTAATTATTACTATGTTTTGAACTATGCTGTATAGCTGTGTTTTTTGCGGTGTTTATTGTCTAAACTCAAAAAAAAAAAATCATTTTTCATTATTAAAAATGCCATTATTTTATATGAAAAAGTTGATAATTGTATTTTATTGACAAAATATTTTAGTTTGTCTTTATATATATTTTTTGATTGTATCAGATAACATTCTAAGCTGTCATATAGCCATATTACAATGTACCCCACCTATGGGGCATGTTGTCACATTTCACTTCTATTCTTTCGGGGTATATCAAAAAAAAAGTATACACTGTATTAACGAAAAAAAACCACATAATTGTACTAGATGTGTGAAATTAATGTGGGAAAAAAAGAAATACTCTGAACCCCAAGTGGATTTGCACAAAACGGAGAAAAAGTGTCAAAAAAAAGTCAAAAAGTGTTGTGCCCCGCTCTCCCCTACAAAAAAATTGCAGAGATAGATCAGTGTACTTCGGTATGTTATTTTGAACTGGTCCATTTTAATTATTTAGGTATAATTTAACCACCAAGATGTTTGTTAACTCAAACATGGATAAACAACAATCATGTTAAACAGAAGTTATGATATTTGACAAAAATGAAGCATGTTTTTGATCATTCGTATTCATACTATTTGTTTACAGTAGGCAACATACTGTGTGAACAGCTCGGTAAATACGCTACACATCCGTTGTCATGTGACTAGATTAGCCAGAAGGGGGCAGCACCATAACAAATAATGGGGGCAATGATGCGTGCTAAAGCACTCGCAACAAACTGAGCTTTGTCTCTCACTTATTCGCAAGATTACATCCGAGACGGCCAGATAGAGGGAAGGCCTTAAAAAATGAATTTGCATAGCGGGACAGAGAAAAGGGCCGTGATGCGGTGATAAAGGGTATATGAAGCCGGATAGCGCAGGGATCAGATTTGTTGGAGAGTTCAAGACGGTTTGCATTAGAAGTGATGGGGGGGAGAAGATATCTGGATCCCGTATAAAAACCCTTGAGATTCCAACTGCTTGGCCAGACGGAACCGATGAAGGCGATTCGCCCGCATCCACCGCATCCCGCCCGTGATTGTGAGCTCTTCCATTAGCAAATCATCCGGGAATGAGGAGGAATTTAATGCATGCATGCATGAAAATCTGACACTGATGCACCACTGTTGGCCTCTTTAACCGCGTTATGGGAATAGCAGGATAGCGGTATTCAAGCGGCGTTTTGCTCCTAATGGCAGTGGCACCAAAATAAACCTGTCGGCGGTGAGCACGTGTTTTTGAACTAGGCGTTTGTCTGATCAGACCAGCGGAATGGTGTCTTTGAGATGTCACAGGAGCAAGTATATATGGGCCACTCTGGGTGTGCTGGCGTTGTTGTGGCTCTATATTTTCCCCGTGTACAGGATACCCAGTGACAAGGAAATGGTGGATGAGGTTCTGCGGCAGGGACAAACATGGAGCAGAAACCAAACGGGAGTAGATATGTACAGGTATTTCCATTCGTTTAATATCACATTTATTTATTCAATCAATGTGAGAGTATTTATAATGTCACTGTGCAAGGCCATGTATCTGTGATGCAATTTTAAATGACATTTTAGTCTCAGTAGTCTCTAACTGTAATTAAATAAATGGATTGGTTGCAATCCTATTTAATCTGGCTCTCATGCTGGTATGAGCATTGTGCAGGGCAGGCACCTCCCCGTCCCCGATAAACCTATTAAGAGAACGCATGCGCAGAGGGGCAGATTCGTTTGAAACGTTCTGTCCCAGTTCTGAACCCCCATAAAGGCTGACGTCATAAAGGGGTTGATTCTGTTCGGTGAATCTCATGATTGGTGTATGAAAGGGGTCTTATGCAAAATTCACTTTTACATGGTGTTTGAACATAAATGTGTGTCGGCAGTGTGTGTACACAACCACCATATAATGGTAAAAACCCACCCACTCCTCTTTTTTAATCCCCATAAATCATAAGCAGTGTCTCAGAACAAGCCATTTGCAGATTGTAGCTTTTGTGACGTCACAAATGTTTAGGCCCGACTGCCAACATATTAACAGCATATTTAGCAGTAGGTACTGTATATTATGCTGCTTTCACTTTAAAACACAGATCTAATATACACATGCGATTCTTGACTTGCTGTTTACGTTCACATACATAACTGACTGTGTTTATGTGAACTTTTTGACATTTTAAGTGCAATAAGACGTGAAAAAGAACTTAGTTTAACACTCACGGGATACGCCATCTGACAGCCAGATGTCTGTGCGCTTGCTTCGGGTGTGTATGTACAGAAAACCATATATCAGACGTTTAGACTGACATTGCTTTAATATGCATGCAGATAATAAACGTTCATGATGATGAAGAACTGCCATGTAATGTGAGCATGACCGTGATAGAAATGAAATGATAGAAATAATAATCAAAACCAAACGGATATTTTAGTTTTTGGTAGAGTATCCGAGGCACAAGCTTTACAGGCTCCGCCCTCATCTGGAAAGTGGGGTGGGGAGTAGCAGCTCATTTGCATTTAAACAATAAAAATGGGCATTTACAACATGGTGTAATAAATGATCTGTGGGGTCATTTATTCAGCTCATTGAGCTGAAACTTCACATTATGGGGACTCCTGAATTACATCTTGTAAAAAGGGGCATAATAGGTCCCGTTTAAATTATATTTTACAAAGAAAGCAAAGCCTAGTTTATGATTGTTAGGGTTGTTTCACATTGTGGCATTTATTTTCATAACAATTAACCACATTTTCCCTCCAAATTCTTATTACTGTAATGCACAAAATAAAAACATCCTTCTCATTAATGGAATGCGAAAAAATGTTATAGTAAATATTTATATAAAAATAGTATTTGTTGTGCTTCTTAGTTTGATTATTTTACTCAATTATATATTTAATGTTTTGCTATTTACATTAAAATATACTTTGAAACGTCATTAGACAAACTCAAAGTACAACGTCTGGAGGCATTACAGTATTATTGTTCAAATTATAAGTAATTATATTCAAATGATTTATTTGAATATTCTTTCGCTTACATGCTTTCCATTTATGCTTGATTTCAATTTTGTCATCAAATTTAGTTTGCACAGCAATTTTTCTGCTGAATTGTTCTCAGTCAATTAGAAAGTACATTTTCACAACCCCATTTCCTGATGTTTCTTCTTGTTTGGCAGGAAGCTGCTGACAGAATGCTGTGATCCGAAGAGGATGTTTGCGGTTACTAAGGAGAACTCGCCAATAGGCAAAGTCTTGTGGTATGATGGAGAGATCTACCATTACCACAAGGTCACCAATGAAACATACCCATTATTTGTTCAGGTACTGTCTTTCATAGTAGTCAGTGAGCCCCAAAAATGACTAGCTTAGAAAAGTAACCTCTACTGACACACTTCTACTCATGGTGTTTTAAATCAAAATCCCATGCAGCTTCTAACAGTAACCTGAATTAACACAAATACATGCCATTTTTTTTTTGGCTATAAAATGTAGTTATGAATGTGGAAGTGTTTGGAAGAGAAGCAGTTGGACCAGATTTTTTTTCTTTCCACCCCCACTCTGTGCATGAGGCTCAGCGCTGCACTCTGCCTTCTAAAAATAAACAGGCATGGGAGAGACACCCGCATGGGTCCTAATTGTCCTGTACTGGGCACCGTGCCGTCTTTCAGTCGCAATGTTCCTCCTACGCTGTCTCAGAGCCCACGATCATTATTTGCCACGTACACACTGCAGAGTTTCAGGAGTAACAACATCAATAACCTAAATTATTGTTCCATGTGTGTACGGAACACGACTCACTCCCGAAAATGCGATGATTGACACCATGGTAACCATAGCAACGTTCTGGCATCTTGCGTGCGTTGTATCCGGTATTCTGAAGTAATACTACAGTGACAAAAGACTCGTTATGTTCAGCAATTTTAACTAAAGCACAGTCGACGGAGGTGTCGTGTTTTGAGCGCGCTCTTGAAGTATTGCCATGTCCACTTATAAGTGTTTTTGGGGTTGTTGTTTCAGCTTGGCTCATACAGCGATAAAGTTTATGGAGTTATTAAAGTGAGCAGGTGCTGGTCGCAATATTTCAGTCTTATTATCAGCATAAAGTATTTCATTTCTTTCGTTTTTTTTTTTTGTGGGCTTGTTCGCTGATTTGCTTGCAAGATCTGGCAACACGAGTCAGGCTCGTAGCACATACAGACGAGAGATATGCCTACATCTCGTATTTTATATACATATTTTAACGTGCATCAGAGATGTATCTCTCATCATACATCATTAACAACTAGTTGTTCAGTTTGGTTCCGTACACACTACGCAGAAGTTTTGTAAATGCGCTCACTACCTGCATTTTTCGGGAGTTACTTCGGTTGTAGAATGCGGTTGTCATGTAAATTAGTGAACGGTCTGTACAGAACAGGATTAAGCCTAAAATGTGAATTGACAACCGAATTTAGCTGCAGTGTGTACGTGGTCATTGATGTTCACACAAATGCAATATCCTATACACACTCATTCTAATCTTGTTACACTGTGATTTATTAAAGGGATAGTTTACCCAAACTGAAAATTGTCATCATTTACTCACCCTCAAGTTGTTCCAAACCTGTATGATTTTTTTTTTTTTTTTTTTCTTCTGCTGAACAAAAAAGAAGAGATTTTGTACAATGTCGGTAACCAAACAGTTGATGGGCCCCATTGATTTCCATAGTATGAAAGTCAGTGGGGTCCATCAACTTTTTGGTTACCCATATTCTTCAAAATATCTTATTTTGTGTTCATCAGAAGAAATAAATTCATACAGGTTTGGAACAACTTGAGGGTGAGTAAATGATGACAGATTTTTAATTTTTGGGTGAACTATACCTTTAAGCTTATTCAGTGAGATCTATGGGCAATGAGGCCATATTACCATATAGGCACAATGTCTTTTTTTTTATTTTATTTTTTTATATAATTTTATAGGTTTAAATGGGTCTTTTGTGTCCAGAAAAGCCATAAAAAGATTTACGTTTACACACAGTGCATAATTTGAATTTAACCATCTGCAGAGAAAAAAAAAAAAAAACATGTAATAGGTTTATAAGAGCATTATGTATCATTCATGCCAGATAAGAGAGCACTGAAATTGTCATGCAAGAGCTTAATTTAAAAATGATCATTCAAGAGTTTAGGGATTTTTGCTTGAATTTTCACTAACTGGTTTCAAAATTAATACTATTGATTGATTGGTTGGTTGGTTTATTGGTTGATTGTGGATTTACAGGTGTAATGCATCGCTTATGTCAAAATACCATTTGCTTAATGGCAATGTCATATATATTATGTGTCTAATCAAATGTCACAAATTAGTCTGATATACTTAATAATTGTTGTCTACATTTATATATATTTTCTACTTATATATGTTAGTTTGGGATCAGTAAGATTTTTAATGTTTTTAAAATAAGTCTCTTCTGCTCATCAAGACTGCATTTATTTAATTAAAAATACAAAAAAAAAAAAAAAAAATTCAGTTTAAAAACAACTGCTTTCTGTTTGAATATATTTTAAATATGTAATTTATTCCTGTGATGCAAAGCTGAATTTTCAGCACCATTACTCCAGTCTTCAGTGTCACATGATCCTTCAGAAATCATTCTAATATGCTGATTTGCTGCTCAAGAAACATTTATTATTATCATTGTTGAAAACAGTTGTGTACAATTTTTTTCAGGATTCTTTGATGAATAGAAAGTTCAGATGAACAGCATTTATCTGAAATAGAAAGCTTTTGTAATGGTTATATTGATATACTGAAGTGTCCAGTTTTGTACTTGATTTATTCATAATAATGATTCAGTAATTAATTAAAGTATTTTAAGTGGGTATTTTATGGGTAAGACTACAAACAGTAATGAATCATAAATATGACTGGCTGAGCCACACTGTAATGTGTGTGTGTGTGACTCTTTATTCTTTGACCCACTTGTGTAACTCCCACTGTTTTTGTGTTGCTAGGATACACCATTGCATCTTCCTCTAAAGAAGTGTTCGGTCGTGGGCAATGGAGGGGTCCTAAAACACAGTGGCTGTGGAAACGAAATTGACCAAGCTGACTTTATCATGAGGTGAGAAGATGATAATATTAGCTTGTTCTGGACTGGCTGAGTGTGTCAGATGCCATAAAAATGTATTATATTTATCCAACAATATTTGCAGAACATACTGTCAAGTTGAAATATAAACATATTTGCATGTACATATATTAGTACACAAGCTAGAGCAAAGGTGAAATGCAGAAAGGGAGCACTCTTTTAAAATAGTAAGTGTCTTTGTTTATGGATATGGTTGCAGAAAAGGTATGACTTTAACTGTTTCTTGAAAGTAGTGATGGTTTCAGCAAATTGGGTAAAGGTAGGGAGTTCGTTCCATCTAAGAGGAGTGTAAGTGCTTCATTGTAAAGGAATGTTTTACGCAGGAGGGAACGTAGGATTGAGGTAGGAGGCTTCATTTCCAGTCCTCAAGGCCAGAATCAAATCCTTGAATTTGGATTAGGCAGCTACAGATAGACAGTGGAGTGAGACCAAGAGACTAGATGCACTGCCATGTTCTGGATCATTTGCAAAGGCTTGTATGTGCTATTTGGGAGGCTGGCCAATGGAGATTCCTTACTGTCCTTAGTGTTGGCGAATCCAATTGAACAGTGATGTGGTCGACTAACGTGGTTGAGCTGGAGGTGACTTTTCTATATCCAGGCCAAGATTAAAGGGCAAGCAGAGATTGAAGCTGAACATTGGGGTTGTCGGATTGAAACAACAGGCATATCATCTCCACAGAAGGTTGTGTATATCGAGAAAAGGAGAGGGCCAAGCACTGAACCTTGAGGCACCCCAGTGATTAATTCAGACACCCCTCCTCTCCAGAGAACTTTGAAGGATCTGCCTGTGAGGTAAGACTGAAACCACTGAAGTGCTATACCTGTGATGCTAAGGTCAGAGTTGCTTGAGAGGAGGATCTGGTGATTTACAGTATACACGTCTGCAAGGCAATGAGGACATGATCTGAAGTTCGCTCTTGCCAGCCGTAGAAATGTATTGAAAGCCAGCAGGTGGTCTTGGTGGAATGTCTGCTTTTGAAGCCAGCTTGTTTTGTGAGAGAAAAACATAGAACTGATTAAATATCTAGGAGTTTTGACTGAAGGAGAGAGGCTAGTCTGTAATTTTTGACTGCTGTAAGGTTAAATGTTGACTTTTTTTGAGCAGTTACCTGAGTCTGCTTAAAGACCCCCTGTGGTGAAAATCAAGTTTTTAATGTTGTTTATATGTCTGTGGTGTTTTTAATATGCTTTCAGACAAATCATGTGCAAATTCATAAGTCCATTGCTGAGTATTTTCTCTTTAATACTGCAGTGAAAAAGACGGTTTGAAATCAGTGGTGTTTCTTACGTCACAAACTACCTTGTAACCAATCACGTCAAAGTGCGGGCGGGCTTTAGCATATCATCATTATTATGCTGTGAAGCAGGGGAATCTCAAGAGAGGCCAGGTTATCCCGGTATATTTTTCTGTTAATATGAAAATATTGGGTACATTTAGCAATATAGTGGGTGAATTATGTATATGATGCATTTTATGATGTTATGATGAACTATATGCCTTTCTCCACTGACGTTCTATGATGTTCAAAGCATTTCTAAGGATACTAATTTTAAGAAGGCAGACTGAGATGGTAAATGCGAACATGGTTCGTGTAACATTAGCAACACATTATTAGCTGTTTGATAACGTAGTCAAGCAAAAGTCAAGCTAATCATATTAATTACCGTTATGTGCCCGACGTTGTAAAGAGCGATATCTTTGTGCAGCGGGTCTCTGAGTTGGTGTGAGTGAGTGGAGGCGGGGCTAATTTGCATATTCCGTGTACAAGGGTGTTACATTTCAAGCTATTTTAAGGCATAAAGAATTTTTACAGGAAATTTTTTTTTTTAAATGTCATTTTGGTGATCAAAGATGAGTTTTAAGGGACAAAATTATTGACTACAGGGGGACTTATGTCAATCACAGCTGTAGTCTCCTGTAGAAGATTGGGGAGAATCTGGTCTAAGGGATTGGAGAAGAGGTAACGAGAAGAGAGTTCATGTAGGCAGTGGATAGTTGTGGGTGTGTGGCATAGAAAAGTGGTCACTGATGGTTGCTGGAAGAAACATAGAGGAAGAGGATAGGAGAGACTGATACTTGCTCAGGTCAGCTGTGTCTTTTGATTTGGGCATTTTCTTCTCAGCAGCGCTGAGCTTGATCCATCAAAAAGAGTATCCAATAGCCAGGAGCTAGAGGGTGTCACCCAGGGTGCTAACCCAGGGATGTCCGATCCTGCTTCTGGAGGGCCACTATTCTTGCAGTGTTTAGATCCTGAAGACATTGTTTAGCTGGTTCAGGTGTGGTTAATTTGGACAAGAGCTCAATTCGGCTGGAAGGTGGCACACCAGGAGCAGGATTGGACACTCTTGTGCTAACCTGTGATAGAACAGACATTATCAAAGCAAGATCTGGCTGTTTGTTTAGTTATTTTGAAATTACATTTATCCAAAAAATTAAAATTCACACACAATAAGACCAGGGGCTTTTATTAACGTATTTAATTAAAAAATTTAACAACAACAATGCTCATGACATAGACTGAGTAACATCACTTCCAACAACATTTTCTTCAATCTCTCTTCATCTCCTCTACTTCTAGATGTAACCTTCCTCCTCTGTCCAAAGAGTACACCACTGATGTTGGTACCAGAACACACCTGGTGAGCGCCAATCCTAGCATTATTGAAAAGAGGTATGTCGTCTTCTCCTCGCTTATTTATTTATTTATTTATTTATTTTGGGGGGTTGATATGATGGATTCACTGATCATACTTTATTTAATTGCAATACCAACAATTCAGTACTGGATACCAATAACAACAATATTTTTGTCACAGCTGGCTTTACTTTGGTGACAGCACTACTGAATTTAATCAAAATGACTGTTTTATTGTTATTTACTGTTTATAATCGTTTTATTGAAATTGTTAGCTTTTGTTATTATGAGTATTATTTTAGTATTAACATTGTGTCTATACTTTTGACATCACTAATGGGCACACAGGAATCCATTTATTCATCTTTCGAGTCAAACGTCGGCTAAATTGTGTAGTTGTTTTGACTTGGTACTTTATTTTTGTCTTTGTCCACCTGCAATACTATAGCTGTTTCAGTAAAATAATGCTTCTCTCACTCTATCATGCCATGTTTTTCCATTCTATCTTTTCCATGTCTTGTTCAACTTTTCTTAACAATTACAATGCATTCTGTTGTCTGGCAGAGTTCATAATCCTTCTATGTGAAACAGCTGGTAGCTATTTGTGGTTTCTGGAGTAGTTAGTAGTATGCAGCAAACAGCAGGGAAACTGTGACAGAATGGTCCGAAAAGGACTCGCAGTTCTCCAGACAGCCGACTAAATGTCTTGAGGGATGGATATTGACTTTTTGTAGTGGATTATCCCTTTTACTTCTTGCATTAGCTGGCAGGAGATCTCCAGTTTTAAGTGCATTGGTGTTCGTACCATGGTCATACATTTTATATTAAATACATAGACTCGTTCTTGATTTTGCATACCTCCTGGCAAAAATTTCTTTCTAATGATTTATAGTTTTAGGCTGCCTGCATGTTAACAGGTAACCCTGCAGTAAAATAAGTTTTTCGCAAAATAAGTTTTCTGTAAAATATTATTATAATAATAATAATAATAATAATAGTTGTTGTTGTTGTTGTTGTTGTTGTTGTTGTTATTATTATTATTATTATTATTATTATTATTATTATATTCATTCTTAAATTATATTATTACTTTTTAATAATGAATGTTATTGTAATAGTAATATTTCTTATTTTGTTAAATATTTGTATTTAGCAATAATAATAATCAATCATAATAATAATAATAATAATAATTATTATTATTATTATTATTATTAGTCATATTAATATATAAGCACAAAATGTTGAGCCAAATTGTGCAGCCCTACAAACAAGCACAACAAACCAGGTGTTCATATATACACTATATTGCCAAAAGTATTGGGACACCCCTCCAAATCATTGAATTCAGGTGTTCCAATCACTTCCATGGCCACAAGTGTATAAAATCAAGCCCCTAGGCATGCAGACTGCTTCTACAAACATTTGTGAAAGAATGGGTCACTCTCAGGAGCTCAGTGAATTCAAGCATGGTACCGTAATAGGTTGCCACCTATGCAATAAGTCCATTCGTGAAATTTCCTCACTACTAAATATTCCACGGTCAACTGTTAGTGGTATTATAACAAAGTGAAAGCAATTGGGAACAACGGCAACCCAGCCACAAAGTGGTAGGCCACGTAAAATCACAGAGCGGGGTCAGCACATGCTGAGGCGCACAGTGTGCAGAAGTCGCCAACTTTCTGCAGTCATTAGCTACAGACCTCCAAACTTCGTGGGGCCTTCAGATTAGCTCAAGAACAGTGCGTAGAGAGCTTCATGGAATGGGCTTCCATGGCCGAGCTGCTGCATCCAAGCCTTACATCACCAAGTGCAATGCAAAGCATGGGATGCAGTGGTGTAAAGTACGCCGCCACTGGACTCTAGAGCAGTGGAGACGTGTTCTCTGGATTGTCGCTTCTCTGTCTGGCAATCCGATGGACGAGTCTGGGTTTGGCGGTTGCCAGGAGAACGGGACTTGCCTGACTTCATTGTGCCAAGTGTAAAATTTGGTGGAGGGGGATTATGGTGTGGGGTTGTTTTTCAGGGGTTGGGCTTGGCCCCTTAGTTCCAGTGAAAGGAACTCTTAATGCTTCAGCACACCAAGACAATTTGGACAATTTCATGCTCCCAACTTTGTGGGAACAGTTTAGGGATGGCCCCTTCCTGTTCCAACATGACTGTGCACCAGTGCACAAAGCAAGGTCCATAAAGACATGGATGAGTGAGTTTGGTGTGGAGGAACTTGACTGCAAAGAGTCCTGACCTCAATCCAATAGAACACCTTTGGGATGAATTAGAGCGCAGACTGCGAGCCAGGCCTTCTCGTCCAATATCAGTGCTTTTTATATATTATATTATATTATATTATATACAGTGGTGGTCAGAATTGTTGGCATCCCTGGTAAATATGATCAAATATGGCTGTAAAAAATAAATCTGCATTGTTTATCCTTTTGATCTTTTATTTAAAAAATTCACAAAAATCTAACCTTTCATTGAAGTAAAAGAAAGTGGGGAGTACATTTTTTTTTTCAAAAATTGAAAGTGGGGAGTAAATCACGTTGGCCATAATTATTGGCACCCTTTTATTAAATACTTTTTGCAACCTCCTTTTGCCAAGATAACAGCTCTGAGTTTTCTTCTATAATGCCTGATGAGTTTGGAGAACACCTGACAAGATATCAGAGACCATTTCTCCATACAGAATCTCTCCAGATCCTTCAGATTCCTAGCTCCATGTTGGTGCTTCTTCTCTTCAGTTCACCCCACTCATTTTCTATAGGGCTCAGGTCAGGGGACTGGGATGGTCATGGCAGAAGCTTCATTTTGTGTTCAGTGACACATTTGTGTGTTGATTTTGATGTTTGTTTTGGACTGTTGTCCTGATGGAAGATCCAACCACGGCCCATTATAAGATTTCTAGCAGAGGCCGTCAGGTTTTGATTTTTTTTTTTTTTATCTGTTGGTATTTGCTAGAATCCATTATACCATGTATCTGAACAAGATGTCCAGGACCTCCAGCAAAAAAATAGGCCCACAACATTAAAGATCCAGCGGTATTTTTAACCGTGGACATGGGGTACTTTTTATCCCTGTTTGCACCAAACCCATCTGGTGGATTTGCTGCCAAAAAGCTCTTTTTATAGTTTCATCTGATCATAGAACCAGGTCCCTTTTGAATTTCCAGTCTTGTCTGACAACTGAATATGCTGGAGTTTGTTTCTGGATAAGCAAGAAGGATTTTTCTTGAATCTCTCCCAAACAAAATGTGGTGATGTAGGGGTTGTTAGAATTAGTTTTTTTTTTTTTTTAGGATTTCTGACCCCAAGACTCAACTAATCTCTGCGATTCTCCATCTGTGATCCTTGGAGAGTCTTTGGCCACTCAAACTCTCCTCCTCGCCGTGCATTAAGACAATATAGACACACGTCCTCGTTCAGGCAGATTCGTAACATCTTTAGTTGATTGGAACTTCTTAATTATTGCCCTGATGGTGGAAGTGGGAATTTTCAATGCTTTAGCTATTTTCCTACAGCCACTTTCTATTTTGTGAAGCTCAACAATCTTTTGCTGCACTTCAGAACTATATTCTTTGGCTTTACTCATTGTGATGAATGATTAAGGGAATTTGGCCTTTGTGTTTCCTCATATTTATACTCCTGTGGAACAAGACATCATAGCTGGACAATTTCATGTTCCTAGTCACCCTGGTGTGCTAAAAAAGGTAAATATTAATGGGAATATACTTCAGAGATTTTTTTACTCATAAAAAATTCTAGGGGTGCCAATAATTGTGGCCAACGTGTTTTGGAGAAAAGCATTTATTTCATAATGTGATTTACCCCCCACTTTCAATTCTTTTACTTCAATGAAAGGTTAGATTTTTGTGAATTTTTTGAATGATAGATCAAAAGGATAAACAATGCAGATTTATTTTTACAGCCATATTTGATCATATTTACCAGGGGTGCCAATAATTGTGACCACCACTGTGTGTGTATATATATATATACATACATATATATATATATATATATATATATATATATATATATATATATATATATATATATATATATATATATATATATATATATATATAATAACCCGATTCCAAAAAAGTTGGGACACTGTACAAATTGTGAATAAAAAAGGAATGCAATAATTTACAAATCTCATAAACGTATATTTTATTCACAATAGAATATAGATAACATATCAAATGTTGAAAGTGAGACATTTTGAAATGTCATGCCAAATATTGGCTCATTTTGGATTTCATGAGAGCTACACATTCCAAAAAAGTTGGGACAGGTAGCAATAAGAGGCCGGAAAAGTTAAATGTACATATAAGGAACAGCTGGAGGACCAATTTGCAACATATTAGGTCAATTGGCAACGTGATTGGGTATAAAAAGAGCCTCTCAGAGTGGCAGTGTCTCTCAGAAGTCAAGATGGGCAGAGGATCACCAATTCCCCCAATGCTGCGGTGAAAAATGGTGGAGCAATATCAGAAAGGAGTTTCTCAGAGAAAAATTGCGAAGAGTTTGAAGTTATCATCATCTACAGTGCATAATATCATCCAAAGATTCAGAGAATCTGGAACAATCTCTGTGCGTAAGGGTCAAGGCCGGAAAACCATACTGGATGCCCGTGATCTTCGGGCCCTCAGACGGCACTGCATCACATACAGGAATGCTACTGTAATGGAAATCACAACATGGGCTCAGGAATACTTCCAGAAAACATTGTCGGTGAACACAATCCACCGTGCCATTCGCCGTTGCCGGCTAAAACTCTATAGGTCAAAAAAGAAGCCATATCTAAACATGATCCAGAAGCGCAGGCGTTTTCTCTGGGCCAAGGCTCATTTAAAATGAACTGTGGCAAAGTGGAAAACTGTTCTGTGGTCAGACGAATCAAAATTTGAAGTTCTTTCTGGAAAACTGGGACGCCATGTCATCCGGACTAAAGAGGACAAGGACAACCCAAGTTGTTATCAGCGCTCAGTTCAGAAGCCTGCATCTCTGATGCTTACACATCTGGAAAGGCACCATCAATGCTGAAAGGTATATCCAAGTTCTAGAACAACATATGCTCCCATCCAGATGTCGTCTCTTTCAGGGAAGACCTTGCATTTTCCAACATGACAATGCCAGACCACATACTGCATCAATTACAACATCATGGCTGTGTAGAAGAAGGATCCGGGTACTGAAATGGCCAGCCTGCAGTCCAGATCTTTCACCCATAGAAAACATTTGGCACGTCATAAAGAGGAAGATGCGACAAAGAAGACCTAAGACAGTTGAGCAACTAGAAGCCTGTATTAGACAAGAATGGACAACATTCCTATTCCTAAACTTGAGCAACTTGTCTCCTCAGTCCCCAGACGTTTGCAGACTGTTATAAAAAGAAGAGGGGATGCCACACAGTGGTAAACATGGCCTTGTCCCAACTTTTTTGAGATGTGTTGATGCCATGAAATTTAAAATCAACTTATTTTTCCCTTAAAATGATACATTTTCTCAGTTTAAACATTTGATATGTCATCTATGTTGTATTCTGAATAAAATATTGAAATTTTAAACTTCCACATCATTGCATTCTGTTTTTATTGTACAGTGTCCCAACTTTTTTGGAATCGGGCTTGTGTGTATGTGTGTATGTGTGTATGTGTGTGTGTGTGTGTATATATATATATATATATATATATATATATATATATATATATATATCTATATCTCACCTAAAGGATTATTAGGAACACCTGTTCAATTTCTCATTAATGCAATTATCTAATCAACCAATCACATGGCAGTTGCTTCAATGCATTTAGGGGTGTGGTCCTGGTCAAGACAATCTCCTGAACTCCAAACTGAATGTCAGAATGGGAAAGAAAGGTGATTTAAGCAATTTTGAGCGTGGCATGGTTGTTGGTGCCAGACGGGCCGGTCTGAGTATTTCACAATCTGCTCAGTTACTGGGATTTTCACGCACAACCATTTCTAGAGTTTACAAAGAATGGTGTGAAAAGGGAAAAACATCCAGTATGCGGCAGTCCTGTGGGCGAAAATGCCTTGTTGATGCTAGAGGTCAGAGGAGAATGGGCCGACTGATTCAAGCTGATAGAAGAGCAACTTTGACTGAAATAACCACTCGTTACAACCGAGGTATGCAGCAAAGCATTTGTGAAGCCACAACACGCACAACCTTGAGGCGGATGGGCTACAACAGCAGAAGACCCCACTGGGTACCACTCATCTCCACTACAAATAGGAAAAAGAGGCTACAATTTGCACAAGCTCACCAAAATTGGACAGTTGAAGACTGGAAAAATGTTGCCTGGTCTGATGAGTCTCGATTTCTGTTGAGACATTCAGATGGTAGAGTCAGAATTTGGCGTAAACAGAATGAGAACATGGATCCATCATGCCTTGTTACCACTGTGCAGGCTGGTGGTGGTGGTGTAATGGTGTGGGGGATGTTTTCTTGGCACACTTTAGGCCCCTTAGTGCCAATTGGGCATCGTTTAAATGCCACGGCCTACCTGAGCATTGTTTCTGACCATGTCCATCCCTTTATGACCACCATGTACCCATCCTCTGATGGCTACTTCCAGCAGGATAATGCACCATGTCACAAAGCTTGAATCATTTCAAATTGGTTTCTTGAACATGACAATGAGTTCACTGTACTAAAATGGCCCCCACAGTCACCAGATCTCAACCCAATAGAGCATCTTTGGGATGTGGTGGAACGGGAGCTTCGTGCCCTGGATGTGCATCCCACAAATCTCCATCAACTGCAAGATGCTATCCTATCAATATGGGCCAACATTTCTAAAGAATGCTTTCAGCACCTTGTTGAATCAATGCCACGTAGAATTAAGGCAGTTCTGAAGGCGAAAGGGGGTCAAACACAGTATTAGTATGGTGTTCCTAATAATCCTTTAGGTGAGTGTGTGTGTGTATATATATATATATATATAATATTCCATTTGTTTAAAAAAGTCACAATGCCTTTTTGGAGAGGATTCATGTAAACACAGTGGGTTATGCCTTAAGTAAACATACACAGTTGAGGAAAAAAAACCTATGTGTACAAACCAGTATACAAACCAGTATATTGGATCTATGTATTAGCACTTAAATTTACAGCAGCGTAATATACCTGCTGCAGTCTATCATTACTGATAATCAAACAACAAATGATAAAAGAAAAATCACACTCTAATCTTGAATAACTTAAGTAGCTTTAATAAGGATTAATCTTAATTTAATGTGTACAGTAAGACTATGCAGTGTTATTTTATATTTGATTATTACATTTTTTATTTTAGGCTATTATCTGAATACCACTGGAAAAAACTGTAATTAGTTTCTTTGTTCTTATTGTATTGCTGACTGTTTATTTGTCTTATGTAATTGAGAACCTTTTTCTTACATTAGTTAACCTAGTATTAGTTCTTGCTGAAGTATCGATAATTGTGAAATTTCACTGATATTTAAAATTCATAAATATTATCGTGAAATAAGACAGATTATATTGCCCACCAATAATTGTGATTTCAATATTGACCAAAAATAATCGTGATTATGCTTTTTGCCATAATCGAGCAGCCCTAGTTGTAATGCAAGTATTCATAAGATACATCAGACATTAGCACCTTTACACGCAGCTTTTGGGTCTTCTTTTCCATTCATCAGCATTGCGGCTCTGCAGTTGGATACTATTATGCGCGTCTCGTGTTTTTTAGAACAAAAACACGTTCTGTTTGATCATCCCCTTACGCCCATCAAAAATGTTGTCAAATTGAACAGATGGTGAAACTAAAGCGCTTCTCCTCATGTGGGCGAATGAAGACAATGGCATTTGTAGTGGTGTTTCACACAGGGATTGCTGTGTGAAAGGGGCTATTCAGAAACAAGCTGAGGCACTTTATTTATTCTAACTTTATTATTCACTCAGTACCAAGGAAATGTCAGGATGTCTAACAAGATAAAGTATAAATAAAGAGCTAAAGTTAGCCATGGCTCATGGACTGACAGATTATATCAAGGGGTCAACTTGAAGGTCAATTTGAATTTTTTTTTTTTTTTTTTTTTTTTTTCCCTTCTGTATGACATCACAGAATTCATAGCATCCATTGTGGCCACAGTATAAAACAATTAATAAAAATCTTTAAATTAAACAATTCTGTTACATAAAGGATAGTTTTCAAACATGAAACGTTGGAACATTACAAAAATGGCAACATCTACTCAGCAGTGAAAATATATATATTTTTTATTATATATTAGAATCCTTTTATCTTTTCCAATATCCTATGGATTTTTTAACTTATCTGATCATTCCTCTTTTTCCCCATCAGCTTTCAGAACCTGCTTTGGTCCCGCAAATCCTTCGTCGAGAGCATGAAGGCATATGGTTCCAGCTACATCTACATACCAGCATTCTCAATGAAGCCCGGCACTGACCCCTCCCTGCGGGCATACCATGCCCTTGCAGACTCCGCCTCCGACCAGACTGTCCTCTTTGCTAATCCAGACTTCCTTAAAAATGTCGGTCTATTCTGGAAGAACCACGGCGTCCATGGCAAACGGCTGTCCACGGGGTTGTTCCTGGTGAGCCTTGCCCTTGGCTTGTGTGAAGAGGTGACCACTTACGGTTTTTGGCCATTTTCGGTGGGGCTAAATGAGCAACCTGTCAGCCACCACTATTATGACAACATTCTCCCATCCTCGAGATTTCACGCCATGCCTGAGGAGTTCCTGCAACTCTGGCACTTGCACAAGAGCGGAACGCTGCGCATGCGGGTCGGCTATTGTGCGAAAGAGAGGCAGGAGCTGAAAAGGGAAAAATAAGTGTTGCCAAGGGCAACTCGGTTTATCCCCACAGGAACAGGACATCCCGTGATTAGCATGAGAATACTGTGGGTTGTGAGGTGATGCCCTACCCCCAAAGCTGGGCCTCTCTTTGGTGTCTATATGCTTGACCCTCAACTGCTACCAACACCCTACCTTCTTGTTGCCAAGGGACTGTTGAAAAAGACTTTCATGTGTACCCATCCTCATGTATGCGCTCACTGGAAGCTTGTTGTGACTTTCTGTAGAAGTACCAGGGGTGATGGAGGACTCAGGTGTCATGTGACCTATTTTAAATGCATCTACCAGCAGTTGGACCCTTGAGCCTAGGGGCTATTTGTTCACTTAATGTAAAGACAGATTGGGAAAGGGGCTGCTTCAAACAATGTCTTAAGAACTTTTAATGCGAAATCAGAAAAGGAGAGCAATGCTTTGATCGTTTGGCATATTTTTGTTCGTTTTGTCCTGAACACTGATTCTTTTGTTGTTTTGAGGAAGTGGAAAAAGGAATAATGTGAAAATCGTTCTCACAGTGTTTGGATCTATACAAATCAGTGCAAACAGGTTGAGCCTGTAAAAGGGAAAAGGGCATTGAATGTAAACACTGTACAGCCACCGTTTAAAAACCCGTTTCATAAATTTGAGACCGGTTTAAAGTGAAGGCTGCGGTTTATGTATTATTGGGAGTATGTTTCTAGTGTTATTTATTTTTAACGTACAATGAAACGGGACCTCTATCGAGCGACATCTTGTCAGTTTAGTTCTGTTGTGAGACCTGACACAGTGTTTTGTCATGTTTAGATTGGACGTGGTCTCTCAACCCATGACTTCCCAGTTTGAGGACTTCCAGAAAAGTGGATGAAAGACATGTTGAGGCCCAAATTCCATAGAAGAAGGGGTGAATGGTTCGCGTGCCAATGAAAGAAGTGTGATAGCCTTCTTGGGTGACTCCTATGGCAGCATATATAATTATCATTTGTGTTATTTGTATGTGTTTGAGGATCATTTGATGTTACGCAGTGGTGGAATGAGCCATTGTGACATGGTTGAAAGGGCACCAATCATACGATAAACATTTTTTTGCCTGCTAAGGTGCTGGACGCCTGGTCTGGAACGTGTAAATACTCAAACACCAGTTTCGTTACTTTTTTCACAAGAATCATGGGTTCTCTGAATGTAATGGCAGCCATGGTCTGCCCAGTAACTTGTTTCCTTGACTTATTATTAGGTGTGTGTCTGTGTGTGTTAAACTGCACACATGGAATTAGGTTTAAATTTTGTAGGTGCTAGCTGTAACACATGCCCTCCAGATTAGTCTTAATATACCATCACTGACAGAGAGTTGTAGGAAAGATGCACTATAATGTATAAAGCCAGAAACCTCAGTACCAAAAATGAAAATTCTTTCATCAATTACAATTACCCCTAAGACTTTCGTTTATCTTCGAAACACAAACGATTTTTATGAAACCTGAGAGATTTCCTGAAACCTGGGAGATTCCCTCCACTGAAAGTCCATTCAACCAAAATTTGACGCTTCAAAAAATTCATAAAGAGATCATAAAAGCAATCCAAGTCTTCTAAAGAGGCA